>OY986051.1:184331-728074 GCA_963920205.1 Stenodema calcarata
AAAAAAACTCTGCAAATTCTTGACACAACGGTTTATTATCTTCCTTGTGCAGATCACCCTTCTGTCTATACCAGACTGTGTTGCAAATCGGCACCATACCATATTCTCACCGTACTCATACCATACCATACGGATTTCTTTCCAATCATACCATACTGTACTATACCAAATCATACATACAATAATATACCATACCATACTCATACCATGTCATACAAACCGAGTGAATATTGAAATGTCATCCATTTCTGGCCTATATTTAAAATTTCAAGTATCTAGCTCATCATCAAAATTTAATTTGTTTAAACAAATAGGTATTATTTAAACAATTTTACAGACAAGAAACCGAGTGAATATTGCATTGTGATCCAGTTCTGAACTATTTTTAAAATTTCAAGTCAATAGCTCATCATCAAAATTAAATTTGTATTATTACAAAAAGGTATTATTTAAACAATTTTACAGATGAGAAACCGAGTGAATATTGCAATGTGGTCTATCCCCACTCACGGTTAAAATTTCTAGACTGTAGTTTACCGGGAAGATGAAAAACGTAGTTTTATTCTGGGCGTCTGGAGGTTGGGTCACATAACGGCCGTTTTCGACGCGAAAGTTTAGTGTTTTTCCTAAACCTTTGCGCGCTCACTGTGAACGAACGGCTGGTCGCACAAAAATCCAATTGGTCTTAAAAGATTCGTAATTTTTCAGGTCATTCAAAAGTGAACTAAAACTTACACGGTTCAGTTGAATATTTTGAGATATGACATCGTCGAAATTTTAAATTTCGTTTTGAACCCCTTCCCCTTGACCTAGGGTTATGAAAAGTTTCGAGGATCATTGTGGGGCTGGTCCTAACCCAGAAACCAAATTTCGTAATTTTAGCTCAACGCTAACTGGGCAAAGTGCCACGGACGGCGGACGGCGGACGGCGGACGGGGGACGGCGGACGGAGGACGGCGTACGGCGGACGGACGGATTTTTTTTTATTCGATTTTCTGAATCTACGTATCTTGAAACGTAAACCAACAAATTTTGAGGGGGGGTTAAAAAATTTTTTTCTTTGGGCGATTCCAATGGTTCATTATCGAAGATAATAAACCAAAATCCGTCCGTCCGCCGTACGCCGTACGCCGTACGCCGTCCGCCGTACGCCGTCCGCCGTCCGCCGTCCGCCGTCCGCGCCACTTTGCCCAGTTAGCGTTGAGTTAAAATTACGAAATTTTTTTTATGGGTTTCGACCAACCCCACAATGGTCCTCGAAACTTTTCATAACCCTAGGTCAAATGGAAGGGGTTCAAAACGAATTTTGAAAATTTGAAAATCTCATATCTCGAAAAATTCATAAAGAACGGTATGTTTTTTATTTCATATTTAGATAGCGTTTGTTCCGTAGAATTTTTTAAGACCATCCGCAGCTTTGTACGACCAGCCGTTCGTTCACAATGACGGCTCAAAGATTGTGCCTCACAACACGATCGTGACTCAAACTGTTGAAATACAGGTCCATTTTCATACTAACAAGCTCTTTGGAACATCATATGGCTTAAGTGAGGTCGAGTTTGTTGTTGTGAGGTGCGTTTCGTGCTACGGAAATGAAGGTAATTTCGAATGTTTGTTGGTAGGTACTTCTTTTATAGAAAAATTATTACCGACGTAGTATTAAAAACCCCAGAATTATATCGTATTAATTAATCATAGTTAATAATAATTATTATTAATAATAAATACGAATTATTAATACCTAACAATAAATTATAATTATTTTCACTAGGTACTTGATGGAATTGTTAATAATTAGTGATAATTGATAATAATAATTAATCTAACATTTAGGATCTAGACAGAAAGGTGATCTGTACAAAGAAGATAATGAACCGTTGTGTCAAGAATTTGCAGAGTTTTTGGTTTATTATCTTCGATAATGAACCATTGGAATCGCCCAAAGAAAAAATTTTTTTAACCCCCCCTCAAAATTTGTTGGTTTACGTTTCAAGATACGTAGATTCAGAAAATCGAATAAAAAAAATCCGTCCGTCCGCCGTACGCCGTCCGCCGTACGCCGTACGCCGTCCGCCGTCCGCGCCACTTTGCCCAGTTAACGTTGAGCTAAAATTACGAAATTTGGTTTCTGGGTTTGGACCAGCCCCACAATGATCCTCGAAACTTTTCATAACCCTAGGTCAAGGGGAAGGGGTTCGAAACGAATTTTGAAATTTTGAAAATTCCATATCTCGAAAAATTCATATTGAACGGTATGTTTTTTATTTCATATTTAGATAGAGTTTGTTCCGTAGAATTTTTTAAGACCATCCGCAGCTTTGTACGACCAGCCGTTCGTTCACAATGACGGCTCAAAGATTGTGCCTCACAACACGATCTTGAATCAAACTTTTGAAATACAGGTCCATTTTCATACTAACAGCTCTTTGGAACATCATACGGCTTAAGTGATGTCGAGTTTATTGTTCTGAGGTGCGTTTCGTGCTACGGAAATGAAGGTAATTTCGAATGTTTGTTGGTAGGTACTTCTTTTATAGAAAAACCCCAGAGTTATATCGTATTAATTAATCATAATTAATAATAATAATTATTAATAATAAATACAAATTATTAATACCTAACAATAAATTATAATAATTTTCTCTAGGTACTTGATAAAATTGTTAATAATTAGTGATAATTGATAATAATAATTAATCTAACATTGAGGATCTTGACATTTAGACCTAGTGATCTAGACAGAAGGGTGATCTGCACAAGGAAGATAATAAACCGTTGTGTCAAGAATTTGCAGAGTTTTTTTATTCGATTTTCTGAATCTACGTATCTTGAAACGTAAACCAACAAATTTTGAGGGGGGGTTAAAAAAATTTTTTCTTTGGGCGATTCCAATGGTTCATTATCGAAGATAATAAACCAAAAAAAAAACGACGTTTTTTCACTACCTACTAAATTCCATTACTTACCTACTTAGATGTCAGTAACATTCAAACTTTTTGGATATTGAGATATTCATCCTCACCAGAAATGGACCTCCTCCAGGTGGTTTTTTAGGTAGTACTGTACATACACCTACTTATAGTTAGTGTGTTGGACAATTCTGAATTCGACTGTAATAATAAATAATTTTACATGGCAGCGAGCTATATGGAAGGACCAAGCAATCCAAAGTTGAGTAATTACACCTGTAATTACACGAACTTCAAACTTGGGAAGGAGAATCTTGATCAATCTTGAACGACGGAGTGTGTCTCATTTGCCTTCAGTTTAATAATTTTTTTGATGAACGATGGGAATCAAATAAGAGAACTTCTCTAATTCCGTCAAGACTTGGTTGAAATTTCAAGACAATAAGAATATGAATATAACATATTAATAATTCCTTCCTTCCACGGTTTGCTGCAAATTAAACTGAGAACTACGAAATTCGTTAAATTCGTCAAACGGGCTACGCCGCAATACGTAAATACTATAAATATGGCGCCGGTGAGTTCAGTATTACTGTAGTGCTTGTATATAATGAATAATGGAAAAAGGACTGTGATAGACGAAGGACATACACGTGAATGTGTTTCCTACGAGTTATTAAATTAATGTAGTTGACTTCGAGTACTCATGAAAATTTCAAGTAGTTTATAATTGCACTCACCAATAGACTTTAACAACACTCCATAAATCTTTCTTTTTTCCCCACAAATTAGGTTCGAAGCAAATGATGTTTGAAAAACCATAAAACTGATCCATACAATTAAATCAACGTATGTGAAGAAATAATATGAAGGCGGTTGAACAAAGTTGCACTCTTCATTAGTTTTATTTTATACTTTTGTCGTAAATTTCAGGGATAGTAAACCCTGCCAAGTTTCAAGGCGCAATAATTAAGGACTAACTATTGCTTCTAACAGCAGGAACTTTTCTTCACTCTCTACACTCCAAACAATTACCTACTTGGACGTTAACTTCTCATGTTCAGTTGCATTCTAACAATATTGATAATTTATGCACTGCACTGGGTAGTTTGACCCGATTCAAAAGTGATTTAGACAGTCATCATTACGATCATCCTGATAGAAATTGTCTACGATTTGGTCGAATTTTTCGCCCCTCGGCCCAACTTTCGCCTACGTTAAAGCCCTCAACCGGAAAAACTGTTTCTCAATGTACCTACTCAAATCAGACTAGTCCATCTATCCTCATAGTTTCGATGTTGATGTACGGAATACTTGAGTTTATCCGGGGCCAAGAGCTGCCGCATACGTTCTTGGCCATAAGTTCATTGGTCGAGAAAGGTTAGTTAGGTATGTCTGCTCCATATTCTTAAACAAAAACCGCAAATTGAGGACCAAAAAACAAACAAAAAACCAAAAACAACGGAAAATCCTTGGAAGATAACAAGGCGTGCAGACATAAATTGCGAGTCCCGACTAATGCACCCAATTTTATTCGCGGACGTGGTGGCCAAAAGGGTCTTAACTTAACGCTGATGTGGTACTCGTACTTACGTGTAAAACCACCCACACAGAATGCACTCTCGCAACTCACCGCCGCATTATTCACCAACCGATACCACCCGAATCCCAAATAAGAAACACGACATACCCCCTTATTACTGGAGGGACCTCAAGGTTTCGCGGATGCTCCAAATAAGGTCTTCCCACAGTTTTTCGAAAAATAAAAGTTCACACTTGGTGTATTCGACGGTAAATAACTAATCGACAAAAATTGTTTGGCAGCATGTGGTGGGTCCCTCCGGAATTATCAAAATTACTGTGATTATTATTATTATTGTACAACCTCCATGTTATTGTAATTACACAACTGGCGCCACTAATACCTACGCAAAGACCCAATTTATAGTTTACTGCAAAATCCTATTGATTAGTTGGTTTATATTCAGTTCATTAGCCGTTTCCTAGTTTCAGCGACACAAAGGATGAATGCGTGATCCTCCCTCCCATTTGACTGCCTGGATTTACTCTCAATATGAAAACTCTCTATTACTGTGCCATAGAAATTCGTCTGCGTTCTGGTCATCCTTACTTATACTCAACAAAAACTCATATCCAACTCTTCCTCTTCATCGTCTGTATAGTTTCTCAATGTGTCACGAATTCCGAAATAATGTTTCACATCCTTTCAGAAAATATTGACTCATGTACTGGTATTTATTTTTGTGGAGGGTGTTGTAAATAAACGTTGTTAATTGATTCCTACACCTTTCCTTAATGCGTTCACTGCTGTCTATGATGGTGATTTGGTCATCCTCTGTTGTATCTAGGGATCCAGTGTGACTATTATTCGGTTTTCTTTACTTTCTGCCTTCATTTTCATTATCATCATCATTTGCATCCCTTCACGTCCAGAATACCGGTTTCCTGCTTTTCGGTTTTACCTAGTTAGTGTTTGAGGAAACGATCACGTCTAAAAGAACCATTCTGGTCTTGAATTGAAACGTATTAAAATTAAATTGTCTTCAAATTCTTCTCCCATGGCCTTTTTTAGGACCAGTAGTTTGGCCAGTACGAGACTAGAAAAATTGCCGTAACATCAAATTTGCACTTTTTGGAAAAATGACATATTTTGCAGATCTCTATCGCGGGTTCTACCGGGTCTACGCAGTTCTATTACCACTGAAATTGTTGGGAATTTTATATACTTCAAAGGAGGAGCGAATAAATTTTTTCGCCCCGAGGCCAACTGCTGCCAACAAAATTCAAAACTTTCGCAGGAACTGTCCAGTTTTTCCAGGATTTCTTCGCTATCCCACCTGGCCTAGGTCATTTTTTCTCGTAATCCTGAAGGGCATCTGAACATATTGCAAAAGGTCCCGCTTAATAATTATCAATCTCCGGGTTAAACATTATCTTTTCTGCGTTTGATAGTGACGATAACTACATTATGTAGTGAGCGTCTCTATCACTCGCAGTGATTTTCGTTTATTTATTTATTTATTTATTTTATTTATTTTATTTTTTTTATACAGTGTAACTGACTACAGTAGTCTTGGTCTTTTATTTTTGTAAGGAGTGTTGCTCTGGATTTTTCTTTTCGAATACACTTTGTTTCCCAATTGTTTTGAAAACTTCTTCTTGCCTATTTGCGCCTTCAAAGCCACCTTTTTGTTACCAAACAATTATACTATCGCTCCCACCACCAAGAAAGAATAAACTGTATAACAAATTTTAGATCAAGAGCCCCAGAATGTAGGCAACCCGCATGGATAGATAGATAGATAAACATGTATATTTGAGAACAAGTAATTTAACAGCATGTGATACAAATACATAATATCATGACTATGGGCTAAGCCCGTCTGTCAAAAGACTACATAGATCCTACAAAGATTTACCTACAACAAACACAGTATAAGATGTTATTAACACATATTATTATTAGACCACTTACTACTAGACAACATTTCATAATTATATTTATAATTATTACCTATATTATTATTAAATAATGGTGAAATTGTTCAGAGCGTTCCGTCCCAGTTAAATTCTGCCACCAACTCCGACCTGTATGCCCATGCAACCTTGCAGTACCTACCTTGCCAATGGAAGCCGATTCGCACCATTCATCATATTTATGACTTTTTCACGCGTGAGACTTGATAAACCGAGGTTAGCCATACGGAATTCCCTCAGCACGGGACAGACTGCCAAAAAATGAAAGATATCCTCAGGCAACCCGCATGGTTTGACCCCCTCACCACGAGCTAGATTCCTCGCTTTTCTTCGCTTATTTCTACCTCTCCCTCATTTTTTGCGCTCTTTCTAATATTGTCGCGACTTTTACTGTACCTACCCAAGTGAGTGTTGAGAAGATCAAAAATACTCAGAAGATATCAATGCATGTGTCGTTACCGACGCCTGGGGCTTGCTCGCGGTAGAATCAATAATAAGAGGATTTCCGCTTGAAGCTCCTGCCTGTGATGGGGTCGGGGGAGGCCCTTGGACCAGAGACCTACTCCCAAAGGCGTCCCAAGGTCCCCCAGAGTCAAGCGCGGGAACGTTTTCTAACAACCGCGAAGCGAGTGGGCTGTCGAGTGCGGTCTGTGGTGGAGGGAACCGAGGGGAGACGAAGGAGCCCGTTAGTGGGGTGCAAGGGAACCCTCTGGAAGATTCAGCGGGGCCCACGAGTGATGCAACCGCGGGGTTTGCACAGCCGTTCTGGTCGTCCTGAACGTCATGATCTCTGTTTCCCACGGTCCCCCGCCAGAGCGCACGCCTCATCCCTGCGAAATGTCAGGACGGCCTGAGGCATCTTCACCCAGATCCTTCCGATCATCTTTTCAGACCTCTATTTCCCTACGCTCCCAATACCCATGAATGATATTATATAAATACTACCTACATATCGTCGTCCTAGAAGTAAAACGACTTCAACTCGATCAGCAGTGCGAACATTTGGAGGAAAGAAATTAGTAAACTGATGTTGAGTATCTACAATACATGCAGATACATTACCTACTACATGGATAGGTATGTCTTATTTTCTCCCTGTAAAATATTTGTTTTTTGTCTCAAGCAAAAACTCATTTTCCCCCTTCAAAATATGTGTTTTTTGTCCCAAGTAAAAAAGATTTTTCTGGCTACTCATAAGTTGCCTTCAACTGACGGTGTCGTTCCGTGTCGCGAATTCCAGACTGAACCCCAGCCCAAAAACATATCCTCCACAGCCTAACCGAGCCTAACCCGTGTTTCCCAACTTTTCAGGAGAGACAAAATACTGTTTTACTACAAGTTATTTCACACTAAAATTACTACTTTTAGGTTAGTCTAGGCTCCTTAGAACTAACCTTCCAAGATTCAAGATGAATTAATTAATGCTCCGATCGAAAAATCGTGAGGGTACGTGATGTTGGCTAAAGAAATTGTGGAATCGGTGGATTTGCTTCAGATGTTTTTTCTCAATCTAAACCTTTCTTGTCTAAATTATTGTGAAATATTTTGATTTTAAGAGTTTCCTACCTGTACAGGTACCTAATTGAAAAAATAATTTAGAAAAAAAAACTGCAAAATGGTGAATGAATGAAAGAATGAGAAAGAGAAAAGAAATATTTTACTAAACATGATAGCATGATAGTTGTGAACATCAAAAGTAGATTGGTGATTCAAGGGTTTCGCTGAGCCAAAATCCTTGGTTAACAATAGACTAAACCGGGAAAAGTAGGAGTATCGCAGTAGCATCACAGTCACTTGTATCAGCCTTTCAGTTCTTTGTATCCTGCCGATTTGGAGTTCAGCCTCACAAAAAAATCACACATTTTTGTGATTTTTGCGCCTTTAGCGGCCGATTTTCAACATTCTGACGAATCCAGTGCGAAATTTGGAATAAGAAAGCGTATCCACTTCATTATGTTCAAATGTGGGTTAGACTGTGTTGCTTAGTAAACGGCGATATCCATGTTAAAACCCAACTTTCCTATAGATCCAAAAAACATAGGTAATTCCGGATAAAACTCGAATATTTTTCGGTCGCGGTTGTTTGGTCATGGATGATTACGAAATGCCCTCGGAAATGCCGTTTGAGACAAAATTTGAGCTTGGATTCGACTTAGGTACTGCACGTGTTCCCTACATTTCAATTTTTTTCTTCGACTTGAAAGTAATAACTTCTACAGCCTATGCCATCCAAGCGCAGCCCTTTGAACGAAATTCTTGTTATTGATTGATAAGCAGCATCATGAAAGGGACGTCAATGTATTTTGGATTAAATAAAAACACTAAAAGAGATGACCTCTTTGATATAAAATGTCACAATTTACTAACTTTTAAACTAATCACCGGTTAATTTGTTCTAATTATCACCAAACGTTTTTATCACTCAAATATTTATATTTTATGTTATATATTACTTAATATGTAATATTACTGTTATAATAATTATGTATAGTAACCTAATCACACCAATACACCATCAAACTGGAAGCTTCTTGTAACATAAAGTAGGTATTACATCAATTAAACATTATAATATAATGGAGGATGAAATAAGTGAATACGATTTATCATGGACGCCAAAACTAGGTAATTATTCTTGGAGTCTGCAGGATAAAATGTGGATTGATAATAATATTATCATAATATTATGATTTTCTATTTTTGAGCAATCAAACCATTATGATGAATACTGAAATCACGATGTAGGTTTTCCCAATTATTGATACATTTTTAATGATGCCTGACTTATCTAAATGAGCACCCCTTTGACTTGTACTATTCATAGCCTTTAAAATAGATTGGATTTGTCAACTTCTGACTTGGATCTACAGATGACCATTTCAACTCTAAATACCAAACGATGGAAGTGAAACCATCGTTTGACCACCATTTTGAATTCGTGCGATATTGTATCATCGTCAGTTTCAAGCTGGAGTTATTGACCATCAGATACTGTTGAAAAGCCCCAATGTGCTACAGATTCTCGAAACGAATCAATAGTAAATATTAAGAGCACAATCCTCAGTGGTGAATAAGACATGATAAATGAAAAACACGCATGCAACTCATCAATTTAAAACAGAGTTCTATTTAAAGCGTGAGGATAAAACCCGTGACTCTGTCGGACACAATAAATTGTCCTCGACGTGATTAGTGTCAATATAAGTTGCATAAGGTTCATGACTGGGGTGGACTCCACATCACTTCATGGACTTCATACATTCGACGATTATCATCAATAACAAATTCTAATAATTAGAATTATTCCATATCCCATGGCAATGAATCCTGGTGGCCTTTCATTCGACGAAACGGTTGCCGAACAGCGGAGTCAAAGGGCGTGAAAACGCAGTCAAGGAAACACGGCGGGCTCCCCTACCCTTTCATTACCTTCTGGAGAACCACTGAGCACGATTTCCACTGGAAAGAAGCTACCGTGGAATTAGAATCGTAATTAATGGAATGAGCTGACATCTTGTAACTTGATTTCGGAATCCTCCTTCTCTTGGTGCTCAAACAGGAGCGAAGGATCCTTAAAAAATATCGGAGTTGAACTGGGTGGTGGAACTGGTTATTGAACACACTACTCTAACTTGATGTCGGGAGAACGAGCTTGGTCGAATTCGCCTCAATAAACACACCGACTTGTAATTGAAGAATTTCACAGTCGAAATACCATTGAACTGTGTGGGATTCTTTGCTGACCATTCGATAATTGCCACAAACATTTCCAAGTATCCCAAGAACAATAAAGAGCGAAAAACCTTTTTAAGGCAACACAGGCCAAGCTCACAGTTACGTTACGCAGATAGATACGTGGATTTGTACGGTTTGCGAGTTTTCAAAAAGGTGATTGAAGCCACCGACTCAGCAGTTTTCATCCGGACATCTCACGATGATGTTCAACTCCTATTGCTAATTATTTGACGTAATACACCCATTGAGCCAACCACCAAAAGGCAATATAAGCTTCCTTGGTTCCTTCAACCAACTCGTTTTAATTATTATCAAGCTCTGTAGGGAAATCTCCACATAAAGAGACCCCTATTCATGGGTTAGAAGAGGTTTCATTATTCATTAATAAAACCGGACCACCTCTATAACGCTCAGTTAGGAAGCACGTACAGTCGTATCTCATTAACAAGGAGTTGTATTCTCCACAAGAATTTTTGGTAAATTGCCTTCATGCTATTTAATTTTCATCTTATTTAAATTGTTATTCGATACCTTTTTCATTTTTAGACTGCTCAAGTAGCTACTTAATTATTTCCGACAATTCCGATCATACAAAATTTGTGACAAACTCGGAACATTTATTAGGTACTACACACTATCAATTTCTACTGGGATCACTGGAACGATTTTACAATCAAAAATATTAAATTTAAACACGCACAAAAGAAAATCCTTAGCATTTTTTCATCCTTCATGCTTCTAGCCCAAGTACCCAACACTTAGGAACTGTATATTTATATAATTATGATAGATATAATTTGAAAGGTGGAACAGATTTAGAAACAGTTTGTCTACAGGCGTTATATCGAATCGCCTAGTTGAAATAATGGTCAGTTATAGTGTTTGATTTATTCAGGCTGCTAAGTTCACTTCAACGAGGATGTTCAGCCTCTATTCCATGATGAGATCCTAATTATTTTGATTTTTGGACGGAACTCATTTACCTAATATAAAACTGTATAATTAGAGAAGAATATTTCCATTTCCCGGAAAATGATCAAAGTTCTGTTCTAAACCATTTTAGTAAATTTACTGAACATTCCATCACCCTGCACTCAAAATGACGTTGATGGTTTGTTTTAATTGAATTGGTTCACTGATTCCTACTCGGTTGTAGGTCACTTTAGATCGATTCATTTTGCTTTTGCTGCAATGAAATGAATTCTGAAGGGAATTCTCTATTCTTTAGTGCTTCTAGAAGGATATATCCGAACCAATCCGACACCATATTATGCGACACCATATTATGGTGTCGCATAAAGCCTATTTCTAGGTACTATGGAGATGCAGCATCATAATCATTCAGTGTTCAAATTCTCTCATTATCTTACAGTTTGGTAAAGAAACATGGTTGGCTCCCAGACCAAACGGTGAAGGCAAGGTACAAGTAAAACAGTCCAGGGCGTATCCGCAGATAATGTTATTGTCTCTCAAGGTACCGCCCTCACTTTTTCCAGGACCTTGACAGCCTCTCGTGGCCTTAACGCCCAAACTCACCACCGGAAAATCGCTAAGCGTTGAAAATCGGCGGCGAGCGATGTCGCGGCTGCAGTTTCCTACCGACTTCCTGAGTCCGAACTGCTCTGGACGTTCGGAGTTTCCTTGGCCCATAAAAACTATTTTTAGGTTTACTAATTACACAATGTAGTATTTTATGTCATAGAAACCCAATAATACCTCCATTAAATATTTCTTGTTACTTTTAACTGCTACAACATCCTAAATAGAGAACTACCTACTAGTATTCTGCCCTGTTAAGGTAAAACGCCTCAACTCAAAATTCAAAACATTGCAGAAATTAGCCAGTTTTTCACTGAACCCTTTGATTTATGTTGACTGCAACTCATTATAAAACCCCCATTTTTTGGGTTAGATATCGATATGACTTCAACCAATTCAACGGTGGAAAAAAAACCTCGCAAATTAATCGATTTATAATCGATTAATTGCAGTTAAGGCGATTTTAAAATTTCCAGCTTCCGTTTTGGGATCGTTTGTTTAGGTAAAATGCCTCAACTTGCTCGTGACGCAGTCACCTTCACGTAAACAACTCAATCAAACGGATATTTTGTTGGAAAAATGTTGTAAATTTTTGTAGGTAAAACGCTTCATCTCAATATTTTGGTGAGGTGAGGCGTTTTATGGTTTACGGTCAGAATTCCTCCTACTTCCGGGTCAAATTTTGAAATTTGGACTTCACCATCGAAAAGGCCAGGTCCAAAATAGGGGGGTTTAATCACCGAAACTGGTAAAAAATAAAAAAATAAATAAAAAATAATAGTGTAGGTACTCATGTTTTAGTGGAAATGAACGAGTTTTGCAAATACTCTTGTTTTCCTTAACATGGGGGTTTTTAAGATTTCGTCCGCGAGTGATTTGGTTCGTATTAGATTGATATTAAATACAAATTTTTGAGTACCCATTGAATATTCGTTCTGTGGCTTAAACGGTGGGATTTTGCATTTTTGCAGTTCGGCAGTAACTTCTTTTATTAATCAAAATGATCTCAAACCAAAGATTCAATAACCTGCTGTTTTTTTTTTTTTTTTTTTTTTTGCTTATTTTTGAACAAAAATGAGTATTGTAGGTAGTGTTACCCGTGGTAATTTTGAATTCATGGCACACATTTTAGCATGGGACATTGATTCACAATGTACAAACATAAACATTCACCGTAGGCTTTTTCTACACGAAAGCATGACAATACACATATCAACCCAAGTAGACATAAATTGTGAAGACACTTTTGTCCACCGAAATTGAAAATTTCGCCCAGTGTGAGGCAATCACACAACTCGGGAAACGTATGCCTAGCCTACGATATATTTCATAGGTTTCCTTAAGAGGCTGGAAGAAAGTAAAAACGAAGTCTTCTCCAGATTAGGAAGGTCGAGTGGACGGCAAACGGTAAAGTACGGAGAGGATCACGAAGATTACGGGAAAGGAGTGTCCCTCAAGTGACATCACTGTCAACGGTGCCCGCGGGCCACTATTTGCATGTTGGGCAAGAGATGGTCATGGTGTCATTAGTGCTTCACTTTCTCTCTGCCGTGGTACCGTGGGAACTTCCCTTCACTCGAGCTTCGAAGCTCCCTCTCGTCTCTCGAGTCTGCCCCCGCGCCTTTTTCCACCTAAATCCGCGCCCTTGTCCGCCCTCACCCTTCCAACTTCCCTTCTTACGTTTTTACTCGAGCATTAATTAGGTTTCGGTTCGTATTAAAGCCGCGGAACGGTCCATATTCAGTTCGGGAGCCTACGCAACGCAATGCTCTCCCAAAGAAGGCCTCAACTTACGAAATGACGAACTATCTTTTTTGTTGCAATGCTCCTTCCATTCCCTCTGAAGCGCCACTGAGTTGTTATTTTCGTTTTCCTGTGACTCTAAAGTGTGGTGGAAACATATTACGGAGGGTATCGATGGCGAAAACATCGATTTTTGTACATTGATGTATTTTCCTCCTGATCGATGTCTAAAAACATCGATGTTCCGATACAACGATGTTTTTCAGGAAAATAAAACACCTTAACTCTCCGAATACCTGGTGAAAAAAATTACACCAAGTACCGGGTGTACTTTATTCCTTGATTTTAGTTAGTAAATGCGTTTTTTGGTTTATTATCTTCGATTTAAAACTAAAATTGTTGGGATGAGGCCAAGGACATGCGAAGTAGTTACATGAGGCCAAACCTGATATTAATAATAATAATAATAAAAAATCCAAAATGCTTGCATACGAGTCTGCAACACATTGGGACATTTTATCTCTTTAAAGAAGGGATTCAAGGGCCTTCGAACAATGCTACATCACCGACCCCAGTAGCGTAGTTGTTATACTTAATTGAAAGGTTCATCATAAATTATGAAGCTTGCATTCGTCTTGACAATATAAATTATTGAGAATGATCACCTGTGTGTAAACAATTATTTAAACAATCACGCTCATACCGCAGCTTGTCGGCCACGCACTCCGCAGTGGTTAACGTAATATGGTTAGGTAAATCGAGAGCTATCCAACGAGTAGTGAACGATTTTTGTACGATGATAACTGGCGAAGATAAAGTTCCGTAGCAACGAATCGGTTGTAAGCGAAAATCATCAGAAACTCCGCGTAACGCTCTCCGCGTGACGATTTTTCATTTATGTGCCATAGTAAAGAAATAAAATGTCAAAACCTTTTAGAAGGCTGACCCTTTAGTGCCCAGCGGGCAAGTAGCGGAACAGCGAATCTTCACTCCCTTTTCTCCAACAATTATTTCTTGGTGTTCTATGAACTCAGGTGTTTACATTTGATATTTCTAGTTAGTTGAGTTTATGGAATTTATGAGTTTAATGGAGTTGTTGTTAATAAATGAGTGCATTGAATAACGGGAAGTAAGTTCAATAAAAGTTTAGATCTTTTAAAACAGCATTAAGATAGGTACTTATTGTATATCTGCTAAAAAAAGACGTGACTTACAAAGAATGTGACTGATTGCTTCTCGGTAATATTAAATATTACAATTTTACAGTGGAAAAAGAAAACCAATGACACAAAAAAAAAAAAAAAAAGAATATGACAAATCTAAATTAGGAGTACGGGAAACCATGTTTTTGATGAATGTAAAATCGTAATAAATGTATGTTGTAAAAATATATAATCTCATCGAAGCAATACACATGGTCGTAGGATACAATTCGAAGAGTTTCATGAGGAAAGAATTGGTTTGACGATTTCATTTAAAGAACAACATTTTAACAGTTCAAATGAAAGCTGTTGACGAGGTGATTTGTAAAAATAATGTTTTTTTTTAACCCGGGAGCCCCCCCCCCCCTCCCCACCAGTACACGCTGGGGATTCTAGATTTTACAATAATTATAACACAGAAAAACTCATGTTCATTATATTTTGGGTAAATTATTCGAGCCTATTGATTATAAAAAACCAGGGATAATGTTTGATAATTTTGTGTTTTATTATATACTTCACACGTATTCTGTTATCAATGATTATTTACTGCAATTTCAGTGTATTTAAATCATAGAATAAAACCGTTCAAGTGGTGGATTTTTTCGTTCGCTTTTCAATAACTCGATAAAAACCATCAAATCGCGATAATTGAATCCGGAAATTGCAGAGGTGACTGTGGAACCTCATAACATTCATCAGGAAATACGAAAAAAAAAAACAAAAAATTCAATTCGAAGTGTGCGTCCGTTGAAAATGCTATTCACCAATGGAAAAAAGGCCAGATCTTAGAATGGTTACGTTCGGGTTTTATCTATTTTATGGTACACTTTATTGCTTTACAGTGAGTCTGGTAATAATTAAATCTGCTCAGTAAAAGGGGCAGGTCGGCATTTTTATCGCATCACCAACTTTCCTCAACAGGAAATTACGTACTGATATGCATGTTAGTTAGTTGAAGTAAGTAATAGGAAGCATTTCGCTTGTTTACAGGTTTACACAGAGGCACCAGTATTTAGGCACACAATTACTACTACTGAAATTAGTTTATCTAGTATGGTTCTGTACCTCACTCCCTGCTTTTCCACTTGGAATGTAACTGTGAAAACGGTTGATAAGTCGCCTGAATATTCAGCTCTTCATAATTCTCGCTTCTCTCGTGATATGTCGCTGAATTAGATAAAGGTTGCAAAGTTGGAAGAATAGATCAAAAGCAATTATCAAGAACAAGATCAATCCTGCAAGTGGACAATATGGAGAACATACAAACCCGTCACTTTACCATTGACCCCAGTCATGTCCAATAAGTGATGTGTCTTTAGTAAGTAAACGAACTCCGGGTAGTCTATTATGCAACGAAATTAATTTCTCTCGGTATTGGCGTTGTACGGTAGAGGAGAACACGGATGTCGCAAGGAGTTCTGCCATTTGTCGCAAGAAAATCAAAATTATGTTGCAATCAGCTTATGAATCACACCCTACATAATTTATTGCTTGATTGCTAACTGTTTTATGACGATCCGTATTTCTTTGCTTTTCACTGGTTAATTTAACAAAATTTGAAATTTAATTTTTGCCATATTGGGCTAAAATTGACCAATAATCCTCTTAAATCTGAGATTATCGGAAAATACCTCATCAATTTCGGGTGACCGCTCCCATATAATTATTCTGCCATCTCCCACTGTACATCGCTCGTCGCGTTGTCAACAGAAGTGAGGGGGTGGCTTGTGGAAAAGTCACCATTCTGGAAGTAGCTCAAGGATTATTGCTCTGAAGCCCCGAACAAATATACATACATCACTTTTCATATGTTATACGACTGTTCTGCTTTGGTGAGGTAATAAAACGACCCACAGGTGTGTATATTTTAGGTGTCGGCCAGGTCGAGGGAGGTGTTGGATTGCCTGTTGTAAATTACCTATTCATGACCCGTGAATGGTTTCGCAATGGGATGTTACCATTAAAGTCGTGTTCTTATGGACTTTGTTAGTGCGAATGGGTTGATCATCTTGCGAGGGGCTGAGAAAGGTGAATGTTCTATGACACATCCGGCATAGTGATCTTCAAATTCTTAAATCCTGAACCCCTCATTGCTCTCATTCCGTATTCCTGGATTGGGAAGCGGAAAAGGCGCTTTAAAAACACCGGGAAAACTACTGTAGGTACAACTAATGAGCAGCGAATCGGGCAGTGAATCAATCAAGATTGTTGGGCATTTGCTGTTTATTTTATTAACTGTGAGTACGTGCAGGGGTTTTATTTACGTTTACTACACGGCTACCATCACTGTTGAAGACAGGGCCTGAGGGATATATTATGTTCCCTCCCCTTTCGTGTTTAGATCCTGTCAACCAACAAAACCGCTCTTGCTATATTGTGAATGAGTGTAGCCACCACAACTCGACAAGACCCGATACATTCGATTAATATGTACGAGTCCACAGATAGAGAGACTGGGTGAGTCGGCCAAGACCTTGCGGCGCGGCGGGATCTCACCCCGGCTAATTGGACCAATTAAATTGAAATTCGCTGACGTCGGCAGAAGGAAATCCTGTTGGAAGACGGAGGCCAAGGGAAAGGTTATCTCGGCTGTAGATCGATTAATCGCCTGTGGTAGGGAGTTCAGCAGGGAGGGAACTATTATTGTATAATGTCCCGCTGCTATCCTCGCGTTCCCTACAGGTGCCGATACCGCGTCTTCATTCCGAATTTCAATATACACCCTCTAATTATAGAATTAAAACGAGAATATCTATACGAATAAATAATAATGATTTATTCGTATAGATATTCTCGTTATATAATTATTATTATTTAATTATTATTATTAAATAGGTAAACAGTATTTCACTTAGCTATTTTCTTTTTTACTAGAAAACTGGAAACAGATGTGGTGAATATTGTTGTAAGAACTGCAGAATGAAGCCTTATCGTACGAAGGGTACTGTTATTGATGCCAAGTATACGAACAAAGTACGCAAAACCATTCGATGACACGGCCTTGAATCGTGCGCTCAGAGATGCTTCGCCAATGATTGGCAACAATCGCTATTTACTGGAATATTAGGACTCTCATTAGTCACAGTAGGTGTTCTTTTTTGCCGACGGAGCTAAGGGAAAAAACAATGTGGGTTGTGCCTTCTTGTACAAGCTGCCAGAGTACTGTGCGGAGGTGTTTGAGATGATGTATGTATTGCGGTACGCGCTTGAACTGAAACTAATAACTTCGAATCTCAGTGCTCTGGCAATATTCTCATACTCCATGACCATTCTCCTTATGCACATAAATAGACGAAAACGAGCCCATTCCTTTTTGCCGCGTTTTAACCATTCTGATAGAACTAAAAAATAAAGAGACGAATACATTGGATGATAGGAACGGGGTCCTTGTCTCGTAGTGACAAGTGCAGTGTAGTGACAAGTGCAGTGATGACCCAACGGATTCAACAGTTCATAATCCATAATCCGATGATAATAAAACTTTTTTTCGGGAAGGTTCGATTGAATTTTTTTTAATTATGTTATTTATGTTACTCCCAATACATTCCGAATCGTATATACCACTTGGGGAGGACCTTTTCGTCGATATCAACTCAACGAATGTACGGTAAAGTATTCGAACCCATTACTCCAATGAATTCGTATAGTTATGCGATTTATATCCAATGGTATTGTTTATAAGGCCGTGATCTAGACGAAAGAACAATAAGCCGTTGTGGGAGGCGTCTGCTGCGTCTTTTCTCTTTCGATCGCGCATTTTTTGTTCTTTAAGTGAACCCTTCTTTTTCAACCGTTGTTATTCAAGGTCTCTCCATCGACTTAGGACGTTGTAAGTCAGCATCGTCGAGAAGTGATGCTTTCCGACAAACCGGCTCCCTACGCGTTAAAGTAGAGCCAGGGGCTCGCCCTCGCCCAACAAGTGATTTATGCGACGACTAAAAACTTAATTAATAACTCGGCAATTACACGGTCGACTTGCTCCGGGGGTGAATCTGTTTTTAATTAAATCACTTCGCCCCACGCAAGGCCACCACTGAGCCTTTGAGCAACCTGTCTCCGGCCATCAGTGGAAAATGTACTTCCGTCTTCATCAATACCTCACCTTTCTACGGTTTGATCCCTACCGAAGGAAGTTCATTATGTAGAGGACTCAATTACTACAGAATTAGGCTAAGGATGCTTATCCACAGGTTATGAACAACGTATGGATATGGAATAGCAGATAGCATGCGTCATCTGTCATGTATCGCGTATTGAAATCAATTGTTTACGGAGTATTTGACCTGTAAGTAGCAGCTTTTATAAACGTCTCTTTTGAGCTTTTTGAGCTTCTGAGATGTATAAATCGTCGGGTTGGTGGTAAAAGTGATCAAGTGCACTTTTTCCACTAAATGAGGTTTTTGCCTATCAAGACACTAAAATATAATATATTATTACAATTATATAATTATATAGGTAATTATTATATAATTATTATGTATAATTATATATTATTATTACAATTATTATATTAATATGATATATTATACATAATATTATTATGTATAGCTGTAAATAATAAAATTGTTTTATACAGTCTTTTTTTCAATGCAATTCCATCAACCTTGTGATATTCTGTGGAAGGTGTTTCAGGTAAACATGATCGAATGTATCAGCGGAGATTGCGAAACTATCCAATAGATGTTTATTGATATTTTGGTGACAGCTCCTCGGGGAACACCATAAAATGGTTTTAGACATAAAAATGATTATTTATTAGCTCTAACTTAGTAAAAAAACTTAGTAAAAAAACACTGATTTTTCCTCGCGGCGTCAGAGCAACCGTAGTCAACGTGATAACAGTGATAACATGGAGCTCCCCATCAAAAATCCGTCAAATTGTTCTGTCCGTTCGGTAATTCAATTTTTCGTTGCCCAAAAAGTTCCTGTGCCTGAAATTCACAGACAACTCGTGTCAGTGTATGGTGAAGGGATAATGAGCATTGAAATGGTGAGGAAATGGAAAAGACAGTTCGAAAGTGGCCGTGAAAACGTGCATGACGAAGAGCGAAGCGGGCGGCCTTCAGTTTCTCGGGGGGAGGATGCAGTTTCGGCAATTCGCAAGCTTTTGGATGACGACGCGCGTTTGACATTGAGTGATATTGTCCAAAAACTTCACAATAAACATCAACTGACGCGTTCTTCTGTTTATCGTATCGTCAAAGATGATTTGAATTGTTCCAAAGTTTGTGCTCGGTGGGTTCCTCGTCTCCTCAGTGATGAACACAAACAG
The DNA here is from genome assembly GCA_963920205.1 of Stenodema calcarata. Lineage (NCBI taxonomy): Eukaryota > Metazoa > Arthropoda > Insecta > Hemiptera > Miridae > Stenodema > Stenodema calcarata. The sequence goes on from OY986051.1 coordinate 204,233, forward strand.
AACCGGTTGGACGCTGCTCACAGGTTTCTCGAAATTCTGGAGGATGAGGGTGAGTCCCTTTTTTCACGAATTGTGACTGGGGATGAGACGTGGTTACATCACACCACTCCTGAGTCAAAAAGGCAGAGTATGGTGTGGAAAACACCCGAAGCAAGTGCTCCCAAAAAAGCCAAGGTGGCATTTTCGGCTGGGAAGGTGATGGGTACTGTGTTTTGGGACTCAAAAGGGATTCTTTTGATTGACTATCTCGAAAGAGGGACAACAATTAATGCAGATCGTTATTGTGATGTTTTGAAAAAGTTGAAAAACGCTATCAGGCGCAAGCGGCCAGGGTTGTTGCGCAAAAAAGTCTTCCTCTTGCACGACAACGCCCGCCCTCATTCACCACCCTTGATCTCCTTCGTCAATTTGATTGGGACGTTTTCCCCCACCCACCGTACTCACCAGACTTGGCACCAAGCGATTTCTTCCTGTTTCCTCAACTTAAAGCTCGCCTGGGTGGAGAGAGATTCCGGAACAATGCCGAACTCGAGGCAGCTGTCAACACCTTCTTCTCTCAAAATGACGCGAATTGGTATGCCAATGGTTTGCGAAAATTGGAATACCGCTACCGCAAATGCATCGATGTAAACGGCGATTACGTAGAAAAATAGGTGAGGTTCCCAGCTTTCTAAATATATAGATTTTTTTTCAAAAAGGTGCATTTTTCGATTTTTCCCAGTAGGTCGTTCGAATCATCAATATTTCCATTCAGATAAAAGTACCTAGTCAAATTACCATCTTCATTAAAAACCTGAAAAATATCAGTTACGTGGCATTTTATCTACGGTATCCTCCACCTTTTATTCAGTTATTTTATTCCAGAGTGCAATACATTACAAACATTTGGGTTTGAACAAATGTTAGGTTAGGAATCCACACTTTCCTACTAGTCAAGCAGATCGAAAACTTTGACAGGCTCTTCTGTGAAATGACGAAAAATGCACTTGATCGCTTTCATCTCCAACCCGACAAAATAGAAACACGCTCGTAATAAGAATTCAGTTTTGTTAATGTTTTTCAGAAATGAAAAATTTTGAAGTCGAACAAAAAACTAATGTTTGACCTGTAAATAATTAGATCACTCATTTTATTATCAAAATAGGCGTTCGATCCACTTTGGTCAGTCACCGTTATCATGTGGCGTCATATTGGTAGTTCATAATTATCTAGAAGCTAGTGGAAAGCAATGTTGACGAGTCTGTTTTCTGTAACGAAACGAGGGGCTCAATGTCAAGGCTCGTGCTCCGTGTCGTGTTACACCGTTCTGGTCGGTTGACCGATTACGATGGAGATAAATATCGATCACGGGCCAGAAAACCGATTCAAAAACAATCACTGAGTGTTAAATATTCACGGTTCTTCCACTGGTTATTAGGATAATTAACTAATCAATCAACGTGTTACTGAACATTCAAATCATGTACAACAACCTTGACACTTCAAAGATGTACACGCCCTATGGAAATCGTACTCTTAATTACCCTATTCTCATTTACAAACCGTCATATAATCATTTTTCAACTCACAATAATACGGCTCACTTATCCTCGTAACCACCTTATCGCTGTTTCGATTATATTTATGAAGACTGGTTCAAAGATGGTCTCTTATGAATTTAATTAAAACCCTTCGAAACACTCCTCAGTACGCACAAACATTCATTTCCTGACAATCTCGTGACTGAATCTCAAACGGACCTTGCAGGCTGGATCCCTGAAGTTACCCGGGGTTTTACGATCGCAATGATAGAGCAACCGATTTTGACGAATTTGAAATAGTGAAATAGTGATCACCGTTCTGTGATTAGTCTCGGTAACTTAGGTTGTTGATACGTTGTCTGATTTCACACAAGTCTGAAAGCTGCCAGTGGGATAGGGAGTTGCTTAATGTACATTATGTAGGTAGGTACCTACATTACATGAATGATTCAATAAATTTTGATTAGGTTTTTATATTATTTCAATAAAATTTGCTACGGTATCTGATATTCACCATCCTCTCAGTTCAAGTAAATTACCCTCTTCAAAAAGTAACATACCTATGTATTTCGATATATGCATACTTAGGCATATGTTTGACCATGTCATTACTACTACTAGGTACCTGTAATTACTGGCGTAGAGATTCAGGATGGATGGATACTAAGAGATATTTTAGATTGTTTTCAGTGAATGCAAAAAGTGAGTTATCTAATATATAATATTATTCCATTGGGTAGGTAGTTTGAGTTTTATTTCAAGGGCTAATTTAGGTCATTATTTTGATCGAACTTGTGTGATACCGCACCATTTTGAGAAGTGTTATTTAGTGAGTTTTCTACGTCAAAAATAGAAAGCCAGATTGAATGTACCTATTTGGGCAATTTTATGTGTACAAATTAATTTTACAGGGTGATCGGCTCGTAGATGCCAAAACATTAAATGTTTTTAATGTTTTGTAAACTTTTGATGTAAAATATTAATTTTTAAAAGTATTTTAAAGTATTTTTAATGTGTACATTTTGCGTAAAACTACATCAAAAATTGAATGAAATGCCGCCAGAAAACCCATGTGTAGTTTGATTCCTGAGAAGTACCTTCTAATGATCATAACAGCAGCTCAAACATAGACTGAAATCTTGAAATCTTTGGAATCTTATTACATTTCAGGAAAAAAACTCGGGGAAACTGGCTAATCTTGTGAAAACTTCTTCATTTACTAGGCTTTTTGACGGTGTGGCCAACTATGAGATTATCTTATTCCTTCGAAACAAAATTCAAGTTTAAACGCAAAAAAATTGAACGATCAGCTGAAGTAGTGACCTTGATATGAACAGGAATTAAGCCTAAGGTCCACAATAATTATTAGCGAATCACAAATTAGTGTATCCACTTGTTTTTAAACAACCTGTTGTTTTAAAACAACAACTTTCTTTTTCATTAAAACCATTTTTTTGGTTTATTATCTTCGATAATGAACCATTGGAATCGCCCAAAGAAAAAAAAAATTAACCCCCCCCCCCCCTTAAAATTTGTTGGTTTACGTTTCAAGATACGTAGATTCAGAAAATCGAATAAAAAAAAAAATCCGTCCGTCCGCCGTACGCCAAACGCCGTCCGCCGTACGCCGTCCGCGCCACTTTGCCCAGTTAGCGTTGAGTTAAAATTACGAAATTTTTTTTTATGGGTTTCGACCAACCCCACAATGGTCCTCGAAACTTTTCATAACCCTAGGTCAAGGGGAAGGGGTTCAAAACGAATTTTGGTACGACATGGTATGACTATGGTATGGTATATTATTGTATGTATGATTTAGTATAGTACAGTACGGTATGATAGGAAAGAAATGGTATGAGTACGGTGAGAATATGGTATGGTGCCGATTTGCAACACAGTCTGGTATAGTCAGAAGGGTGATCTGCACAAGGAAGATAATAAACCGTTGCAGAGTTTTTACAGTTCTTCTACCCTCTGGTCAAACCCATCCTTTTTTTGCATTTGAACTCGAATTTCGGATCGGAGGAACAAGATAATCTCACATTTGACCATACCGTTAGAAAGAGGGGAATCTACGAGCGGATTACCGTGTATTTATACATCCATATGTAAATCCATGTATCCATGTAGCCTACAACAGCGTGAATTTCAAGTTCAATTATGATTGAACCATTACATTTGTTGACAGAAGGTTCCTGCCAAATTATTGATAAGGGATTGAGAAAATTGAAAAGTAATCAGAAATCCGGGGAAGTAGGCAGTTTCAAACAGAGCGATTAGGTAATGCTACCTGTTGTAATTCATTCATTGCAGTATTAATTTGCCTCGGTCCGCGTTGATTGGTCCGTCATTAGAGGTAATCTGTATCGGATCGAGTGGCGATCGGTTTATCGGGTTAGATGGGCCTGTGTGTGTGTATACAGTGACGTTGTTACTGTGTGTGAGTGATGTAGTTCACACGAGAGTGGGGTTGAGGTAGAACAGTTGGTGGGGGCTTCGCAGGATTTCGGGTCCTCGAACCTCATTCGGCTGCAGGATCCGGAGCTGGTCTCCGCGGAAAGTATCCGGTCTCGGCAACCAAGAACGAGACGTTACGTTCGATCTCATCATGTTCACAGCGAGTGGTCGCATAGGACTGAAATGTATGAAACGTTACAGCTTTTAAGAATAAATTTTCGGAATCGACCAACAACAATAAAGATTATCCCTCAAAATTGGCTGGTTTACGTTTCAAGATACGTACATCCCAAAAATTGGAAAAAACCGTTCACCCACCGTCCGCGGCATTTTACCCAGTTAGCGTTGTGCTAAAATAACGAAATTTGGTTTGCGGGTTCGGACTAACTTGAAACTTTCCATAACCTAGGTCAATGGGAAGGAGTCAAAACGAATCCAAACGAGTTCAAAATCGAAAAATTTAGACGGAACAGTAGGTGTAGCTTTTTGTGGACATTTAGGTAAATACAGTTTTATTTTTAGAATTTTTTAACACCAACCGCAGCTTTGTACGACCAGCCGTTCGTTCACAACATGGGCTCGAAATTGGAGCAGATCAAAAGTCGTCAACTTTAGGGTGAACCATGCGGCAGCCTGTCTGGTCAATGTTCATACTGGCCCAGATGATTCGAACAGCACATGGTTTTCAGATATCGAGTTAATTAGTAATAAGTAGTAATAGTTATTATGAATTACTAATAATTATCAATAATTACTAACAATTACTAATAATGAATAATAATAATTTATACTAGGTACCTACTTCATTATAATTAATGATAATTCATAATATACCATTTAGTGATCCAGACAGAAGGGTGATCGGCACAAAGAAGATAATAACCCGTTGTTTCAAGAATTTGCAGAGTTTTTCTTTACATATTCCTCCTCATCATCATCGACTCCCAACTTTTCGAAGAATCTTTAACCTGCCGTACTTGATTGTTATGATATCTTTTAAACTTTTTAAACACGTAATAATTCATCTCTGCACACATATTGCTAAGCAGTTAATAAATTGTGTTTACCTATAGGTTTTCAGTTATGTACGATTTGGCCAGTAGATCACAATGACCTGTCTTTTTCTTTCTGTTATTGCTCAGATCGAGCATAGTCAGCTAATTTGCCACAATTTTCATTGGGATATCTATTTAATTTTGAATTCATACTTGAAAAAAATGCAATGTGTTTTACAATAATACGTGCAACTCTGTGCTGTTAATTTGATCACTTTTTATGAATTTTCTTTTACATTTCTAAATGTAGCAAGTATTAGAGAGGTGTCCCTCAAATAGTGCTCAAACTTCAAATCGTACTGTGAGTATCATGTTAGTCAACGAATTGCGAAAGGAAGTGAGACGAATAAATAACACTATTGAGGGAGCAGAGATAATTAAAGTTTCGTAAGCAGTTCAATAAGTAGAGTTGGAGGTATTTTATCATGTTTATTTTTGTAGATCACATGGACCATTTCAATGAGTTCGGTAACTAAATCACACGAAGATGTAATGTGTCCTTATACAGTTTGAATGAATTGCGATTTTCGATTACTATTTGATCTTATCTATCAATAATGATTATGGCACTTGACAGAGAAGATATTTCAATCGAGTAGAAGGAGCAGCCGATGGACTGATGATTGGATTCCCATTACAGTAGGGAAACAATTCATTTAAATTTGTCAATTCAAAACTTGTTAAAGACTACGATACCGGCAAAAATGAATCCTGTTGGAAGCACTGGACTCAGTCTCTATACGTAAGGAACCTATATTGACATAATGCGCGCAATGTCATTCACATAATAATACAAATTCATTTTCGGTGAATTTAAATAAGTAGTCATTTCTCTCGATTATTACCAGTTTCTTTTCGTAAACGAAAGGTGAAGCCCTTCTGTGGCCCTTTATGAACCTATTTCATGGAACGTACTCTTACTTCGCGCATAATTCATCTAGACACTTCACGGACTTCTAGCATGAGAATAGCAGATGGAACGAATATTCGTGATGGATGAGCAGTTTAATTGGTATCAGTCGGGATGAAGGATTTCTAGCGGGTTCAGATATGTCCGCGTGGGTTAAAACTTATTGCACTGTTGGGTACCTTGTTAGTAGCGCTGACTTCAAGCTTGATTGGTGTGAAGGTGCAGCAAAGTGATTTTACAATAGGTCTTCCCTCTTGTGGATAAAGATATTGTGGGTACCGCTTGTTGGCTGGGAAGCGACGGTACAATGCAGTAATAAATTATATTCTTGTCAGCGGAGAAGTAATGGATAACTATTGGTAGCGATCAAAAGTGACGAAGATTTGTATTCGTGAACGGATCAAAATAAGGATCCTCGAATTTAGCGTTTCCAACATATCAAACCAAATTGGTTTTGTTTCTCTATTCATCTGTTAAGGTTTCTCAATATTCACGATAACTCAATCAGAAAACTATCCACACTAAATGGAATTTGTAGGGTATATCTACTATGAGGGATGATATATCATCCCTCATAGTAGATATACCCTACAGTATATATACTGATTTATTGTTATGAATTCAATGAAAGTCGCTCTCCAGTAAAAGTGGAGCAGCGTTTTTTCCGGGACTACGCTTTTTAATTATTGTTAGTTACGAGTTACATTAAAACTGAATCGCAGCAGTATTAAAAGGTTATGGACGATTTATTTCGTCATCCATTCTGCAACCTCGTTTTCGTCACAATTTCTGTTAGGAATGGAACAGTTCGTTCATTTGGGTACTTTCATTACCCAAAGCCCGCATAAGCGGTGGTTCGAGTCGTATATTATAGAGAAGGGTCGCCCAGAGACGGGACTTTATGGGACTGGTGCAGGGGATTGCGTCAGGTGAAGACGAGTCGCTTGTGCCACAGCCTCTGGTTACACAACTCGAAGTCGGTATTTATGTTTATACACCCAGAACCTCTGGGCGTTGGTTAGCCACGGCCACCACCTGGGGAAGATGCTCCTTCGCCAAATCAAATCGGCCTTTGGAAGAGAGAGGATTTCGTTTGAAAAACAGGGTTTTTTTGGGGGGGATGGACTTTACTTTTTTAGGACAATATTCCTTATGTAAAGAACAGGTTTGAGATTAGCATCGTTTGGTGTAGGTATGTAAAATCCTACGCAACATTACTCGTACGTTGCTCATCTAACTTCTCCGATTTGACGAACATCATGACTGATATTTAGAAATGGGATTTTAGTACCTGTACTTCACCCAGAAAATTGATTTTTGAGGTAAAGTTATAAAGTACTGTAAATTTCTTGAGTCAATATTGAGTAGAATGCTGAATTAACATTCACAGAGCAAAAAAGTACTTACCTAGGCTATAATCACACTTTCCAAAATTTCAAGTAGGTAGTTGGTATTTCAAAGTGCACAGACAAATGACTTACACCATGTTATTATACCATGTAGGTATCAAATTTTAAATGTCCTGCAAGTAAAGTCAATTAAATATCCACGTGCACCTAACATACCTACACTCTGTACCTACTTCACCTAAAGACTTCATCGAACGTACTTCGATTCTTCTCTTCGCTCCCGCGGGAGAAAAGAAGTGTTCCTGATGAATTAACATTGTGTATTCATGAAACTTGATGATTGGTAAACAACACATCTGGGATAGGTACCTCTTTAAGTAGAAAAAAATGCGCCTAATTATATCTCGTCTTTTCTCAGTAATAGATCCCTCTAATCCAGGAACTAAATTATACATAGGCACAACAATATAACTAATATATTCATGATCATTCATCAGTCATCAGCCCCCCCCCCCCCCCCCTCCTACTTCTTCTTCAATAGCAATGCCTGTTTGATAGTTACGGATGAGACTATTCTTCATGTAGATGGAGTCCTTGGAGTCCTGTCATACTTCTATTTCATACTTGTTGCACCTTTCACATCCTGCTGCATCCGTCGCTCGTCCCTCTTTGTTATTCTGCCTTCACTTCATTTAATACGACCGACCATTTGAAGAAGAAAAAAAAACTTGCTGAGATCTGCTGGAAAATCGCTTTTTAATGTGCAAATTCATTATGATTAATACAGTACCAATGTGACCGGATCCGGGAAAAGGGGGAACGCTCGTGCGATTGAGTTGATATACTGCCAATTTGTGGGGAGATGGAGAGAATTATAAACGAGACCCTTCGGGAAAGGCATGATCCGAAGGAGAAATTCCACAATTCGTGGGACGAACAATGACGTCCAGCCGCACATTGAGGACCGTGAATGATAGCTCGTCGTTCTTTTTAGTTACAACAGAAAAAATTTGGAACCCACTCATGTTTAATCTATTAATCATTCCATTAATCTAGTAGGTTTTTCTATATGCATTCATGTCAAACTTTTCTCACTCATTTTGAACAGTATGTTTGTTACCTGATGGCCCAAGAGGTGCCGAAAATTATACGGTTATTCTGGAGTATCAGGGTGGACTTGGTCCTTGTACGGGTTTATATGTACAGTTACACTTTTAATAGCAGTGCCGAGTATACAAGTCGAGTCAAAGCGTGTCCCTCAGGCCAATGTCGTGTAAGCATGTTGAACAACGGCATACCCTATAGGCCCACTCCGTGTTTACATGTCCCGAGTTTCTCGTATTGCTACAATCGAGAAAAACTTGTTCCACTTAAACCCCGATGTTTTTAGGCGTTGAGGCCGAGGTGCCCATGCGCCCGATCTTTAAAGCCCCGTTTGGGATAAATGTCTGCATATTATGCCTCCGTTTCTCGTCTCGGCAACGGTAGAAGCTCACGGTAGAAACTCACATGTGCTCACCTGGAACCGTTTATTGATCGTCACCGATTATTGAAGATCATTCCCAATAGGGAATTATTATTGCAGCTCTGAACAGAGCTTAGTTATTTATTTGGCTATTTTTGGGGTATTTTTCTTATGCTATGTATGAGATCTTGTTCGCCAAATTGATCGTAGTGGTTTGACTGAAGCAGTGCTACTCAGAACATGGAGTATTCGAGTATCATTCGCATTCTTGACTAATATACTATTAGCAACACGAGATCCAAAAACGCCGTTTTTCGTGATCATTAATGAGTGATTTTGCTTGCTATATACTTAGGAGAAAACTCCTTTAATAAATGTCTTACATTGAGAACCGAATGACTATTTATAGGTAGATGTGGTATCATTAAATGCTCCTCCCAATGGCACCATAGCCCAATTACAACCGAACCCGTATTAAATAGTATATAATATGTATAGTATTATGTATATTACATAATATGTACCTATAGTAATGTTGAGGGATACACACTTCATATGTATAGTACGAGCATGGTTACATCTTGTAAAATTCGTTTTACCATCGGATTCAGACTCTAGAGACTCACAATATTCAACGCATTGGGGATAGCGATGCCCTGATCTGGCTGATTGATTCTATGACAAGGTGGTCTGGTTGGTCTTTGATGAACACTATTGTCCATCAATTCTCGAACGTTACATTGGGAGTGGATAATTGATGATTGGATACTAAAGTTACCTCCACCGCCCTCTGCCAATAATCGATTTTACACTGTGCTCAAGAGTGAGCGAACGGCCGTAAAATATTTCCCAATTCATCCTTCTACACTGCGCTTCGCTCATCCGATTTTACGACCCAAGTTAACAACGGACAAGAGCAGCCTGATTCGATTTTAATCAATGAACCGCCTCATTGATCAGGTCCTACATAAATGGAGGGAAATGATGAGCCCCGGGATTTCATTCTCAGAAAAACCACAGAACGGGTTGATGAGGAAATAAATTATTCACCTTCACTCATTGAGTAATTCAATCCGAGACCTCTTTCGAAGATCGAAAAAAAAAAATCGTTCGACACTACGACATAAAATTTATGTAAATTATTTATATTTAATATACCTAATAATATTACGATTTTGTTTTGTTTTGGATTAGCTTGTAAATGGTCTATGAGTTGGCTATGAAACGTACGGTGCTTGTGAAGTGGTCAGGACATCTCTTTAGTTGAAAGGAAAAGGGCGGGCGAGGAAAGTTGATATTATAACGTTTTTCCGGCTGGTGTAGAATGATATTTGCTAGACAGGGTGATTTTCAAACGGAGTGTTTTTTTGGGGGGTGGATTGTATTTTTCTGAAAAACGATCCAAATGAATCACTTATTAATTATCGAAAAGTAATTCTCGCCAGCTGGTTAATCCCGGATGCAGGTGTCGTTTTATAAAATGTTGCATTGGAAGGCCGTTTATTAATTAGCAGTCCTTCTTATAAGCGTTTGTATTAAGAGTAGTTATCAAATTGAGTGGTTTTCTGTTATTGTCCAATTATGCAAATCACGATTCCCCGTATGAAACTTTTCAAGATAAAGATCGATTTCATCCGAGGTGGAAATGTTTCCATCAGTAATAACTCGCTCTAGATTAAGAGCGTTCACGTATAGTAGACAATTTCTTCTCGATTCTTCTTCTCCAATTACAATGTTACGATTCGATGGCTAAACAGAGATCATCTGATTAAACCGGAACGGCTACGGGGCTACTTTGAAATTCCTCGCCTTAAGCCCAAACAAAGATCAGAATGTTTCCCTGTGAGATAGAAAGATGGGAAGGGGATTCCGAATAACTCCCATACGAACGATTACGAGCCTGAGAAGAGATGGGAAAAAATGTCTTGGGGGTCAATTAAAAGGATTCCACAGGTGAATTCTCGGATTGTGGATCCTGCCGCAGGGTTCGCCGAGAGCGCTGAGGTCGCTTTCCGCAATTAGAGGCTGCGGCGCTACGGATTCCGCGCCGTTCCATCTTCTTCCAGTGACATCGGGAGCGGTTACTGAGGTTCCTCGCCTTATCCTTAATTACTTCCCTCAAAAGACCCCCTTCAGACTCCTTCCCATTCCGCTCAAACTCCTTTTACTTCATTCGAACTTGTTTTCAAACAACTCAATTCGGGTCATAAAGACGTGACTGCACACACGTTTATGCTCTTTTGTTCCCACGACCATTCAGGTGGTTCTAGAAGCTACCTTGGGAACATTGAACTTCAAACTCCAAGCCACCTGGAGTAGCGTTTCTGTCGACGAGAATAGGGAGTGATCAAATCCCTAACAATGGCTATGAGAGACCTGTAAATGTTTCTTAGAATAAAATCCACAGTCATGCAGCATGGCTATAAGAGGGAATTTTCGAAGAAATAACTATTTTTATGTAAAATGTCTCCATTTTACTGGTTTTATAACAAATTTTATCTTCATTTTTCTCGAGTAACACATCGGTTTATAGATTTTATAGATAAGATTAGAGCAGTTGACGTGTGAAGACCATTTCAAGTAACAACCACGTTACTCCATCCTCACTGTGCTGCAGTTTGAGAACGGAATAGGATATCCCAATTCTGATTCCACCATCGTGTTTAGCGTAAAAACCTTCAAAATGAGGTGTCATATCAGACGGTTTCATTCGGGAATTTATCGGGAATCACCCCCAAAACCCTCCTCAGCTTATAGATTTTTTTAACACTGAACACGATAGTGAAGTCAGAAATGCGATATCTCATTCCGTTATAAGATTAGAGCAGTTAAACCGTGAAGAAAATTTCAAGTAACAACCAGATTTATTCATCTTCCAATGTGCTCCAGTTTGAGACCGGAATAAGATATCTCAATTTTGACTTCACCATCGTGTTCAGCGTAAAAACCTTTAAAATGAGGCGTCACTTGTCGGACAGTTTCATTTTGGAAATATATGGGTAATTCCCGATTCTTATAAATTCTGTATTGATTGGGGAAGACAACGATGAGGACAGGAGATAAATTTTGCCAAGTTCTTCCAAGTGATTTTGTTCATTTTGCAATAATAAGTTACCAACTTGTGATTTTAATTAAACATTTATCTTGTCATTTGATTTATTTCGTAATGTGATTTATTAATAGTCTACAGCTAGTGTGTAATGAATCATGCAAAGTATTTCTCTAGTACTTGACAATATTTTTCTTGAAATTAGAACTGTGCTCTACATTTTGACATTTTATTTCTTTACTATGGCACATAACTCAAAATTCCAATGGTTCAAGATAATAAACCAAAAGTGTGACATTGAAAGCGTTATGAAAATTTTCCAATTTCTAATGATTTTCACGTACAACCGATTAATTGCTACGGAACTTTAACTTCGCCAGTTCTCGTCGTACAAAAATCGTTCACCACTCGTTGGATAGCTCTCGATTTACCTAACCATATTACGTTAACCACTGCGGAGTGCGTAGCCGACAAGCTACGGTATGAGCGAGATTGTTTAAATAATTGTTTACACACAGGTCATCATTCTCAATAATTTATATAACAATTAAAAAAAAAAAAATGAAGTACGAGGTACGTGGTGTGGGTGTGGGAGGGGGCGCAGAGACATAAAATGTCCCTCGCGGTTGCGTACTTGTACGAAAGCTGTCCATTTTATGTACAGTTTCTTCGAACATTTGCTCTTATAGTCATGCTGCATGACTGGGGACTTTTTATCTCAGTTTGATAACCCCGAAACAGAAACAGTGTCCGATAACCTGCACACAGATGGATGCCAATGCATAAGGGATCTACTAACATTTTCTGGTTTACTCAATCGTTATGTTGCTTATGTATCCCAACCGTTGTATAACGCTATTTTCAGAAGTGTTTTTCTCAATAAAAGATTTATTAGAAGTCGATGGACAGACTGACCAATTTGGGTGGACAAAAATCTGAAACTCGGAGAAACTTTAGGAAATTTCACGTTGACCACGAAAGTAGTGAGGAAAAAATGTGGGTTTCAGATAACTGCATCCCTCTGGCCCCTCTGACGTCTTCACCACCTCCCTACGCTACCGCCGATCACCTAGCCAGCCAGCCCTCCGACGTCATACGCTCGTGCGTCATTGGCTCTGACGTACTAGTTTACCTCCTGCCAGCCGTCTGACGTCATACGCTCGTGTGTCATTGGCTCTGACGTACTAGTTGGCATCCTGCCAGCCGTCTGACGTCATACGCTCGTGCGTCATTGGCTCTGACGTACTAGTTGGCCTCCTGCCAACCGTCTGACGTCATACGCTCGTGCGTCATTGGCTCTGACGTACTAGTGGGCCTCCTGCCAGCCGTCTGACGTCATAGGCTCTTACGGCATAGGCTCTGACGTAGTGGCCCGCCGGTCGCTTGTGTTCTGACGTGATATGAGGGAAAGGGTGAATCAAGGGAACAAATTTTTCCCGTTGCAGTTTATGTGCCCAAGGAAAGACATGAAAATATCAAAAACTATGTAAATAGGTACCTAAGCCCAACTGTAATGTCAATTTTCTGACAATGAGTTTTCGACTATAGTTTTCATACCTTTTGACTTGAGTACTTATTGCAATTTGAGACTGATAATGAGCTGTTTGCAAATAAAAAGTTTGATAACTACTTTATTACATCTTATTAATCTATTTTCAAGTTCCGATTCACAGTTGAATGTATTTTATTTAGATGGAAGTCGAAAAAAGTGAAAACGATGGAATGACGAAATCTGTCGACTACTGACTCAAGAGATACTGTCGACTTCTAACACATGTAGGTCGACTGCTAGTGCAAAACCATGTCGACTACTGAAGAAAATGTTGGTCACTGGTGTCGACTACTAGAGCATTGGGATTTTTTACAAAACTTGTTTTCCCTTTTCAAACCATGTTGAATAATATTTCCCGCTGCCAGGTCTTTTAGGGAAGGATCTTGGGTACACAATGAACAGGTTTGCAATGAGAAAAAGCTATTTCCCTACGTGAAAGGTAAGCTCAAAGTTCAAACTTCCTTTTAACGTGTCGACTTCTGACGCATTACCTTATGTTCGCAAATATATAATTCGAGCAGTTACTGATTCGTGTATCCACGTTTGACCACTCTTTTGGACTTGGGACTTGACATACTGTAAGCTTCATGCCCATCATATGGTAGAAATTCCTTCGTTGCTCTATGAACTCACAATATTTATGGCAAACACTTCACATTCTACGCTGATGATTCCTGAGATTGAATATCGTTTCGAATCGGAATGTGCGTAGATGCTGAATGATTCTCATCACGCACTATCGTCATTCCACCTGCATTCTACCTCTAATCAACTTGAATGATTGTAAGTATGTGATAAATTCAAAACGCATTCATTAATTTTCCCAGCGTCCCGGTCTAGTACGTGTGACACTTTCAAGTGCCTCCATGCACCCAGCGGGTTGGGCGTTGTTCAAAATGGAGATTTATAATCAATTGATTTCAAAGGAGAGCTGGTTGATTAATGTCTGACATTGTTAGTTCTTGTGGAATATTAATGCGGTTTGTAGGCTATATTGCTTCGGCCTGTTCTCTTCATTATCCTACTCACAATCCTTGGTGATGCAATAGGCGCTACCAGTAATGACACAAAGCAGTTTGGCCTCTGTCGAAAATCATACTTGTGGATATTTGATTAATCCAATTCAGACTTTCCTAAATAAGAAAGTTGTTGAAAATTGTTGACTTACCTACAAAAATTTTGAAATTGTTGATTTGAGAAATTCGTCACAAACTTGTAGAGTTTCTCCTTACAACCTTCACGGATGTCTTCTAACGAGTAGAAGTAGTGTTTGCAGTACGTAACATAGTATAATCCGGTAGAAGCTTCTTTCTAAATAATAACTGGTTCACTGTTGGGACGTTCTCCATTATGATAATCTTCACTATATTGTTCTGCGAAGCCTCTGAAAGTCTTTCAACCCAATATAGTATACCAAGGAAATGTATAGCTTGTTTGCCGTACCCCACGCTGAGAAACATTCAATTTTCATTGCGATATGCAACATCATTGTAGGAGGTTCGGTAGGTGGGTTCCTTTGGGTCCTGCATTATTTATCGAATGCTTCGGAGTTCGAACGTTTCAATAAACGTCTGTGGATAGTCCTGCCAATTAGTGATGATAAGTCATATTTCTCTAGCCCGACCAACTTCCTAACGATGACCCTAGTTTGCGCCCTTGGCAGTTAAAGTTATTGACACCATATTGAATTTATTATTGTTCAGACCAATTTCATATTAGCTCCACCTCATAGCACATGGCCACGTGATTGTCTCCAAGCAAACAATTATGTATGTCATGCAATTATTGAATCGGATGTGTTATTGGTAAAAGTGTCTTTCTTCATTGCAGGATGACACTGTTGGGAAGCGATGGGTCGGCGGCAGGGAAATGAGCGATGAAGACCTCCATCCCGCCACGAGAGAGGTAATGTCAATTATCATAATAAATCGGCATGATAAATTCTTAGTATTCAAATTATTAGTATTACTTGACACATCTAAGAAACAGTACCATTGAAATACTTGGAATGACTTAAGTTGACCTGATATCTTCCACTGAGGTAGGAAGGAAGTTTATTCACGTGACTTGCAGCTAGATAGTACCTGAGTTTCACTACAGAGATATGAGTTTCATTTTCTATGAGACATACAATTACTTTGTTCGGTTCAGAACGCGATCGCTGGAATATTTCTATATATTGACATCATGATGTCAATATTATAGTTAATATATGACGTACCTACTACTGACACTTTAAATAAAACCGAACATCAAGATGTTGGCGTTGATCTCAAACACTCAAAGTGCACGTTATAAGCCTGTACGGTATCCCACACACGGTATCGAGTCCTTAAAACAGTTACGACCTTGGAAACGAGCTAAACATTTTATTGTTGTTCCGTATAAAAGATTGTGTATTTTATACTGCAAGAAGATAATTCTACATAAAAAGTCTACATTAATTCGAAGAAAAAACACCACCACGTGACACCTCAAGTAATTCGATGGTGACTCGCAAACTAATTTTTATGGGAGGAGCCGACTCTTCCGAGCACACTTTTTCACCGCAAAATCCATTTTCGCGAGAGGAGCTGAGCGTAATGACCGGTTAGGAAACTAAAGAAAAGAACCTCTTGCCCGACCACCCTTTCAACGGACGGTGTTCATCTTTTATGGCGTTTTCCCCAATTTGTTCACCAATGTTAGTTGTTTGTTTCTTCCCGAGTCAACAAACAAAAGGGGGTAATGACTGAATTTGCGGGGAAACAAGACGTTAGGTTGTCCGGTACTACTTAATTTTGCAGGATACTGTTCCCGATAAAAATCCCGTGAGATGGTGACTCTAAATATAGCGAACTCTTTTATTGACTGAAACTGAGATGCTGTGATTCTCGTCTGGAGATGGAAGAGCAAGACAAAAAACTCTGCAAATTCTTGACACAACGGTTTATTATCTTCCTTGTGCAGATCACCCTTCTGTCTAGATCACTAGGTCTAAATTTCAAGATCCTAAATGTTAGATTAATTATCACTAATTATTAACAATTTTTTCAAGTACCTAGTGAAAATTATTATAATTTATTGTTAGGTATTAATAATTTGTATTTATTATTAATAATAATTATTATTAATTATGATTAATTAATACGATATAATTCTGGGGTTTTTAATACTACGTCGGTAATAAGTTTTCTATAAAAGAAGTACCTACCAACAAACATTCGACATTAGCTTAATTTCCGTAGCACGAAACGCACCTCAGAACAACAAACTCGACATCACTTAAGCCATATGGTGTTCCAAAGAGCTTGTTAGTATGAAAATGGACCTGTATTTCAACAGTTTGATTCACGATCGTGTGGTGAGGCACAATCTTTGAGCCGTCATTGTGAACGAACGGCTGGTCGTACAAAGCTGCGGATGGTCTTAAAAAATTCTACGGAACAAACTCTATCTAAATATGAAATAAAAAACATACCGTTCTATACGAATTTTTCGAGATATGAAATTTTGAAAATTTCAAAATTCGTTTTGAACCTCTTCCCCTTGACCTAGGGTTATGAAAAGTTTCGAGGGCCATTGTGGGGTTGGTCGAAACCCATAAAACAAATTTCGTAATTTTAACTCAACGCTAACTGGGCAAAGTGGCGCGGACGGCGGACGGCGTACGGCGTACGGCGGACGGACGGATTTTTTTTATTCGATTTTCTGAATCTACGTATCTTGAAACGTAAACCAACAAATTTTGAGGGGGGGGGGGTTGAACAACATTTTTCTTTGGGCGATTCCAATGGTTCATTATCGAAGATAATAAACCAAAAACGATTGGGGGCATTTTGGAAAGAAGTTGATCCTGCCATAGTGTATAACATCCTGCCAAATATTACCAAATTCGATCCTCAATGCGGAGCTGCATAGTTATAATTTCGCACAATTTCAAGTGACACGTGTATTACGAGTAATAGGTACTAGACTGGAATTAAAGTCAATGTAGTTGAGACATCATGAGAATCAAAGAGATGATGAAGTGTTGTTGGAATCATACTTGTCATATAGGAGTAGGTAGGTGCATCAATTTCTTTAACACTAAACTTTTTCCAAAGGGAACATAATCCAATCTACGTTAGGAAGGTACTAATAATCATCCTTAGGGCATAACTATTTCACTCCAATGGGTTGGTTCCCATTGAAACTGTATGGTGGCGCACTGTACAACGTACTTGAAACTCTTATGTATACCTAGACGAGATTGAGATTATGGTAGGAATAACATTAGGTTCACTTTCAATTGGATCTGTCTGTTGTATCTGGTTTTCAATCTCAAGTTTTTACCTTATCGCCTGTAGAATCTGATCGTTTTCGCTTTACCTTTCGCAAAGCTTCACGACGGAATGCCGACGCGAGGTTTCAAGTTGCAAGTGTCATCCTCAGTTGGCTCGCGGCCAGAATATTTCGGCCAGTGGGTCCCTCATCGTTTTCCCACTGACCTTCCTCCGAGCAGGGTCTTCTTTTCGCATTAGCATTCACGGATGTCCCCCAAGCCCAGACCCATCCTCCACCTTCCTATAACGACACATATTTTTCAACCAGCTCGTCCTCGGTTCTTTATTTATACCTTCTTTTTTTTTCATTTACCTTAAAATTCATTATTTATTCATTCTCTCTCCTTCCACGAGTTGTCATCACGATTTTGACTTCAGGTTTTCTTCCCAATTAATGGTCCTCGCCTCTGGGAAATGACCGTTGAGTCCGGTGTATTACTTTTAAAGAACCGTTCCCTTCAGACATGAGTGGAAATCCTTGAAGATGAGCGGGTGATTGATTTTCACAAGGTGGCTCTTGAATGTGAGAAGCCGGATCTGGAGGAGGATTCCAGATTGATGGAACCTTGAATACAAGTCAAGGCAATCTAATCTAATGGAATATGTATATTCTTATCCGTAGTAAGTAGGTACGTTTGAGGCGATTGAGTCGTCATTGTAATGTAAGTGTAATTCCTCAGACAGGGATTTGTGAGGTAATATTTTATGTCTCGTCTTTTTTCCCCTCATATTCTAGGCTAGGGACGTTCTTGTTTCTTTCCCCTCAGTTACTTTGCACGAACATAATACTTGATATGATCTCGTATTATAGGATTTTAGTGTCTTATCTAACGGAAAGGCATTTCAGGGTAAAACTCGAAGAAGAATACTCCCAATTGCAGGATATAAAAGCAGGAGTAGCTCACGGTAGCTCAGGGCCAGTACTCTACCTACTATACACCAGGGATCTCCCAAAACCAACAGAAGCTGTGACAGCGACGTTCGCAGATGACACAGAAATCCTGGCAGTTGGCGCCACAGTTGAGGAAGTCTCAAAGAAACTACAGGAATCCGTGAACAGTTACCATCAATGGACCAAAAAATGGAGAATAAAGCTCAACGAAGCAAAGTCAACCCACATTAACTTTATATACAGTGAGCCCAATATAAACTATATAAACTCCCGAATCGTCTCATATGCTGATATTGCTATGTACCTTGGAATAACTCTGGACGCCAAGCTCCGCTGGAAGGAGCACATGGTGAAGAAGAAGAAGGAAGAAATCAACCTGAAATTCCAAAAGACGTACTGGCTTAATGGGAGAAAATCCCAGCAGCCTGCACATAACAAAATGTGTTGCAGACTCGTAAGCAGGCGTTTACATTGGCGTTCGACGTTTAATACAGTTCTGTATTGAAAAACAATAAATTTAATAGAAAAAAAAAATCAACATTTATTTCCATTGGAGAATGAAAAACAATATCGGGCAAAGAGCAAGTCTACTGCGTTTGCATGCGTGTACTCTTTCAGTAGAGTTCACCATCATTCTTCTGCCGAGTTCCACATCAAATTTGCAAAAAAGGGGAAACAAATTATCCATAAATTCCCAAAATGTTTTAACTCAGTTTCTCCCATAATTACAGCGGTTTTGACAGTATAATTTAATAAATTTAATAATACACATAAATTTAGGGCTTTCCAACGAATGGTGAACGATTTTTCTACAAACACGAATAACGAAGATAAAGGGCCGGATTAATAGTCGACACTTGAGGGTCAGAAGCCCTCAAGTATTTGTTCAAGCAACCGATTTTATTTAGAGATGGACATGTATACCATTGGCTGTTTCAAATTACCCTGTTATTACCATTACCCTGTTTCAAGAGGTAACTGTATATTAAACAGTCTCCAATCTTTATAAAGAAATATTAAATTTATCAAAATTCAATAGCCACAGCAGTTTGCTTCTAGGTCATTACGTATATAGATATACAGCACCGCCTTGTATACATATAATTCAAACTAGTAATACATAATTCTGTCAACCTGGTAAATTGCTTCAGTTTGTCGTTTTGAAAATGTTTCATTAGAATGATAGAACATTTTGACAGGACATTTTCGACCTGAAGTTACCTGTAGAATCGATTCCTAGCCTGAGACCGTGACGAAATGAAACACCCTGTATACATGATGAGTGAAACAATAATTCGGTGCTGTACTCGGCTGTAAAGGAGATCGTCGACGACTTGCGACTTGTGGGCTTGTCACCAGCCCCTAGTGAATAATGTAAATGCAAAATTATCACCCAATCTACAGATCAAATAATATTGAATCTTATTTATCAATAAATAAATGAATTGAAATTGTGGGTGGGATAAGAAGGCGTGGACGGATGGTGGCGGTGGGAGGGGGGGGGGTATATAAATGTGTCATATTAATGTCTGTGGATCATGAGGTGAATCATTTACTACAGTAAATCATTTATTACAGTAAATCATTAACTTCACATTAGGGAGTTCCAGGTTAGCAGGGTACCGTATGAAAAGCGAGGCGACGCTCTTGCGGTTGTCAATCCGCGGTTGTTCGACATACCCATGATCTTCGTTAAAATTCGTGAACTTTCGGCCGTCTTCGGATCAGGTGACACTACTGGAACGCCCACCAAGGTACCCTGATAACAGCCACCGTGATAACAGCCACCGTGGTAACCTGGAACTCTCTATTCATTGGAATTGTGAGCGGATGAGAAGGAGGAAAGTGATGAGGGGAGCGGGACGACGGAGAAGGTTGATGACAGGGAGCGGGGGGTTGTCTCCACCCCTCGCGCCACAACTTCTTAAATTTAAATTTTGGGTGAATGTCAATGTGGAGGTGGGTGAGAAGGAGGAGGAAAGCGGGCGGCTGTAGGCGGTTGGGGGAGGGGGGGGGGGGTTGTCTGTAATCCTTACACCCTCCTCCCCCCCCCACCCCCGTTACTAAAAGTTAAATTGTGGGTGAATGTGGAAGTGGCTGAGACGGTGGAAAGCGAGCCGATGAGGTTGAGGTGAGCAGATAGTGGTGAGGGTTGAGCAGTGGGTGAGGTCGATGACGCGGAAGCGGAAGTTGTCTCTAAAGACGGGTTTACACGCTACGATAAATCGAAACGATAAATACGGAAATCCGCTACCGTCCAAGATTTTTCTTATCTCATAACTGTTTATAAACTGTGCGCAAAGCATTAATTTCTTTACGACAGTGTTTCTGTTGGCCGACTCCCCGTACATTTTAATAAGTTCAATGTACGCCAGATCATTTTTGTTCCGGTCCGAGTACTCTCTACTTTTAACGTTCTACAAACAAATAAAAATCCTATGTATAGTTCGACAAAATCACATAAAAACTCTCGAGGAGTTTGCTTGACCGAATTATCTGCCATAGGTAACCAACTAAAAAAACTCCGCAAATTCTCGACACAACGGTTTATTATCTTCTTTGTACAGATCACCCTTCTGTCTAGATTACCGAATGATACATTAATTATTATTATGAATTATCATTATTTAATAATTATTATCAAGTAGTGTAAATTATTATTATTTATTGTAGGTTATTATTAATTTTTTATGTGTGTGTGATTTGTTGACCGTCAGTAAGAATGATGTTGAGGGATGTCGAGGATCTTTATGTTATAGTGGAAATTGTCATAGTTTTCTTTAAAACGAGACTTAATCGACTCAAGTAGAGGTTGAGGAAGATGCTGTGAAGCAGCTTGTATGTAGGAATCTATTGTATTCGATAACCGTAGTCATTTTAAATCTACGAATTGCCCTATTAATGTCCCTAGGGGACTAACTCATTTAAACTAGAGTTGAACTTAATACTATCTTCAATAAACGAAGGGAACAAGCCGTTACTGCGACATCT
Organism: Stenodema calcarata; assembly: GCA_963920205.1. NCBI lineage: Eukaryota > Metazoa > Arthropoda > Insecta > Hemiptera > Miridae > Stenodema > Stenodema calcarata. Next base: position 225,774 of record OY986051.1, read on the forward strand.
GAGAAGGAAAATCCGTCTGTTTTCTTGTGATGCTAGTTTGTGAAGTGCCGATTTCCAATTATTTAAAATGGTACTCGTCTCCGTGCCGTGCTGTTGTTGGATGAAACTGGAGAAACTGGGGATTTGAGATTGATCCGTGGTTGCTACCTCTGCCATAATAAGTGTGTGTGATTTGTTGACCGTCAGTAAGAATGATGTTGGGGGATGTCGAGGGTCCGTCATGTTCATTTAACCGACCCTCGACATCCCTCAGCATCATAATAATTTTTATGCTTCATTATTAATAATAATTATTAAATATTATTTATTAACTTAATATTTGAAAACCATGCGCTGCTTGAATCAGCTGAGCCAGTTTGAAAACTGACCCGTCAGGCAGCCTCACGACTCACTCTCATGTTGACGAATTTTATCTTCTCCAACTTTGAGCACTCATTGTGAACGAACGGCTGGTCGTACAAAGCTGCAGAAGGTCTTAAAATCTTAACAAATAAACTCTGAGTAAATGTAAACTAAAAACTATACCGTTCCATTTGGCGTTTTTGGGTTATGAATTCAAAATTTCAAAATTCGTTTTGAACCCCTTCCCCTTGACCGAAAGTTATGAAAAGGTTCAGGGATCAAGGAACTGGGCAAAGTGCCGCGGACGGACGGATTTTTTTTTTTTTTTTTGTATTCGATTTTCTGAATCCACGTATCGTGAAACGTAAACCAAAATTTTTGAGGGGGGGGGGGGGGGGGGGTGAAAAAATTTGGTTTGTTCGATTCCAATGGTTCATTATTGAAGATAATAAACCAAAAACGACAAGAAATGACATCGTACAGGTCGAGCGGACTATGTACAATGGCAAACTGAGTGAAATCGTAGCGAGAAATGCCTGTCACTGTTTACACGTTCAAACATGATATTATCTTTACTGCTGGCATCAACCTTCCAATCGAACTCCAACCCCAATAAATCGCTGCGATTTCCTGTTTACACGCTACGATAAATCGTAATCATTCAATCGTTGAGATGAATCGTTACAATTTATCGTAGCGTGTAAACCCGGCTAACGCTCTCTCTCTCCCCCTCTTCACCCCCTCCCCCGCCACAACTTCTTAAATTTAAATTTTGGGTGAATGTGAATGTGGAGGTGGGTGAGAGGGAGGAAAGCGGTCAGGTATAGGTGGACGTGGGCGTTGTCTCTTAATCCTAACGCTCTCTCTATCTCCCCCTCTCCGCCACCCCTAAACTACTCAAATTTAAATTGTGGGTGAACGTGAATGTGGAGGTGGGTTAGAAAGAGGAGAAAAGCGGACAGATGTGGGGGAGGCGGGCGTTGACTCATAATTACGCTCTTCCCTCTCCCCCCCCCCACCCCTCGCACACTACTCGGACCTCTCTGCTTTTCGTCCTTCATAAATGAGATCACATAGATGTGATCTCTATGTACTGTGGTGGGAGGAGGGGGGGGGGGGGTATCTGCTATGCCGATGATACTGCTCTGGTCTTCTCGGAATCATCTTGCGAGGAAGTTCATTGCAGAGCGAATCGTGGTTTGTCAATTTTGAAATCGTGGCTGGGCAGAAATGAATTGACTTTAAACTTGAAAAAATAAAAAAAATAAAAATTTCATGGCCTATAGTTGCAACTCAACCATCTACTGATGAAATTTTCTTACATAGAAATTCTTGTGAAAAATTCATCTGCAATTCATGTTCCTCAATATCTAGAGTTAAGGTTATTAAATATTTTGGTATTCAGATTGACCAGCTTTTACGATGGCATATCCACGTTGGGCAGTTGACATCACGCATCAGAAAACTCATTTATGTGTTTGCTAGGATTAAGCATTCTGTTTCAAGGAAATCTTTAATGTCCTATTAAGGGCTGGTACAATCACTCTTACAATATGAGATTCTAGCTATGGGAAGTGCGTCTCAAAATATATTATCAACGGTTTTTATAGCTCAAAAAACTCTCATTAGAATAATTGAAGGAAAACCATACCGACAACATACCTTACCTCTATTCAAAAAACTCAAAATATCTGCCTCAGTACAACACATCCTCTATAATCCAACTTAGTAAGGAATCTAAACTTAACGTCATTAAGCACGACATACCTACCCGATCGAAAGAATATGGGATGGTGCAGGCCTATTCCTCATTTCAAATTTTCAACGACACAGAATCACTACTTTTTTGTTGGTGATTTGATACTTTATTAGAACTCAAAATTGTTAAGAATCAAAAAATTGTTAAGAAACCGCCATTTCTGAGTTCTTGATCAAAAACGAAGTTTTATCAAGTTTCTATCTATCCCGCTCCCTTATTTTTTTATATTTATTCATTTATTTTATTTATTTTTCTTCACTTTTGGTTTCAACATATAACGATAATATCAAACAAGACTTTGCGCATGTGTAGTTAACCAAGTCGGTGATCAATTCACTTAATTAATTGTTTGCAATATCAGTTGATAACCTCGGAGCCCAAAATGCATGTTTAGAAATCATTCGTAGAAAAATCACTTTTATTGATGAAAATGACTAGTCCCATGAGAATCATTAGCAAATATACTATAGCGAGTTACCTTCATCCGTGTAGTGAAGGAAAGGAAAAGACTAGTCGTTGTAAAGGAACTCGATATTCATAAGACCAATCATTCAGTCTTCATATTCTTCAATTTCTCTTACGAGACATGTAAGTGGTGGCAGATTTAGAGTGTTTCTTATAGACAAATCTCTTGCACTCCGAACAAATCATGAATGTTTTATTATTTATATGTTTTCCACATTCATGGCAAGTGCCTTTTTGGGGCAAATTTCCAGTAGGTAATTTGGTACAGGTCGCTTGATGGTTGGGAGAAACTCAGGTGGGATTTCAACTTTTTGTTCCAGTGTTCCTGTAGTAGTCCCATTCTGGAGCAAACACTCTGCCAAAGAAATGCTGGTGTAGCAGATTTGGGATTATTCGAATAAAAATTTAGTTGAATTCGAAATTGAAACTAAAAACTAATTTAGTGTTTAGTTCGATTTTCGGATCTAATTTTTGGAACTAAATTAGTTTCAGCTTCAACTGTTGAAACTAAAACTAATTTAGTTCCAAAAATTAGGTTCAAAGTTGCTAATAAAAGCGGAAGTAGTTTCATCATTTATTCGTAGTTTCGGAACTAAAAATGAAACTAAATTTTTTTTTTCCTCGCGTTTTTCACTAATTTGAAGCTTTAAAGAGGATGTTTTCGGAAGTAAAATTAATAATCTCATGACTTGATCGTAGAATTGATAATCTCATGAGGAAAACTTTGATTCTAACGGGACCAAACCTCACAAAAATGAAATTACCTAAGTAAAATAAAATAAATGGACACCTTGGTTGACGAGCTTTTTGCAACTAACTTTAATTTTTTTATAGAAATTTGTAAGGCAATGACGTATTATTATACAGCAGACCTGTTTTGAGTTTATAAAACATATTTTCATTATGTCGTTTTCCATTGTCTCAGGACCCTTCTGTTTTGTATTCCATTTTTCGAACAGTTTTGTCAATCCAATAAAGTATTCATTTTGGTCCTCCAGACTCATCACCCTCATTTCTTCGATACGTTTCTGAAAACGTTCGATGTTCAACTCAAAATGGTGGGGAGGGGAGCAAACTTGAATCTATTCTTCTACGACCCCGAAAAAAAGAACCTGTTCGCACCCAGCACCCATACTTCGTTGAAACACACACAAACATACTTCTCCTTCAAATCAGTAGAAAACGCGAGGATTTTTTAGTTTTTTTTCATTTTTAGTTCCAAAACTACGAATAAAAGATGAAACTACGAGTACCTACTCTAGTTTTTATTCGCAACTTTCAACAGCTGAAACTAAAACTATTTTAGTTCCAAAAGTTAGTTTCGAAAGTCGAACCGAAACTAATAGTTTCAGTTTTTAGTTCCAGTTCGCAACTAATTTAGTTTTAGCTGTTAGTTTCAGTTTCAGAACTAATTTTTGCCCAACTCTGTGGTGTAGTAATTGTCAGCAGTGACATTACAATTGTCAGCACTGACATCAGATCCGTTGGCTTGTTGTACGTAACAATAGGAACATCTTTCTGCTTGTCCCAGTATAGGTACATATTTCGAAATTACTTCTTACTTTCGGTAGAAATAGTGGGGAAAACTACTCCAAGGTTAAACGGAGGGCGATTGGAATTGTTTCCCCGCGGGCGGTCCAGCAGTCCAAGACGTTCCCGCGTTGTTGAGTGGGGGGGGGGGAAATAATCCTAACGCACTCTATATCTCCCCCTCCCCCCTCCCCAGCAACTACTCAAATTTAAATTGTGGGTGAATGTGAATGAGGAGGTGGGTGAGAAAGAGGAAAGCGGGCAGATGTAGGTGGTTGATGAGGTGATGGGAGGGGGCCGTGTGTCTGTAATTCTTCCCCCTCCCCACCCGTACATCAGATAGATATTGAGGGTGAATTTGAATGTGGAGAGGGTGAGAAAGAAGAAAGCGGGCAGGTGGAGGTGGTTGATGAGGGGGAGGTGGGGGTTGTCTCTTAATCCTAACGCTCTCTCTATCTCCCCCTCTCCACCCCCTCCATAAACTACTCAAATTTAAATTGTAGGGGGAGGTAGATGTAGAGGTGGGGTAGAAAGATGCCTCCACGACTCCCCCCTCACTGTTCGCCGCTCCCGCCGTAGTCCCACGAATATTACGAATCCAACTTAATCTTGAAGATTTTCCAAAGTGTTTCTTACAAGGCTCCAGGTCTAACACTGAAATTTGACCCTACGACCTTTTCTGGTTTATAATTCATACCTATCTCAGCAGTAGAGTAAGCAAATTTCAAATCTTAAAACGCACCTGACACAAAATCAAATATCCTACAACTTAAGTCTCATGAAATGTTTCAATCGGAGCCGTCATTATCGACCTACAGGCGCTAGAAGTTGGTCAAAGTCGCCTATATTTGACGCACGATTACGGCTAATAAATTGCTGAACCGATGACGATGTTTGAAACCCCATCCAATGTGTACTTTGATGTTATTAAAAAAGAATCGAGTGACATTTTCCATAGGATGCGTACTTTTCAAGTTGTATTCCTAAGCGAAAAACCGAAAAAAAGCGCGAAAATGCCGTGATTTTTGACCCCCCGTGAAGAGCTCAAGGTCGTATTCGAAAACTCAGCAAACGTACACTTTACTATTGTTTGGCCTAATAGGTAGTAGTTGCCGTCATGGTTGGTAGGTAGCAGTTCATATTCGCCACTGTGATAGTTGGTAGGATCCGTTGTTCTGTTGTCTAAACTGTTTCTTCTCAGCTGTGACGTCAGATTTGTTTTTATATTATTATTAACGTCGTTATGACTTTTTTCGTGTTTTATAAAAAGTTTTCATCGAGTATCATTTCCGTGTACATCATTCGTTCACCCGTTAAAACAACCATCCCCAAACAACATTTCAAATTTTCTTCAACTTTGGAATTGAGTCCATGTAGAATGTACATGGCTCCTGGACTGAAACTACTAAATACGTTTAAATTTACGTTTGAAAGACGTCCATAATTCCTCAACAAACAACAATCATTGTAATCACCTCGCTATTGGCACATAATAATTTTTCAAACTCTCACGATTTTAACTCAAAATTCTGTTTTATGGTAACCAAATCGGATGGTTTTAAAAAATTAGAACAGCTCCACAGCCAATTAAGTTCATGAACTTCTCAAACGGCGCATGTCGTGCTTTTAAATTGGTTTTTCTAACAAAAGAAATTCCGCTCTGCATCCCCATATTGGGTTTTGTCGACATTCTTGTAATCAATGTTTACCTACCCCGGTGGAAGTAAGTGGATTAAAAAAAAACTTCCATCTATAGAAGGGATTTTAATCCGTACATTTCTCTTCATATCCCAGTCTCGTCGTCGAGTCGCCCTTTTCCTCGACCTGTTGCATAGTTGCCACCAAGGGAACGCGCTTTCAATGAAAAGACGGAAACTCCAGGTCGATCCAGTGATTATCTTCTCTCTTTAATTACTCTCAGGAAGAAAACGAACAGCCTGAAGGGGGATCTCCTAAGAAACGCCGTGGGGTACCTGCCGGGATTTTTATTAAAATTCCAAGAACGTTGGGAGGCTGAGGGCTCAGCGGAGGCAGAATCCAGCAGCGGCTGGTAGGTCGTGCAATTATCCGCGGCGGTTGGGAATCGGAGAAAACCCTGCTAACACCTCGTTAGGTTTTAGCTGGAAATCGATAGCGTTAATCGATACACGTCATCAAGACTTTTTCCACTCGAGCCCTACTTGCGGTCGATCGTGTGAAAGACAGCGGCACTTTGTTCACTGATCTTTACGTATAGGTACTGACATTGCTATGGCCTATGGATCTCACATTCGAAAGTTAAGTCGCTCCTTTTGGAGCAAACAAACAAAAGTTGATCACCAAGGACATTGATACACATTGAAAGCTACAATCACCATCTGATGCAGAGAAATCGCTCTGATCCTGGTTCGTGATGTATTGAAAAAGTGTACTGTCTGCTCAAGTAACAGAATCTATCAAAATAAATAAGTATGCAATCTCCCGAGACCATTCAGAACTCATCCCTCATTGCATGCAGTATTTGAAAGATGCTAGTCATCAAGGTGGTTTCAGGAACAAACTGCATTCGAGCATCTCGTAAAAATATATTCCTATTTGAAGTCAGGTAAGTTATTACATACCTACTTACAACACTGGGGGATTTCTACATTAGTTATACATCGTGAGGTGATCGGTAAAAGTATTTTTTGAGAAAATGATGTTTCGAGTGAATGTGGTGAAGAATTTTTAGATTTATTACCTGGAAACGGGTTCATAATGATATTTTACTTCAATTTGGAGAAAAAAGGCAAAATAATGTTTCCTTCCCGACATTGATACCTTCATACGACCATCTGGCACATGATCACATTAACCTGTACAATCGATTCCACTGGTTGGACAGAATGCCGCTGGTAAAAGTGATCATGAAGGGAAAGCGCTCATTTCGTTTCCCTGTAAAATTGATCAAATGTGGCAAATGGTCAGTTTTTCTACAATTCACTATTACACGGGATACAGAAGATTGTTTGGTAAAACTAACCGTGTGCCAGATGGACACATTTTGCGGATTGACTATCTGCAACATGGGTTTCAATGCTCTGCTGGTAAAACTGTCGAAGTCCGTTTTCTGCCGAAAAATCACCATCATTTTAATATTAACGGGATTTTGGAGGATTATTAAATTTATTAAGGCACTAAATGATTCATTCAATACGGAGGAAGCTACTGATTTTGAATGTCCAAACTGTGATGCAGTAAGAAACGTATGTACCTAGTTACATGGAAATAGAAAGGGTGAATTCGATAAGTTATCTTTGAGTGCACTTAACTCAACATCTCAAGTGGAAGGATCATGTAGCAGCATTGGTCAAGAACATCAGGAAATCCATGCATTACTTTCTAATGCTACGATGTTAGCTAACAATGGTGTATTATGCTCATGTATTATGCTCATATTACCATATGGCATTATCGTATGGGGCGGTACTTATGCATCTAACTCTAATAAAATAAACATAGCATTGAATTCAGTTTTAAGAATAGCAACTAATGCCCATAAGCGTTTTCCAACTAGGTCCCTGTACAAAACCTTCGATGTTCTCACCCCCAGTATAACTTACCAAGCAGTCAGTGGTTAAGCCGACGAGAGCGAATGCCAATTATGTCCTCCAGATACCACAATCTCAGAATGATTTCTTCACTCGACAAATTCCGAGGCTGGCTCCATCCCTATTTGAACAGTTACCGCTCTTAACTAAGACTGAATCATCAACAGGGAAATTTAAAAAATCGGTTCTTGAATTTTTCGAACTTGGAAATAATGAAAGTAAAATTATAGACAGGTTTAATTTAGGATAATTAGAGTGTACGTAGTTTTTGGGTAACTACGATTATTTTTTGCACTGAACACCTAATACCAATTGAAATCAGCGTTTCAGACGCATCAATTGCACTACTTACTAAAAAGCAGGGCAGAGACGAGCCTGGACGGGTCACAGGACCTTGAGCTCAGAAATCCACCTTAATTTTGGCACTATCATTACGTACTTAGGCTGTAAAAAATGTTTGTTATATGTTTTGTGTACTGTTTTCTTGAATAAATTGAAAATTGATTGAAAATTGATTTCTCGATTCAAGAATACGGAGAAACTTAGGAAGGCTCTCCTGTAAAATTTGTAAAATATTACCTACTTGGTCACTTTCACAAATTACCCCACGATATCTTAATTTCATTCTATTTTGTAAATTTCAAAGTCCACACAAAGCCCACACAAACTCCACACACTTTTTATAGGTATTTCACTTTTGAATACGGAGGTCTCAAATATATAAGTATTCATCAGGGGTTGTGTTTTGCAAACCAAGGACTTCGCACCACATTTCCTCATTAGATTTACTCAGGAGGTGAGATGTTTGATTGAGAGAATGACAAACGAGCCCAATTAGGTACAACCAGAAAAAAAAACTCGGGCACGTACAGTGGAGAGACAATCACCCTTCAACAGCCTTCAGAGTTGAAATTAGCTCTACGTCATTCTTGTCAGACTGTGAGAACCCCGACGCGGCCCAATGACGAGGTATTGAACTCCTTATTAGAATCCATTGCGCAACTTTCTTGATCGAAACGAGAAAATAAAGATTGGCCATTAGCTATTCAAAATCGGATCGCGTCGAGGCAGTAAAGTATTGTCACAAAAAGCGGATATGCTTATGAGGCGGTAAAGTTGACTGGTCGTCAGGTCCATTGTGACGACGGACGCTGGGTGGGCGTGTTTGTGTGCAAATTGTTCATTGATCGGCGGTTTGCGGTCGGAACGAGGTTTTCGTACGAGTCAGGGCTTTTCGAAACAAGAGAAAACAATACGGTCCGTCGAGGGGCATCACCTGTAGAAAACTTTTCAATCGGCCGTTTAAAAATAAAGACAAACAATAGTCGCTTAGCATCTTGTTGAGCGTCCGGGTGGCGGTGGGAACTGATTGGCTCAACTTGCTAATGAATTATGCGATCCCCTCACGCAAAGGCTGACCTTTGCCACACGGGGCACCCCACCAGCTTAAGCCTAACGTTTTAATTTCCCTCCGCTATCGTCAAACCAATTAAGAGCCAATGATAGTTATTTATTCCTAGTTTTTATTCGTAGATTTATATTTATTCCTAGTTTTAAAACCCTCAAGAGATTGTCTTTTGATTGATAATATAATTGGATTGTGGTATACTCGATAAATACTCGTCATTATGTATATACCGACCTAACTGACTATAAAATTATATACTGATAGATAGATAGATAATATTTTATATATTATACAAAACATGGTTTATTATTAATAATTATCCAATTTACAAAAAAAAGTATAAACTCAAGGACGCATGCCATAATCGTGGTCCACAGGACCGTCCTATGGGTTTGCCTTGTACACAATAAATGTAAAAAAGTTCCTTCTCAAATAAACATACAAATACAAAAAATGAAAATCTGATGTGGCAACGATGACAAACTTAATTTAAATGAGCATTTCAATGTGTACCAGCTATTCTGAACAGAATTTCATTTAATTGCAATATCTTATTCCGTTCTCAGACAGGAGCACTTTGAAGATTAAGAAACGTGGTTGTTACTTGACGTGCTCTTCATGGGTTCATCTGCTCTAGATATCGCTATTCTGACTTCACCATCGTGTTCAACGTTGAAAAATCTGTATGCCTAGGTGTTGAAAGCAAAAAATGGAGACACCATTTCTTATAAAACCATAAAAATAGAGACATTGTACATATAACCAGTTTTTCTTCGATTTTACTTTTCTTTTCCTCTTATAGCCATGCTGCATGTCTGTGGATTTTTCGTATTACTTTTAATGGAGGAGAAACGCTGTTACTCAGCACGCGTCTGACTGTTTTTGTTCTTTAACAACATAGTCGTACGATTCCTGACCAGTGGGATACCTTATCATTTGCCTTCATAAACTAGCTAAGCAGAAAGAATTTAAATGGTACTTTATGGGTGGTGATTCTTTATTGAGGGACCGTTGCGATAGAATAATATTATGTTACCGGTAATCCAATTTGCATTTTGATAATCGCACATTGATTTCAAGGTTCGTCCGAGGCCTTCAACACAACAATTCTCAGAGGTTGTTGTCCTGGTCGGCCTTACATTTCGAGTTCCTGACGTATTATCTTAATCGATCGAGAATATTTTACTGATTATAATGTTAGTTATTAGATATGGCTATGACGTTACTCCATTAATGGGTTCTAGAATGAAAATTACTCATGAAACTCCCAAGCTATTGGCAACATGGTAAAATACGACTGTCCAATCGGTTGACTGAATAGCTCCCTCACAAAATTATCTCTTTTATAAACGAGAAGCTTAACGAAGTGAGTACGAGTGTGCCAACTTTTATTCTACTCTTCCAATTAAAATATACTCATACATCACTTATATTACGGAAATTATGTGAATCAGCCACACAAATATAATGAGCTTCCATGAAATAGAAAGTTTATTGGGCGTGAAATACTGTGCCAGATTGTGCCAATTTGTTGACTGTTGGAGGATATGTTGGAAGTACGAGTTCATAACTGCCTGCGATGTTTAATGTGAATTGTTGAAAACATTCTCGTAGAACATGATTGAGAAATTATTTATTCTCATTACTACAAACTAGCTTTAAAGCATTATAACGTTCGTAATCTACTTGTAGCTCCATCGATGACGCTAAAGTTCGGATTCAGCTCCCGGAAGAAGAAGCTTAGAATTTCTTTTGATTTCAAGGCTCATAACCTCATAACGAAAATTTCAATGAACATCTCAATGTTACGGATTTGCTATGGGGAGGCAATAATTTACTGATTGATACGTTTAGAATATCGGTTCGTTCGTCCCATTATTTTGTTCACAGTAACCCCTCGCAAAGTAGATACAATTATCGGATCCGGTTCATGCCGAAATTGGATACCACGTAATATTGGAACTCGAAGGAATGTCTGTGACGCATCGAGGTGAAAACGGAGCCCTCCCGATTTTCGTTTCGGGTAATACGTGCGAACTTCGGCCACATTATCCTTCCAAGCATATAATTTACAAATATAATAGTTGAATTTATTCCTGGCCCTGCAGCTGTGGGTCGAGTTTTTGTTCCTCCTTCAAAGCTAGTGTGGAGGCCCATCAATTGAATATGCAACGAAACGCATTTGGGACTTGAGAATGCCCAGGTACGGAAACGACTTTGGGCTGTTGCTCTTCGAAAAGGCCTGCCAAATTGTGCGTGACGTAAGTCACGGCCAGCATGATGGAACAGCATATTACGGTATAATGGTACCTTATGGTAATAATGAGGGATCTCGTGTTTCTACTTACTTGGCTCATTATTATTTGCCTACCCATTGTATTATAAACTGACATCATCATTGGTTGATATCCATCATACAATTTAATATGGCAACGGGATTTAACTCTTGAAACTGAAGAATCAACAACCACAAACTAATCCTCAATTGTTTTCTCTTACAAATCTAAAATTGCACCGTTTCTTACAAGAAATCATGATATCGGACACTTATGGATATATTTTAGAAGACTTAAATTAAGTACACTCCCCTAGAGAAACTTCCTTGGTGTACTATATATTTTTTGCAACTTTAAGGGATTTCTGTTTAGTAATTGACATCTCTACAGATTAAAATTGACCTGCGATTGCGTTACATACCGTCTAATGATCTGGAGAGAGAGTGATAAAGATCTATTTCAACGATAAACAACTTTAACCGGAGGAGTGACAGTATACAAAAACACCTGTACATTCTCAAATCTAATTCATAAGCCGTCCACATACTCGTAGCTCACGTTGGCAGGATAGTTTCACGTTAACACTCAGACATATAAGGTGAAGGGTTGGAAATAAAAAAGACAAAGATGCAGTGATCTTATCAAAAGCAACTTCGTTATTTGAACTATGGATGGGCGTTCAGAGCGAAGTGGAATACGGAAAAAGGATTAAAGAACTTAATTAGATGGCTAACTTGGGAAGTAATGTTCTGTAATGTAACAGGAGGGCGGTAGTTGTTCCTTTGAGAGTGTAACACAACATGTAAAACCTGTGAATTGTCTATCTGCGAAACGATTGTCGCAGTCACGTAGTGTGATATTTGATGATATGCTATTCGTGATAGGTACACGAAGAAGAAAGTAAAACTACATATTTTGTGTGGTTTATATTCTTACTTTAAACTAGGAGGGTATGCGAACTACCTCGTTACGCTCCGCTGTACGCCCTTTCCAGCTCCGCGCATTCCAATCGATTTTTCAATTTTCAGTAACACTCCTTAGCAGTTGAAAAAAATTTGAATTCTTCACGATTCAATTTCTTTCCTGCCTTAGTATATTCAGCTCTGAACCTTGATAAATGTTAGTTGTATCAATATCGTTCTATAAATTAGGAGCATGTGATAAACAGAATATACAAACTATGACAATATATACCCTACATGATATGATGAGGTCCGCACAATGACCTGTACTGGCTGTTGATGCTCAATTAATCACGAGGAATTCGGAATTTCATGAATGGACTGAAAATATATATTATGCAGGTATTATCCACTCTGTACCACAAGTGCCTCTCAGCCTCCCATTTATTTGATGATTGTCAGGTATTTACATGATTTTTCGGGCGGTTGAATATTTTATAACGACAGATACATTCAGTGATAAAATCAGAAAAAACGTATCTCGATAATAACGAAACTATTTTATTGTAATATTCGAAATGAACCTTTGATGCTTGAGCAGTGGTAATTAATGATCGAAGGCCGTCTGGTAAAGGGGTAAGTTGCACTTGAACGTCTCTTCCCTTAAACAGATGTATCAACAGCGAACTCGCCGCGAACCGCATAAATATTCATGGACCTTCCCGGCAGATATAAAGACCCTCGGAATCCCACTTCAATCTCCAGACCGATACTGATTCAAAAAAAAAAAAAAAAAAAACGTATGCCCGATAATCGTTTTACGGATTACTGCGGCATTCGTCGTATAACTTGTGAAGAAACATTCGACTTCACGGGTTACTTGGTGTAGTGCAACAAGCGATTTCAATGCCCACACTTGCAATTTTTCCTCTCGGAATTTTTTTCTTCTGCATCTGGTGGTGACGGGCCATCAGAGTAATAAGTTTCAACGTGATACTGAAAAATCCTGCGCGACTAATTCTTATGCACAGAACACTCTCGGCAGAGGGGCGGAAGTGGCAGAGCCGATAAACATGCACAATCCTGTTTGCCAAGTTATTGATTGATGGTGACAAACGACTTGAAAGCCAATGATTCCGGCGCGAATAAAATGTTTACATTCGCTTTTCAAGCTCAACAACTTGATGAAAATATGATTATCATAACGAGCGGATTGATTGATTATCATCCTCGTCCTTTGCAACTCAAATAAATATTATTACAACCCACTTATTATTACATTCATTTCCAACACATTATACTGACTCTTATTATACTCTTATTATACTAACACATTATAACAGCAATTTTTAATGCTCTTCAATCAGACATTGTAGATTGTAACTTTCAATCGACCAAAAATGGAAAAAATAAACTCGTTATAACGTTTGCAATCAACTTTAGTCAGCTAATTGACTTTTGGTTCCATAACCCACGATACACAATAAATATTGTAACACCCAATGACGACATTATAAATTGTTGCACAATGAATAAATCATCTGATAGAATCCACAGCTCCATCTCTTGAAGTTTATATTCTCTTCACTTGTAGGCGATCTAAAGTCGTGCCACTTGTGAATACACAACACTATTACACTTACAATGTGTGCTACTGGTAAAACTTGCAATTATTGTACACCAATAACGAAATTTCGATGATTGAGTAGTGGAAAAAATATAATAACGTTCAAATTATACCTGTTGATTTTGTCAATTGTTTATTATTATTTTTTATTAATCTGCTATTGTTTATCCATTTACTTATATTATTTATCGTTTTGTGTATTCACACTCGATATTTACCGACATCTTCATGTTCGTCAAAGAACTATCTCCTTGGGAGAAATTTAACTTCAAGAGGTATTTAACAAGGAAGGATCTCTGGCACCTAGACTTACAGGTACATACTCGTACCTGTTGTCTACATACATAGTCGTACCTCTGACTATCAAAGCCGACATACTGTAACACAATCTCCCGGTAAAAACCTACACCTATTACGGAACCCTCAAGGGAAAAGTGTCCCACAGGCATTGTCCCATTAAAGTTAGAAAAGTCCTTTTCGTCTTCCAACATGACAAGTGGGAGGTCGGAGCTTTGAAAACTTCCTTAAACATTATTACTCTGGGACACGACGACTAGGGAGATGCCTCGTGAACCGTAAACCTTTCTCTTTTTCATCTGATAACCTCGGCTGATGAATTATAACCTGGTGCCTTCTCCTTTTACGAAATTCTGGCTCCTCCTTCGCCTCCGATGCACCGATGCAATCGGTCAACTTGGCACTTTCGATTTTGACCCGATTCCAACCGTAAATTAGTCGATTTTTCAAAATTATTACCGGGAGGTCTTTTCTTGGTTTTTCAAATACGTAGGCACCTTTTTTGCGTGTTCAAGAAAATATCGAGTGATCTAGGATCAGAATATCGGAACAGCTGATACCGACCACTACCCACCACTTGATGAATGTGTATTAAATACACATTCATCAAGTAGTGGTAGTGGTAACAAAGTTTGTTACTTTCATGTATGTACCTAATTATGTATGTACCTAATGGTGTGATTATGTACCAACAAATCTCTTTTTACTGCACCATTGAAGTACTACCGTTCGGTTAAGTTTGGTTTCATGAGACCTCGAAAAGTATTTTGTTATCATTCCTTCCTCTTTTTTTACTTCTTTTTAATGACCAGTGAAGTTAAAGATTAACGAAATTCATCACACTATGAAATGTTGTGGAAATTTTATGGCAAACTGAGTGGCTGGAATTTAGTAATTAAACCCACCATTAATGTGAACCGAATAGGGGTAGGATTAAAGTTGGATCAAATCACTTGAAAACAATCAATCTCCAAACTATGCAAACTACTGCCTTGACATTAGCGTTGTTGCACTGATTTCCAAAAGGACCAGTGAGAGCTTGAGATGCTATCGGGACGATTGGATGTCCATTTAGAGGGGCCACCGCTGATCGCTCTAATTGGTAAATCACCAGATTCAACCATGGAAAGGAACCTGCACCTAATGACGGTCCCACAAACGACGAAGTGGTCAATCTCTTTCCTACTTCTTTTCTTTATTCAAGCATCCTTGTCAACGATTTCTTATCTTTCGAGTGATCAACCGACATCAGTAGTAGGTACGATGGATTTCTCGCTTTTGGTTTCACAGCTTTGTCGGTTTTCCTGGTGAGGCGTGTTAGAATCTGAATAGATCGACGATGGATAGTTGGCTTCGTGGTTTGGAGTTTGATTGATAGACTTCGTTGGAATTCTTCACTGCGGTGCGATGCGTATCTACGTCGAGAGAAAATGAGTATCGATGAAGAAGAAGAAAACGGAGTTGATGAAAGAGTAGTGGAAAACAGACAGGGCGGGAGGAAGATGATCAATATTCAATCTCTAAGCTACGTGGTATGAATTTGGTACCATGATCACACAATTACTGTCGACAACCTGTTAGTGTCACGTTTGGAGTACACTGAACTTTGAAGAGGCACCAGTTCCAACAGATTGAGG
Source organism: Stenodema calcarata (assembly GCA_963920205.1). Lineage (NCBI taxonomy): Eukaryota > Metazoa > Arthropoda > Insecta > Hemiptera > Miridae > Stenodema > Stenodema calcarata. The sequence goes on from OY986051.1 coordinate 241,586, forward strand.
AGATGGTCTACCCTCCCCGGCCCGGTAGGTCATTAGCTACAGTAGAAGTGGTACGACGAACATTGGATTTGATTAGGTACTCAGGTCATGTCAACTATAAGCGATGAATACGGTCGCTCTGTGTTGCACCTGGAAAAAACCACCAATATCTTGAATGATTATTATTTATATCATTTCATAAAATATTATAACAATATTTAAAATTGTATAATTTATTTTTCGTTTTCCAAAACCTTATTGAAAAACAAAACTACTCTTCAACAAACTAAACAAACATTATTTTATACGAGTATTGAGAAGCACCACCGTACTAATAAAATTTATTAATGACGTTTAGGTGCTGTTTGAAGCATTCAAATCTGTCAATGTTGCTCGCGTCCTCTCATTCAGGTCGAGACAATTACTACAATCCTTGCAAGTAGACATTTTAATTGGAATAAAATACTAATAGTTTCCACCAGTTTCAACGTGACTGTCCAAGCTTCACTCTTGCCAAAATCGTCTACATAACTTGGCGCCGGTAGGAGGTGTTGGCGCCCAATGTTCTCGACGCGGAAAATTTCTTTGTCCGCTCCATTGAATGTTTCTTTGCTGAGATTTAGTCCTGATTGTACGCCAGATTATTCATGCCGGCCACCGCCCACTATGATATTGGTCCCAGTCATCGTCCACTGGTCTGTGAGAATATTTATTTTCGGATTTTGCCCACATAATTATGTTGAACGGTGGCACACAAGAGTATTTATTCGAAGTATTCTTACTTTTTTACGGTGAGTTCAGAAAACTGATTGTTATGGTAATTTTCCTCATTCCATGTCCAGCTGTTGACTCGTCTGTGGCTATTTTTGTTAGTTGTTGTTTTTGATATTTTTTCTCTCGTAGTAATGATAAACTAGTGGAATCAACCGGATGAGCAATAAAATGAAAAGTAGACTCATAATATCGGATATGAGAATGGTAATTCTCTCACAAAGGTTCATTGTTATCTGTAAAGGCTTTCTATATTACCTACTAAGTAGTTATTTATGTGATGAACATGCGAATACCGCATTTCCAGTGATTGATACCACAAAACCATGTGTTGTTCGAATCATAATATAACAATATTATTGTTATTCATGTTTCGGTTCTAACATACATGGTAGAACCGAAACATGAACATCAATATGATTCGAACAACACACAATTATATGTTAGCATATGTTATATATACGTTATATAAACATAATCATATATAAATATGTTGTGTGCAACATAGCACACAACATATTTGTTAGCCGAGGGTCATAAATGAAGAGTACAGAGGAAGAATGATACATGTCCATAAAAGCTGATCTCGAGAAAAACCATTATTATGGTTTAAAAACGTTTTGAGGCAAGGGAATGATCAAGATTGAAAAAGACTTCAGATGTTTGCACATATTTATATTTTTTGAATCTTGATTATTCCCTTGACTAAAAACGTTTTTAAACCTTAATAATGGTTTTTCTCGAGATCAGCTCCTATCATTCTTCCAATGTACTCTTCAAATGTGATCTACAAAATGCACACCAAACGTGGGGCCGGGTCCAAGGAACACCCTAATTGTCGGCAGAAGAGCAGCACCATCGGAAAGGTGACGACACGATAATTTATATGTAACCCGACGGATCTAACGATGATTTATCCCCATCAGTCATGGCGGGCAGGAGTCAAAAGGACCCGCCTTCAGCGACCTGAACCCATCAATCACTGGGAAATATAAGGAGATTCGTCAACCTGATCTTTCGGGTACTTCCCACCTTCCCACATGAACCTCGTCTCCGCTTGTTCTCCCATTTGTCGCTGTTGCTTGACCGTTGTGTCATCAGGCTTTTGTTTCGAAGCGTAGCTCTGTGCTCTTCGGTGTTCAAGTTTTATCGCATTCCCAGCAACTTATCATGAACGGGTAGGTATACGTATACGTACATATTCCTTGAATTGGTTTTAATATTTCCTCATTACTTCTCAAACTCCGATTATTGTGTATTCAAAACCACACGTGGTGAACTCTGTATTCCATCCCCGTGTAATCTTGCCAATCGTTCAGTTGGTAGCATCATTCATCGCTACAGGTAGGTAATCACGTCAACCTCTTGTCAGAGCGCAACCGGTAATTATCACAGTACGAAGTTACCACAGGTATATGAATCTCTAATCCCTAAGTAAAAATGAAGGCGCGGAATTCCAGAGGCTTATTAAAACCCGATCACCTAGCCAGCCAGCCCTCTGACGTCATAGGCTCTTACGGCATAGGCTGTGACGTACTAGTTGGCCTCCTGCCAGCCGTCTGACGCTCGTGCGTCATAGGCTCTGACGTACTAGTTGGCCTCCGGCCAGCCGTCTGACGTCATAGGCTTTGACGTACTAGTTGGCCCCCTGCCAGCCGTCTGACGTCATACGCTCGTGCGTCATAGGCTCTGACGTACTAGTTGGCCTCCGGCCAGCCGTATGACGTCATACGCTCGTGCGTCACAGGCTCTGACGTAGTGGCCCGCCTGTCGGTTGTGTTCTGACGTGATCTGAGGGAAAGGGTGAATCAAGGAAACAAATTTTTCCCGTTTCAGTTCATGTGCCAAAGCAAAGACATGAAAATGTCAAAAGAATGTCAACTCCATCCTGTTGTTGATACAGTCGAGAATTAAATGCTTGCATACGAGTCTGCAACACATTGGGACATTTTATGTCTTTAAAGCAGTGATTCAAGAACCTTCGAACAATGCTACATCACCTACCCCAGTAGCGTAGTTGTTATACTTAATTGTAGGGTTCATCATAAATTATGAAGCTTGCATTCGTATAGACAATATAAATTATTGAGAATGATCACCTGTGTGTAAACAATTATTTAAACAATCACGCTCATACCGCAGCTTGTCGGCCACGCACTCCGCAGTGGTTAACGTAATATGGTTAGGTAAATCGAGAGCTGTCCAACGAGTGGTGAACGATTTTTGTACGATGATAACTGGCGAAGATAAAGTTCCGTAGCAACGAATCGGTTGTAAGCGAAAATCATCAGAAATTTTCGTGACGATTTCGTGTGACGCTTTTGTGTAACGTTTTTCGAGTTATGTCCAGAGTAAAGACATACAATGTCAATATACTACAAGAGTCACGGTACCAAATTTATAAACCTAAACAATATACATAGTTGGTAGTGTATTCCACAATTAACCAAATTTATATAAAAAAAAGGAATTATTCAAATCTTTGCATTTTAGTTTATTTTCTGTTAATAATCGTCGGTTATTTCAAAGGTATAGTAGATCAACTTCAGATCAACTCACCATCACAACCCACCAATGATGATCAAATCAGCTTTCGGAGCCAAAAGAAACAGAAGAATAATTATTAATGATTCCCAGATTATTGAAGTAAGGCGATGAAAAATGGTAATTAATGGAGATGTACTCATCTCGACACAATCTTTCATACTTGGTAATTTTATGGCCTAAGCTCGAAGATACAATCAATTGTCAATGTGTAGCTATGCCGTCCAATTCCCCTTCTAGTTCGCGTGACTGCTAAAGGTCCGATGAAACAGGTTAAAACTCTCTGAAGGGAAATAACCCCTTTGTTGTATATGGGTCACGCACGGCCGAGAAACAAGGCAGAGGTGAACGAGAAAATAAAATGAAGCCCCTACTCATTTTCCGCGAGGTGAGTTACTACTGGTACATTGTTGGCGTCCCGTCAGGTGCACGCAAAAGCTTCCGAAGACTCCCACAGCTGCGTGCTGCTATGCACTTGCCTTCCGTCTACAAGAATTTACCTTCGCCCATGGGCATCTCTTCCTTGTGAAACTCACTCATCGGTTGTTACACCCTTGAATGGAATGACGAACGACTGAAATAGGTAACAATGTTTCGGTCCAACACACATCCTTTTGTCCTATCGACTAAACGTTGATCTACTTTTTGTCGTTCATCAAATTCAACAAGATGATACCTAATATATTATAGTAATAGCATTAAATTTTTCTAATAATGAAATAATGTACCTAGATTCCCCAATTAGGTAACCTAATACTTTTTGGTGATTCATGTGTGATGTAAACAACGACTGTTGCTCAATGTCCTATAATGACAATCTGTAGCTGATGACCTCAACTATCGGCTATTCCCTCATCGGATCGCGCGTTGTAGTAATGAAGATGAAGCAAGCCTAAGAAGCCGGCGGTTGGGACAATAAAGATATAAAACCTTCTCAGTGGGGCGAGTCCTGATGGCTCCGGCCTTAATAGAGCACCGCGCAAACCTTCTCTTTGCTGATGGAGAGAAACGTTCGATCCGGTTGATGGTTTTCTCTAACGTCACATTAACGTTACGAAAGAGTCATGGAGTATCAATAGCCTGCGTGTGGCTCTGGAGATCACGCGTTCCGCCTCGAGCCTTTAACATCAACAACCTCCGTCTTCTATATGAAGAGATCTTTTCTGTAATTGTACGCTTTCATCAGTTGTTCTGTCGTATTTAATCGTTCAATTGAGTTCCTGGATTTCCTACGCTTCGATGTAACTTAAAATCGTTTGTTCTGAATTCTACCGTTTGAATTACGAGTATTATGTTTCCACCCACCGAAGTTCAAGACAGTTGTTGGGAACACGATAATAAATATCTCTCTCTTGTGCAATACGAGTACATACACATGACTTGTTATAATATTTTCCGAGAATAATTATTGGTTTATTTAACCTTTATTTTTATAGTGTTGCAAGTATGCGCTGCATTCTACACAATGAAGGCACCCAGTCATCTCCAAGGCTCTGGAATAACAGCCCAGAAATAACCCTACCATAGGCGGGTTTTAGTGGGGAAAGGCGTGTGTAAAATGTTTGTACATTACGTCCTGTAACAAATTTACAACAAACTATTTTAACGCATATTCTCATGTTTAAAAGCCACACCCAGCCGACAATATCGCAAGCTGGGAGCAATACTGTACAAAACGAAATTCGGTTAACGCTCGGAGTAATTCTGGTATAACTGTAAAAGCGGAACTTGTAGGAAAGATTTTGGAAATGGTTGCTCACATGCCCCAGACGCCCCAATTAGCGAATTTTCGAGGAAAAGGAATCTATTGTTCTCGGTCCAAAATTTTTAAAACTCGAACATCCTTTCTAGATATAACGAAATCCGTTTCAGACCATCCTGAATTCATATTATGATTTTTGTTGAATTTTGGCAATCCTTTACAAATCTTTTAAAATGAGGTGGCACTTGTAACATATATTAAGTATATTATATTATGAAGAAACGTGGTTAATACTAAGAATATCTCAAGTCTTGAGATATTATCACGGTTCATCTGCTCTAATCTGATAACCGAATGAGATATCATAATATTATCTTCTTGAGGGATCCCAAGTTTCTCAAATATGAAATTAGCGGCATCGACTGAAATCCTTCAATATTGAAGTTTATTAATTAATCAGATGCTAAGTCTTTCCAACAGTAGGATTGATCAGACTATATTTTAGAAGGGACTTGGGGTGGGACCTGTCCCCGATCCGCCGCACCAAAATATAGGCTTATTTCGGTCAATCATAGGAACAATTGTCTGTAGATGTTAACAATTGCAGTTCTGACTCCTTGTTCGTCAACAACGACGTCTTGATGTTCCATGAACGGCTTGTCAGAAACCTCAATCAGCCAAAATACAGTTGTGATCGCTCCGGTGCGGGCATTCCCACAAAAGGTCTCGACGGATTGAGATGAACTCAGAGATGAAGGGTTCCATCGTGTAAACGTACTCGTATATCTGTATAATTAACTCCGAAGCACCTTAGCGGTCGGCGATTAGCTGTCAAGAGCCGAACGGCGCCGGATTCCGAAATCGACAGTATCGAAATTGTGTTAGTGATTCGGCGAAATGCGTGACTTGCGTGGGTGTGATGTAAGATTCGAGAATGTTGTTTCTTACCGATTTACGGGCTATCAAACATTCATCACTTCTCGTTCGGGAAACCGTCATCGCAAGGAAACCAAGCTGTGATTAGTGCGCGAATAATGCGTGGATCTTAGGGACACGTGGAGCTCACGCGCAAAACAAGATTCGTCACAAGGATTCTTTCTTGAGATTATGATGGCAACGGTCCAACTCGGTGAATATTACTTCATTTCTTCATTGAGAACAGGTAGGTTGGCGTAAGTATCGTCCAAAACGACACTTGTCTTCTCCTTTCGTTAACAACGGAATTCGTGAATTTTTCTCCAAAGCAAATTTATTATTCTTATCAAAATTTCATACTATTTTTCTTGGTGAAATATTTCATAGGCACTTAAGGAGAAATACTCTGCAAATTCATGACACAACGGTTTATTATCTTCTTTGTGCAGATCACCCTTCTGTCTAGATCATATTAGGTAGGTCTGTTTGTATATTAGGTAGGTATGCAAATAGGTCGCCAAGTACCTTACTAACAAACTTGCAACTTGAGTTTGGATAATATAAATATACTAACAACATAAAATACATACTAACAACACTCAGTAGCTATAACGAAGTTCGATATGATAAATGTATTACCTACAACAACTATTGTACATTTTTAGCAAGGTAAGTCTAATTTTACTTCCCTTTCATCGAATAAGAAGCTCTAGGTAAACAAAATTCATTGAATCTTCTGTCACAAGGAATAAACACAATCAATATTCATTGGCCTTGTAATATAGGTAAATAAATTTGCTCACAGCCTTCGATAGGTAGGTACCTAATCGTAAACTATGCATTGGGATGCAAGTTACGAACACAACGGAAGAAATTCTTAGGTACCTACATTATTTTCCTACTGATCATTGTTCACGTGACAAAACAAAACAGCCCGAACATGAAAAATACGATAATAGTAGGTCGGAAAATGGTCAAAAAAAGGTCAACAAAAGCTTCCTTCAATTTTTAGCTAGTTACCAAACAATTTCACCCTGGGACGCTAAAACCGGACACTGTTGGGGAACTAACTCAATCAATCAATCAATTTATTCCACAATATATACCTCAAGGACGGGTTGTGGGGACACTGTTGGGGAACTAACTAACGAAGCCTTATCAAGAGAGAAATTACTTAAAAAAATGACCCTTCTGTCTAGATCACTAGGTCTAAATGTCTAGATCCTAAATGTTAGATCAATTATTATTATGAATTATCACTAATTATTAATAATTTTATCAAGTAATAAGCAGATAATATCTGCTTATTATCATTATTTATAATATTCCTATATTATCAGATAAGAAGCATATAATATCTGCTTATTATCTTATAATATTGCGATATTATCCTTATTTTTCAGCCATTCAAAGGTAGGTAGGTTGGTGACAGTTTTGGATAGGAAGAGGGTGACACGGATCCGTGTCAGCCGCAGGTTTAGGTAGGAAGAGGGTGACACGGATCCGTGTCAGCTGCAGTTTTGGATAGGAAGAGGATGTCAATAGTCCGTGTCAGCCGCAGTGAATGTGATAGACGGCGTCGACAGGAGCCGTCTAGACGTCGAGAGGCGGTGTAGACGTCTATAGACGCCTTGTAGACATCGATAGGCGCCGCGTGTAGACATTGCTGGCGCCGCCGTATAGATATAGATAAACGCCATCTAAACGTCGATAATCGCCCTTTAGACGCCGTTAGATATGGATAGACGCCGTCTAAACGTCGCAAAATCATCTGAGCCTATAGATATGTCTACATATTCAGATGAATAGTCGTCTATTAGACTGTCCAAAAGTAACCATTCAGACACCTAGCAGATCATCTACCGTAGACGTCTCCTAGACGGTTTTACTTCTATTATTAGATGCCTATTGGACTTCTAGTAGACGTTTTCCGTGTGGTATCCATAGATCAAGTGGATGGGGTTGCGAAACACAAACATCCCTCCATCAGCTATAAAAAATAACATAACATAATATCATAATAATATTATGATAAGTAAACATATTAAAAAATGTATGTATGAAAAATTTAGGCTACTTGAACTTATTATCAGGTTATAAAACTTAATGTTAACGTTGATGTTGAGTGATACAACTGTAATTAATTAATAGTAATATTATGGAACTGTTTTTAGGCCCTGAATATGAAGAAATATACCTATTCTTCGAAACGTTGGCACATAAATCAATTTTCATTTGACCGACCCTCGACATCCCTCAACATCATTCTTATTGACGGTCAAACTAAATCACACACTAATGTTAACGTTATGAAGTAATAAGCTGAAGTTACAATATCTGAAGTAGGTTGTAGTGGCTGAAGTACGCTGTAACAACATATATGTATCGGTAGAAGAACAACATAATATGTTATATAGGTAGTCATTGCCGAAAAATGACTATGATCCTATAAATGTAGGTAGTTTAAAGAATTTGAAAAAAAAAATATATATATTTTGGACCCATTAGACTGTGGACTTTTTGGTGTCTAATGAATGCTCCACACACTGGGGGGATTTCGGCGACTCAACGATAAAATATAGTGTGTGTTAGTATGCTCTATTTTAATCGCTCTATTACGTATCTTGTGAGCTAGAAATCGGGCTTGTCTGGACCTCAGTAAGCACCATACATGCTCCGATGTCAATATGGGGCAAGGATCATAAAGTCTACTAATCTGTATGATCATCCGCTCATGCTCTACAACTATCCTAATCATTCAGTAATCTTTTCTCTCTTCCCCGTAGCCTCCAGCGCAGTTTAATATTGATTTATTATACACACACGTGCAAGTGAACTGACCCGACTATCACCCAAAAACGCTCTCCACCTGCCTCGTTTGGGGTCGGCCCTCGCAATTTCCGTAAAATCGTGATTCTTTCCAGTCCACCTTATCGCCCATGTTGGCGTGTGTAACTCCAATCAGACGCTGAGGGGTGTTGATGAGGTTTGTCAGTTGAGATTTCGAGGCGATTATCGCCCTTTCACGATCAACGCAGTTGTAATGAGCTATGAAACTCGAATGATCACGTTCGTAAGAGATTTTTTTTTCTCTTTCATATTTTCAAGTAGAACGCAGTGATGGTCGATAGGGTAGTACAAGCAACGATTTGCAACATTCTCCAATAACAACCCGTCAGTACGGCAACACTACCTAAGTAGACGCGACGAAGCAGGTTCGTGTAATATCTCATAGGAATTCGTGTTCATCAAATTTTCTAAATTACTATCAATTGCGTTGAATGATATAGAACTCGATACTTAATGAAGTGCAACTTTTTCTATTACATTACGTAGATGCACCTCACAAGGTATTGATTCAGTCAGTTTTTTCTGTACCATCCGTCATTTTATCCTGACTCGTATACGAGTCAGGATAAAATGACGGATGGTACAGAAAAAACTCATATATGACCCACAATCGAGTCAAATATTATCATCGCGTTAAGAAACGAAGTTATCATAGCGTTTGAAGTATATTCTACATAAAATGTAATGACATTATACATTGTATATCAATCATATTATACTTACATATTATAATATAATATGTATAATATAGGTAATTGATATACATTTAATTACTATTCACATGAAGATAACTACAACTCCCGTGATTATTTCGTCATCAGTAATTTTCAACACATAATGGAACCTATATACCTGAAAATCCGTCTTCCTCTTACAAACATAGGTACTCCTACAAGTATAGAAAAGGGAACAACGTTTAAGGTGGTATCTTCACTAATTATGAACGAAAGACAACAAAACAATTTCTTACAGTTATTTAATTGTTTTCCTGCCCTTCTCTTTTCTGGCCATAAAACTCAAATCAAAATCAAATCAAATCAAACAATCTTTGTTGCTTAAGGTGTTCCACTATTTGTTTGGAATTAAACCATAGAATGAACTTTTATTTCGCTTGATTCATTAGTAACACTACACATGCAATAGTGTCAAAAATCATAATCAACTGGCTAATTCTACAATTTGGTCGTGGGCAAATCCAGGATTTTGAAAAACCATGCAATTTCTCTATCGAAAACGTTCACGCCCAGATTCTCCCGACCCGTCTCCAGTCGCAGTAGATCACCAGGAGTACCCCTGGGTAGCAATAGAGCACTCCTGATAACACTGGTTTGAACTTACCATAAAACTCATATCGCACAATCCTATGCGGAAAATCAAATTTTTGGGACACCAAAGATTTGTTGTGACTAAGTCCTGAAATATTAGTACGAGTACATTATCCCCTTTTGGATAGGAATATCGATATTCCATGGATCAATTGCATAAAGAACCATGATATTTCGTACAATACCACTTACGGTTCCATACGTATGTACGTACACACACACTGAGAAGTACACCAATGCAATTTTCTATGAATTAGTATTTTTTGGGACATTTGGGATTTTGGGTCGTTTTGGGTTTGAACTGCAACAGATTTAAATCTACTTATTTTTTCTATTGGCTTTTATGGTTCTCCCCTTACATATGAGGTGCCTCTGAAAATTATGATAGCTTCAACACACACGTAAAGTAAACATTGTTGACGGGTTAGGTATTGCTGGTTTAGAATCCAGTACTGATCGGTTAATTTCCTCCTCCCTAAGTGGTGTTCTATCGATTGTGATTATATAGCAACGTGTTACAATTTGTAAGTTTGCCGGGGAGCTCTAATATTTCAGGAGCTGAGAGGTCAAAATATCTACTCGCAAGTAAGCTTGAGATTACAAGACAAGTTTTCCCCGCTTTCTACCTTATAGCAACAGTTTGGAAAGCTCTTCCTTCAGAATAAGAAATGTGGAAAATTTGGCGGATTACCCCAGGTTACCCACTCATTGAAAGTCAGATATCGGTGAAATGATTAGATGTGTGATGAAAGCTAGAACGGTTAAATTGCTGGAGTCTACATAAGGCAGTATTTCTTTGGTCTTAATTACTGCACTGAAGTGCAACGCGCGGCGTCAACTCCCAAGTCTGGAAATTACGCCTCCAAATCTCAACGCCTGCGTGCTGGAGGTACCACGAGGCATATACTGTTTTCACCACTATCTTGTGTGAACCGACCAACCGGTACCAATCACCAGAGATATTCTTCGAGGATACTGTGCGACCGTAGATTCTGTCTAACTAGACAATGGCCAACTGGAACTACCGATTCTTTTAACATGGCATCTTTATTTAAAATCGCACGTTGAAAATAACCTAACGCAGCAACGGAGTAGTTCTACCGATTACTTCGATTACATACTTAACTAGAAAAAGTCGTTCAAACTGCACATTGTCAGGATTTAACTCTCATTTACCGCCAGTGAGGGTTGTTACTAACATCACAGGATTGTCAGAGGTCAGAGTTGGAGCTGGTATAGGTAACGCTTCCGAAGCTAAGCACGTGGGAGTAACTCGCAGGGGACATTTCAGAGACCACAAAGAAGAGATGTGTATCGGAGATTAATGTGGACAACTGTACGTAATTCCCGTGTGGAATTGTATTGTTAGGCGCCTTGAGAGTTACCGTTCATCCCAACCACCCTCCGCCTATTCATCCTTTCCTTGACCACCCACCAGACGAGGAAAATTATGGAGTACCTACACTATAGCAAACCGCCGCAGAAAGCCTCGACCTTCATTCCGCGATCTATGACTTGCTTCTCACATGATGCCACCCTAAGGTATAGATACGGCGCACTAACGTACTATAATTGAATATAATATATTATTGTGAAACTTATCGGTATAGCTCCCAGTTCACAGAAGGAATTTATTTTCTAATGCTTCCTTACTGAATGACGAATTTACAACAGAAATAAGCGACGGTCATAAAATGATTCATGACCTTTTCAACAGAAAGGCTGTTAAGCCCCTTCACCAAATTTGCTGGGGGAGCACAGTAATGCTGATTCATTGAAATATTATATTAAATCAGCTTTGATCAATATGTCATTTACTCTACAATTAGTTCAACCGTAGTTTATGAGTGAGTGCAAAACACGAAATACTTGTTTAATACATTACTAGTAGTTCTTAATAGCATAATACGAGTACGTACCTATATTACATATAGTGGTTACAACTTCTTTTTGAACAGACTTTATCGGTACATTAGGATTGATTCAAAGATAGTACGGTTTTTTACTTTAGAATTTATCTCAGGCATATTCTACATAATGATAAGATAATATAAGATAAGATAATGATAATAATATTATCATAATTAGTATGTGGGGTACCTACTGTGAATAGTTCTTGCGTTCGAGGTATTTGTATGTCCTTGCAGAAGGCGAACCAGTCTTATAAGAAGGGGTCAAATACGAATGAGGGGAACGGGAGACCGAAATTGAGGGTGTTGAAAAAATTATGAGCGTTCTTTTGGCCCGAGCAAGCATTCCGGGGAACGGAGAAAAGACGGTTGAAATACTGAGATTACTCTTCTGGTAAGCAAAAGGAACCTCTGGAGCGGAATCCGAGAGACGGCATCCTGTCAAGATCGAATGAAATCGAGGAACAGAGAGTGAGACCTCCGGGAGCTATTAAGAGGTGGCGACAGGAAGAAGCACGTACGGCCAAGGTAATTGGAATCTACCGAAGAGGTTTACCCATCCACCCATGGAGAAGACTGAACATTTACAGGAGGCCCAGGAGAATAATTCACAATTTCTTGGATATGCCTCAAGCTCGAATGAGGCAATGAAAGCTGGAAACGTAATATGGTGATGGGAGGAGCTGAAGACGAGTTTCAGGTTTGACTAGAGATGGACAAAAGAGACGCTCGCAGAAAAGGAAGATTGTCTATGGAATGCGAGGTATCTGCATAGGCGGGTAATTATCAGATGTTACGAATACGTTACCATCAAAGGGAATATGACCATAGAAGGGGAAGCCTGTGGCCGATCCCGAACGAAGAACGCACCAGACTTGCCCGACTTACCCGTTCGACCCGTTCGATTCCTGTTTATCTGGTAATTTTTGAGGATCTTGGACGCAGTTCAAATCGAATCGGATCTCAACTCAACATTCTCAGAAGGTTCCAATTTATGCGGCACGCCTGTCACACGCATCGTCTATTTATTGACAAATGAATGTTTTGAACTGCTGTTCAAAGTAGGCTGAAAATACTATTTCATCAGACTGTAGTGATTAAACAGGAGTCGATTAGGTATAATAGTGTACCTGTAAAAAATACTACTGGAAGAACATTACTTGCAGTTAAAAAAAAAAGAAGGGTCATTGAAGGGAAATGTACTTAATAGTTCGATTGATTATATTATAGGGATGGATTTATTGATAACATTTCTGTTCTTCCAGGTATGTACCTACAAAAACCCGTAATCTAGTCTGCTTTTCATTTTTTTAAACTTTTAGATCTCTGAAAAAGCTTTCAGTAGAAGTGCCATATTTTTACTTACCTAATTAATTCTGGGCATACATTTTTCGTAGACATAAAAGTACCTGTATACTGATAATTTTGATTACAGCGACAGTTGAATTGGGTAATCAATTAGGGATTTTCGGTGGAGATTGAAGTAAACCGAATCAAACGTTATTGCATAACCACTTCCGAATAAATTATCATTGAAATAACGGTCTGAAGTTTACATTCTCCGCTCAATCAGGTGAAAAGGGAATGAAACCGTTTACATTTCAAATCTGACAGCAACGAAACCTGAGCCATTTTACATTCATATTAATTCACAATAAACATTCGTATAGGAAGATGAGGCCTTAGGGCTTTGCTATCAAAGAGGGGAATGTGGAATCAACTTGACGCATGATTAAAGAATAAATTAGAGGCTAAGGTTGGTTTTAAACTAATTCCCCCAACGCTAATGCGAAACAGGGAATCGTACCTTAGAAATGACCTCCGGGCTAACAAGTCTGTTATTTATTTTGGGCTCACAAAAAATGTATTACGCATATGTTGTAATGTTTAATCAACCAATGATTTCTCGGTGAAGAGCTTATGAATTCAAAATGTATTTTATATCCAGCCACCCAATCAATTCTGTTGTAGCTTCCAGGCTTAGCTAAGTAGCTGCCCGATAAGTAGCTTCTAAAAGGGAAATTATTTCATATATTGTGGGAGTGGTTCATCGCAGAACAAAATTTAATTGTTTCAGGTGAGCCACAACAAATACTTGCAGATCAGACAAATGAACATTTTCGTTGATATTCACAATGTATATTGATACTTATATACCTAATTATGTACTTAATATGTCGTTGGATAAATTCTATAAGACATTACCCGTCTGTTTACAGGCGTCCGGACCCCCTGTACAACTAGAGCCAGTGGACTTGAGCATGAAATCAAGTTCGACTCCCACGCCAGTACCTGCTCTCCTTCCCATCTCCAAGTTCATAGCTGCCAGGCCCAGCCCTCAACCACCAGGTATGTACAGTGTACATTGTACACCCATCATCACAATGCAAAGACACTATAAAATATAATCTCCTATTATAATTTACCTGCTCGACTATTGTACCAGTTTAACGTTTCATCGCTCATTAGCAGCATCCATACATAATCAGGTATTGACAAACAATTGTAGTTCATTCAGTGTATTATTACGGGCATCTTACTATTGCTGTAGTTGGTACATGTGCTGATTGGTGTACAATCTCATCCCCTGGGAGCCTCTTTTCAACACACGTGAGTAAATTGACCAATAGTAGTTGGTCTGCTATAGGTCAGTTCTACGAAAGCACTATATGATAAATGATAGAAACCAAAATTATTTTATTTAAGCGACGTTTCAGTCTATTTCCCTTGCAGAAATGAATCACTTGGAATCAATTAAAATAATCACTTGGAATCAATTAAAATAATCACTTGGAATCAATTAAAATAATCACTTGGAATCAATTAAAATAAAAAGTAGTGATTCAATCACTGCAGAGTAGGTACACTAGTTTATTTGGCGGATTGAATCATTGGTGGGGAATCACTCGCAATCAATTTGGAATCATTAAAAAAAAGTAGTGATTGGATCATTAGTGCATCAGTTGGGTTAATCACTGCCTCTTCAATCGATGAAGTTTTGAATGAGTGATATATAACACAGCCTAGTTTAATTAACCATTAACTTAAAACGTGTAATACTTGTAACTGAAAATACTGTAAAATACGTGTAAAACGTGAACCTAAAACTTAATAACGTAAAACTTTGCCAGTCTGAATATTGACCATGCAAATTTGTTCCCTGTCCGGCCAGTTCTTGTTGTTTTTTGTGTTGATAAAGATGGGCAGCTTCAATTTCGCAGAATTCTTCAGCAAATATTGCAGCAATATTTCACTGACATGACTCGTGCTAACTCATGTGATTGTGCAGTGATTGACAATCAGCCAGTAATACATGTAAATGATAAGTCACTGATTACTTCAGTGATTCAGCAGTGATTCTTACCAATGATGCATCACTGATCTTCCAGTGATTAGTGATTAGCAGTGATTACTTCCGGTTTCTGGCTTGGCTAAACCCTTTGTTATGAAATAAAATTCAAAAAACTTAGCATGTACCTACTAGTAATTATAATTATTTGTAATTGATTTGTGATTTGGAACATACAACGTATCATGTATACACTGTTGGTTTTCCGCACTAACTCAATTTATGTACAATATTTACAATGTTTAATTATTATTTAGTTAGTGCTGAAAACCAACAGTGTATCCACGTTGTATGTTCCACTAACTATATTTTTGGACAATATTTACAATGTGTAAATATTAAACATTGTAAATATTGTACATAAATAGAGTTAGTGCTGAAAACCTGTTACCTACCTCTGTCACAAATCTTTCTGTCCGAAATTGTGTACATTGGGCTCAAGGGTTTCAGGTTTGATACCGACCACAGAGGAGATATTGGCTTGTACGAAAATAATTTTGGCTTACATTAAATTCTTTGAACTCCTCACATAGACTTACGACTCTCTCGAACTAAAGCAGTCAACGATGGGAAATGTGTTGGTATTCACTATGGGTTTCTTCTGCTGTATCACTGAAGATATAAGTAATTCAACTCATATCAAGTAGATTTTGGTGCGAACCGAACACTTTCCTTCATTCCATACTATGTCAAATTATAAAGTATCTATGTACACATTTATTGGACCTCCTCCAATTAAAAATAAGGCGACTGCCAAGTTTCATCATTGTTGAAGAAACATGAAATTCGCTGTTCCGAACTTATCGGACAAGCCATTGACAAAATAAGGCCGGGGGCAAAACATTTATTAAACCGCCGATTTCATGGAAATTATCAGTAATTACGGAGCAGTCCAGGCGGGAAGGCGAGGTCGACATCGGAAAAATTGTGATGGCATCATTAGCGACGAGACTCACGTGGTGGGATTATGTTGTAATTTGTACGGCTTGGGGATCAGGGCGGAGCCCACAAATTTGTCGAATGATTCCCTGAGGGTACGAGTCCTTCCCTCGCTAGTGTTTATCATATTAGAAACTCAAGTTGGTCGCTATCGGTATGGGCATTTGATGTGGTAATGAGTTGACAGGATGGCTGTCAAAATTTGTATTTGACAAGTCATGCTCATGTTACGTATCAATTAATTGTTGATTGTAAGGATATAATTAAATATTGGTATCTAGTTCCCTAACTGTCAAATTCAACTCCGTAAAACCTTCCCTAATATCATTGTTGCAATCAGTTGTTACGAACTCTCTTTACATCCAACCTGACCTCTCAAGGGATGTTGATGGTTGTCAATCTACTGTTACATGCAGCGATGCAGTTGTGGGCGAAATAACAGGTTTGAATGATCGAAACCCACAGTATGACAAAGGTATCAACTCACTGTCAACCTATACTTGTCATTAGTTATTTACGCCGTTCGCCATTAAACCTGCTTTACCATCAATCAATTCAGCAAAACCCTAAAATATGATTTGCGAATTAATCAATTCTGAGGCGATTACGGAAGCGTTCATCTTTGTCGTACACACTAAGATAGAATCTAAGATTGTCGGGCAATTATTTTCAGTCTTCAGCTCATAATTCCAGTTGATATAAGAAGTGGCTTACGACTATACCAGAGTTAGTATACGAAAAGGCTATTCAAGAAGTCTCGTATGTTAGAAATTAGAAAGTGTGCATTAGAAATTGTGTAATGTGCCACAAACTATCGAGTACTATACATTATTAAGATTATATGCCTGTAGTTCAGCGGTACAACGTGAATACGAGTACAAAAACTTCGATATCTTTAGGACCACGTTTTGTTGCGTACTGGTACATAGTTGTTTTATAATAACTGCATTCTTCGTGGTATGTTTTTTTTAGAGGTACCTCGATATTCCATGTCAAGCCTCAAATTCACATTTATATTCTCAGTATTATCGGGGCTTTGGAGATATCAGAGATGTTTGTCCTCCGTGTTCTGTTTGCTCCCAATCCGAACCCCCAAAAAGTAGATCCGCTACGCGCATGAAGAGCCTTCGCCAAAAATAATAAATTATAGTAATAAACTGGGGAGAAAAATATTTCCAAGGACGTCTCCTACAAAATCGTCTAAATCACCACCAAAAAAAAAAAAAAATTAAATTATAACTTTCGTTATTTCTGTTCTTGCTGCGACGTCTCGGATTCCTTCCTACTTTAAAAGTAATTGCCACTGGTAAATTAAACGTCCCCCAAAAATTTGAGGTCATTTGGAGGACTAACGCTGTTTTAATAACGAACCTGACTCCAAAATATTATAATTTATTTTAGACAGGCGATGATACCTTCAACATTGAAAAAAATAAGGCCCCGCCGGCGCTTAGACACCTTGTATGGCTGCCGTGTCCTCATTTGGAGGAACATGGGATGAATACGTATTGCAACTTTGCCTAATATGTGTGCGCTCTGACTAAACCTATGAGATCAATAATAGTTGCATCGACGTGGACATCTCAGACACAAAGACATGTGAATAATTTATGCTGAGTTTTGTCATGTGTCGATTTGCCGTTACGGAACATGAATGACATAATATGTATACATATTGTAAGTATATTCTACTTATTCAGTAATGGTCGAACAAAGCTTTTAACGGGCGGGCCTTGGTAAGAAGATTTGTATGCACACATACCTATTAACACGTTCAATAAATATCAACGGGATCGCACATGACTTGAATGTGTTGATATTGCATAAACTCTTGGATCGTTTAAATCTTAAGAGCGGCCTTGCGATACGTAAACCGTTACCTGTTGGTAATATCTCCTTGATTAATCCCCTCTGTAAATAACACCTATCGATTCTATAATAATTTATAGTATACACCGTTTCTTTCCCCTTTAATTTGATAGGCGTATCAAAAAGTTGATGAAGAATACCTACAGGTCTATGCACGTATTTAGATCTTTATATATCATCGAGATGTATTACATGAGAATCTAATGAGATGTATGGTATCAATGACTGTAGTCCTTTCTTATAATATTGTTACTAGATACACTAGCACCTGTGGTCGTAATTGAAGTTACCCTTATACCCTTATTCTCTATTTCCAACCGACTAAGTTCTCCCATTTTTAATTATTACAAATCTCGTTTTGTAAGTTTTTAAAGTGATAATACTTCGAAAGAAAATTCTGATAGGTGCATTTTTAGTTGAACAAAACGAGATTTTTTATTTTATTTTTGTATGAGATAAGGTACCTATTACAAGGACGCATTTAGTTCACCGAGCATCAGATTGACAATAATCCTACCGCATTCTATTTGTGCCAAAGTCCGTATGTGGTATTGTGACGGACGAAGTCGTCCACAACGATTAGCTCCCACTAGTAGCAGTGAACGTTTTCATTTGTATCTTTTATTTCTACTCGCCCTTTTGAAAATGAGAGGTTGCTTCTGTAATCGTCTCTTCAGCTGCGACGGTCTTCCGAAGGCGCCCCCTCGCTTTTGAAAGCTTCCTGGTTGTGAGAAGGCCGTAAAGTTTTACGGCCTTAGATAAAAAGAGGTGCCTATTATGAATATCCGAACATCTCTTATAATTCTTAGGTTGCCTTTCCTCCTCCTGATTCTTGATTAGAGGGATTGATAATTTATTGCTGATAAATAGGTATACAAACGTAGGTATTCAGGGAGGTGAAGTACGTTTTGAGGAATTTTTAGGCGACAAATTGATGGATCAAACGAGGAAATAATAATAATAATAATAATACCTCCGTTAGTCCAAATAATTTAATAGTGTGTTGGATAGGATGGACTTACATTTGAACGGATTTAACCTCATAGTCTCTTTGTGCAGAAGGTTTGAAGGGGATAATTTTGCTTCTCGTTAATTTGGATTTTTTTTCTTATTTACACATATGTCAGGATCGAGTTTTTGCGAATAAAAATATATTACCAATCAATCTGGTACTGACTCGGAATACCATACCATATGCAAATTGAGCGATATACCTAGTCACCGATCTCACAGCAAAGCTAGCAATGAGATATGAGCGCAGCCTTCTTAAACATCCAAATCCAGCTACTTGATAACTCTCAACAGAACCGAGCCCTTGGGCCTTCTGTGCTGACAATGAGTGACGTGCAGTTTAAAAAGTTAATGGGATCTCACCGCAAAAAGTATTAATTTGTGTAATAAGTAGCTAGGTAGTTACCTGATTTATCACTGTAACTGCCTAGTTGTTTATTATCTGAATAAACGCAAGAAAAAAAATGAATGGATCTAATCCATTGGATCATTTGAGATCGATAGCTTCCTTTGAATACTATTGGATCATAATAGTTATGAGATCGGTCCTCTTCAATTACGGACCTTCCCGACCCGGCAGTAGGTACCAATAATAGAAATTTTATTGGTTCCATATTGTGGGAATTTAGAGTACACTCAGCATAAATTCTCTTACTAGAGAAGGAGTCGACTCCGATCGGGGCTGCTGAACAGGATTGAAAAATGTGCTTCGGCGGTCACGTTTTGTAGAACTGCTGGTCGATACACGAGCGGGTTGGTGAGGGGTTTCAATTTGTATTTTGTTTCCTTGCAAAATTCGTATATTCCACCAAACTGATCTTATCGATTCTGACAACTATAGAAAAATAAACTTGTTCATACTCCATCGAGTTGTATATACCTATACATAGCTGTTTCGACCGTACGTCAAACAGACACTGCCAAGTTCCATTTGTACCGTGCTAATTATGTAAAGAAAGTTTGTGGTGTCTAAGATTCGACTTAGGTTTATATTCATACTAATTTTGATTAATTTTTTTCCTGGAAATAATGTCAAATAAAGTAATATTTTATTTTTTCATTCTAATGTAGTAATTATACACTGCATTTTGATATCGAACCGGTACAGGAACTTCAACACTCGGGAGTAAATGAAGGTTAGAAGAAGAAGAAATACGAGCAGGTTGTTATGGAGAGCAAACATAAGGGCGAGGTGAAGGTGGGTTCACTGTTAAAATTACTGTAGAGGTCGTGATGGGAGAGACAATCCCCACTACTTGCCAACCGTCCCATCCACGTCACAACCAACAGGGCCGTGATGCGTAATGAAGCGCAGTTCCCACGAGCCGCTAATCACACAGAGTAGGTTTTGTCTCCTTTTGTCTCTACCAGAACTCCTAATGAGACTCCTCCACCTCGGCGTTGTCACAAGACCGACGGACAATCATTCTGTGGACCGCAAGGGCCATAACATGCTAATTCGCGGTGCCTTTTCCAGTCTTCAGCAGGAGTCTTCAGCCTTTTTGTACGTTGTGTTTCCCTTCTAATTAGCTTTGTTCGGGTCTTTTGTTTACAGTAAGCGCATCGTTTTACAATAGCGATAGTGGTGACTTCCAATTCCAGCGAACGGCCCTACCTTTGAATGGGATTTTCAAATCCAACGAATCCCCAACCATCGTAACGTAGGATTGAGTCGTCAAAAATAATATTTTTATGTCGAATGTATGATCATTTATGTCGAATGATTATATTATAATCATTCGACATAAATGATCATAAAGCAAGTAATGCTGCAGATTGTTTTGTAGTTGTCCGAAATATCACCACCCTTAATATCTCTTACCAACACCGAACCTAATTGCTTTCATATCGTTCTGCGCTTTGTTTTTTTTCTCATTACTTCTGCCCCAACGAGTCAGTGCCCATCATTTGCCAGCGGTAGGTGTGTGGATACTGAGTGGAAGACGTTTCAAATCGTCCGATGTAGTAAAACCATAGCGTATAAATCGATTATAATTGAGGGTTTTGTGGTCAAATCACTCATTGAGTTTGAATTTACAACCACCACGAGCATCTACCAAACATCTTTCAAATTACATTGTGCCATGTGTAGAATGTCAAAATAAACCCTAATGTGATAAGAAACATGACATGTTGTCTCGTATATACGTTCAGCAGTTCACGACTCACAAGAATGTATCGCATCCCCTCATAACATTGTTACTCCCAACGAATTTCGAGAATAGCTACAAGTCAGAAGAGACGTATTTCCCGTGGCATTTATCGTTGAGTGCTTCTCCACTCAAATTTATGTGATTCGTTTTTCACACATCGAACGCCGCCGCATCCCATTGCTCTTTGAGAATTCCTTTGGGCGGCTTCCAAATGATTGCTGCTAGGTAATAATAACCTATTTTTGTCATGAACTGCTCCCAAATGGGCGTTCATTGGCGGGAAAGACCGACCTGTGTGGTCAATTGAGTTCGTTTATGTTCAGTGAATTCGTCAATCGAATCGGCTGAAGTACTGCTAGACACAGTTGGCAGGACAAGAATCACATATCGTGACTGCTAGGTCGTAATTCATCATAAATACCTACATCAAGTGTAGTACATCTTATGAGTGTGACACGGCCTTTTATCATACTTTAATAATCTATCAAACGTGAGTTCTTCTCATCACCAGACTCCTCATCATTCTGCAGCTCTAAAACGAATTGTTGTTAACAAGTTGTTATTTGTGCGATATTACAACTTGGGACGTCGACTCAATTCAAAGTTTACCTGGCGTTACTTACATTTATTGATATGAACGCACATTTTGTTCACATCATCAATGTACGTTATGATTGGTATAGTGGCCTGTCGCTGCTAGCCGTCCCAGCTTGTCAAACGAAAGTAGGCACCAAGCATAAGTAATACCGGTTTCAGATACAACCGGTCAGTCAGATTATGTTAATTGGTGTCTAACCTTTGTTCAGATTACTTTGGTTGACATTCGGGACCCCAATTCGTTGGTATTTCATGCAACACCCAATCATAAACACTATGACCTTCAAAGGCAGTCATGTAACACTCCGGAACCCTACTTGAAAATACGATGATTGAAAAATGCTTCAAAGTAATTACAGTTGAAAAAAGCCGAAAAATCCACTCCCTTCATTTTTGACTCCATTCTCCGAATGAGTACATAGCGGACATACTCAATGCATTTTAGGTACAAGTTCCAATGCTGTAAGTGCCACACCTCCCGTGTTTGAGGACAAGTGGCATTTGGAAACGGGCGCTCGGGTTCCGAAACCATTCCGAACTCCACATGATCACTGTAGGGAATTCGACCAATTTTCTCCGACTTACCCCAAATTCAACCGCTTGGCCCAGTGGTAAATGCGGCAATTTTACTTTTGTAATTGATTTTAGTTGTACAACACTAAACAAACCTTCTCAAACAAATGGGCCCACTCTGATTTGAGGATTCTGTTCGAGTACAAATTCAACCGCTTGGCCCAGTGGTAAATGCGGCAATTTTACTTTTGTAGTTGATTTTAGTTGTACAACACTAAACAAACCTTCTCAAACAAATGGGCCCACTCTAATTTGAGGATTCTGTTCGAGTTGAATACACGACACCTTTGACATTTTGGAGAGTAACAATTCATACCATCCATAGACATTTCGTAGCCATCTAACTTTCTGCCACTTCATCGAAATAGAATCAATTTTTGTGTGTCAATTATTATAGCGCATTACAGGGCTAGTTTTCGTTCAGATTTGACAGAACAACAATGTTGGAAAGTTAATCAACTGGGTATGTATTCCATTTTTGGTGCTCTGTACCGTAAGGAAACTAGGTATGGAGATCCGATGGTTCCCGAACCTTCCTCGATCGTTAGCCATCTTGGAGTTTTATGCACCTATCAGTATAACTTTCTTCCTTTCAAGTTTCAACTATCGTAAACGTCAATGTAGGAATAAACAATCAAATCATGATGATTCAGAGAAATTGGAAATCAGTCACATCGCTCATTCGGAATTGGATGGTATCGACGTTGTATGGACGTGACGTCACGAGAAAGTCGTATATATAGTAGATGTATCTACTAAAGGCCTTATTGCTTCTACTGCATTCCGTATGGTATGGAGCGTCATCCTTGATTACTAGTAGATTATACGTTTCGAAATTTTCTCGTCCACTGTCAATTCGGTATCCGCTCAATATCCACAAGCTGCTGTGTAAGATAACACAACTTTCCCATCTCAGTTCTATCTTCTATTCAACGCAGCGTTTTCGTAACACGACAATGTGTTTCATTTGAGGAGACTGATCCATTAAAGATGTCTACAGTAACAATGTTCTTTGTTGAATTCTTACAAATTTAGGTTACTATTCAAAATCCTGTGATAGATTTAACTTATAAATTGCAGGATTGATCCATATATGCAGGAAAGATCCTGCAATTTTTAAGTTAAATTTAGAACAGAATTTTCAATAGTAACCTAAATTTGTAACAACTCAACAAATAACAATGTTACTGTAGACATCTTTAATGGATCAGTCTCCTCAAAGGAAACACATTGGCGTGTTACGAAAACGCTGCGTTGTAACTGCAGCTTTCTCGCGCTCCAACGGTAGTTTTTGTTGGTTGTTAACGAGACCTGAACTAATATCTTCAATATACAGGCTAATATCGCGTCTATTACCCACACTATGTCAGCTGTTACTTGTACATGGTTGATCATCGTTCCAGCATTCATTCAATCTCACTTATTACTACATTCAGGATGTTACATCGCATCCTTGATAGAACGTAGGTACTGTTTTAAAATGTACTGTGGAAGTTGATAATTTTCATTTGAACAATATCGAATGCTGAGAATGGAACAGAGAGCGTTGGGCTGCTTGGGACTTATGTGTTCGGCTGAGAAATGCAATCACGTGTATGTAAGTAAAGAAACCGAGTACCCGAGGTCATGTGGTGTAGTTGAGTTGGAATTGCAACAAGAGGTTGAAGGATCACACAATAACCCTATTTTCTCTTAACTGAGAGCAAACATACCACCGACTTACCAAGCACATTTTCACTCCTATAAGACGGATTATTTTTTCTTACCAGAAGCATCCTCACGCCTCGAGACTTGTCTAAATATCCTTTTGCCCAAAATTTCCCATTTCCTGTTTCATAGTACAAACTGACTGTTGTATGTGTGGGATTCTTTCATTTCTGGCTTTGAACAAAATGTGAACAACAGTAATGTCATGTTAACCACTAAATAACTATATCAACCACGTGTTGATCAGAAGATTTCCGAAGAAGTAAATACAACCTTCGAACTTCGTTCACAATAAACGGAGTTCCCCACGTCTTATCTTTCTTCATATACCGCTTTTCCATTTCCCATCCACTGTCCTTGTCGCCAACCCATAAAAACCCTTGCAATAATCTCAACCTGCAACCCCCTCGCATTACTACGTTATCCCATAAACGTGTTGAAATGTTAGTCATTCCACTTATGAATCGTTTACTGATCGACAAATATGCCAGTACATTCCATTTAACGATCTAAGATTACGCCAATGCTAATAGCATAGAATTGCCTGAATAATTGGCCGTTGCTGATACATTATAGCGTTACATTGTTTCCCGTGCATTCAAATTTTCGCATGACCCAGAGCGGTAAAATTTTGATTTTGACATATCCACGTCGAAATTATAAAAAACGTAAAACTTGCAAAATGTCGAAGGTAGAGCCGACAAATCATCAACAACAAGATCATAAATCCAACGGTATAATTTTGGTCATGTTTTCTATTTATTGGTAGGTACCTCTTGATAAAATAAATGAGTTCGTAATATAATAATAGTTAATCATTCATCACTTCGGTCTGTAATTTAGTTGGAAAGCTGACGAGACCATCACTGAGATAGTTATGGTCTGTCATTAGGTGAGGGGCATCTAGCGACCTTCTGAAACGGAGTATACTTACCACGTAAACCCGATTATTTTGGATAGTCATAAGGAAATTCCACACAGAAAATAATAAAACGCGGTGGAAGAATTTTAAGCCTTTCAAATAATGAAACAAAAATAGATCATACTGACGTTGATTGTTGAGGCAGTTACAATCGATAAGAAGAAACGGTATTTTTCTCGACAATATTAAACAGAATGACTCGTTCTATTGCGGTCAAAAAAAAAAACTTTTTTGTTTGAGCGATTGGCTGATTAAAATGAATAATAACAGAGTCCCGAGGCCATGGCGGTGCACGAAGGTGTTCTTAAACACCGTGTTAGCTCTCATCGGCATAAAACTCTCAAATGAGCGCTGGGCATTAATTTATTTAATGAAAGGCTTCTCAATCGCCAGCCACTTTTAAACCAATTTATAGGCTCTGATGGGAATAATATGGAGGGCTCTCATTTGCAGCTTGATGCATCACGGGGGCTCGCGAGTATGGGTTTGCATTTTATTAATTTTCTAGCCTGTTGTTATCTACGAGTTTATCTCCTAGTATCGGTATTATGCGTTCAAACACAGAAACCAAGGGTATACAAATTATATTGATGAAATCGAAGATGAAGTCATTTTCCGTTTGATTATCCTTATTTCTCAGTCCAAATGCAAGTAGTGCTCGACGTTTATACATTGGCCGTACCTACGCATTAAATGTTTCCTTGTCATTTTCAACTTACACGGTCTTTGTCGTTCCGAGCAATACGCCTCACTGATAATGCATTAGAAATCAAGATTTTTATTAAAGCCAAGAGCCGACTACTTCAGGGTTAGACCAGTTATGTCGTGGGAGTGGTACAATAGTAAATACATGGAAACTCTCTACTATAAATCGACAGCCACAGTGCAAAAGCCTATAAGTACAATTGTTTCCAAAAATAGGGTTTCGAGCAGTTATGGTAAATTTGGGCTGAGTGCATAATATATTATGTTAATTGGAACAGAATCCAGCTACAGCGCTTAATGGTTCTTAAAGGATATTTGAAGTCACCTGTTACCTACATGTTGGAAAACAGTTTTTATTGTTTCCTGAACATCTTTGGTTTATTATCTTCAATAATGAACCATTGGAATCGACCAAAGAAATACATTTTTAACCCCCCCCCCCCCCCCCCACCCCCTCAAAATTTGTTGGTTTACGTTTCAAGATAGGTACGTAGATTCAGAAAAGCGAATAAAATAAAAAATCTGTCCGTCCGCCGTCCTCCGTCCACAGCACTTTGCCCAGTTAGCTTTGTGCTAAAATTACGAAATTTGGATTACGTATTCGGACCAACCTCACAATGATTCTCGAAGCTTTTCATAACCCTTGGTCATGGGAAGAGGTTATTTTTGTACATACGGGCTTTTGCACTGTAGCTGTCGTAATGCTTCCATGAAGTCATCTATGATGTTATCTGAAGTGTTATACAAATCTAATAGAATAATCTAGGAAGTATACTCGGACATTATCGGAACATAAGTGATCTTTTATTCACAACGTTGGCACAACTCCTAGCAACCATATGATTCATGGATGACATCTGATTGTGGGTAATAATAATAATGTGTATCCAGCTATTCAACACTACATCTCCCCCACTTCACTTTTCTTCTTTTTTTTTCTCTTTCCTATCAGGCTTCGAAACCATAACGTTGAGGAGTGTTTTTATTCCTTTGGGGTCTTCTGGGCTGATTCTCTTCAGTTGCAGCAGCAGCAATAGATCCCTCTTCCCTCTCGACGTCGTCGTCTGGTTTGAAGCAATAAGAACAATATGGAATTTATAATTAAGTAAGAAAACAAGTTACCAAAACTGTTTGGCCGATAATACCGATGTACTAGGTACTATATAATATATATATATATGTATGTATATACCTACTAGTTTACGTAATTCATAGTACAATGTCAAATACCAAATGGTATGAAATATGTCGTACGATCTTTCAACTCTTACGCGATTCATCAGTCTCGAACGGCTTAATCGGTATGTGTGAAAAATTGTTTCTTTTCAATCAAAATATTTATACTGTTATTGCTCACTATGTGGCGTCGGTACGAGTAGCAGCTTTTAACATTATCTCAGCCGCTGCAGGTGAATAGTTCGCTATCTAATCTGCCCTGTAGTTGCCTTGAGGGTCCTTGACACGGCCCCTACATCACACCCTCTACACTCTACACTCAGCTTTACGATCAACCTGTTACCTTTATTTATTTTCCCCACGCCCGCGCGGCTGTTTTGTTGTCGCGAGATTACGACTTCTCCATTTATCCTTTGAGGTTGAAGTATCATCGAGATTTTCTCTCTTGGTTGGTCTATTTTTAAATGCCTATCGACATTTACTTATTCTATCGCAATTCAATTATTTCCAACACCTACATCGATACGGAAGTACCTAAATACTTACTGCCCAATATCGGAACTTTCCAATTTATAGCGTTAGTAGGTTGCTAGGTATTTACGAACAGACCAGTTTTGAATAGCTTCAGATGTGGTGTAAACTAGTTATTACCTACAGCATTTACAATCGGACTCCCTACCATCTACAATGATACGCGATGGTATCACATCCCTCACATCGTACAATGTACTTTATCATCAAATTTGAGGTTTTGGACTGAGGTTGATTGTCCTGTAGAAGGATATTCGAGTTTAGTTTGAGGAGACCACAACTCTTCACCACCCTGGAAAATATGAGTCGTGCAAAGTTCGTTAATTGGTGGTGGTCAACATGGAGTATCCTACTTCTGAATAATACTGTAGAAAACAACAAGACTCCCAGTATCTCTTATGAAAACTAAGGGACAAAGTTAAGCTACAGTAACTCTTACAACAGGGGAATAAACTTGGTAAATCACCTTCCACTGCTGAGCTTTACTAGCGCTATTACAATGATTGTCCCAAGTGCAACCGTTCTTCTTCGCTCTGAGCCTGCGCTTCCAAGTCGACAAATAGCTTGCTAAATAGCTTCTCCATGTTGGTGAAACCTCTAGAACCTCTGTGCTTGAAGGGGTTCATGTTACAGGCAGTACCAAATCTAATTGCGCTCTATTAGAGAAAGATCTGGGACCCACCGTGTCACTGTCCTCTGCACCCAGGAACTGGAGCTGTTGTTGACTACCAGTCATTGTGACTTGTTCAACTCCGAGCTACACAATCTTTTAATCTTAGGGAATGAAAACAATTTCCACAACCACAGAGCTCAACCTTTTCTTTTCCTTTCGACTTATTTACCGTAAGTACAGTCTTATTGCCGATGGCTTACGGCTTATAACTTGTTCTAAAATTACCAAGTTTCCTTTAGACACTGTTCCCAACAATACTTCGAGAAGTATTATTTCACTGCTACGTCTTTTGTTGTTATTTACTTCTAGAAAATATCCAATACTAACAGAGGCGCATCTTGGACGTATACCACAGTTGTACTGAATCTCATAAAGTTCTAAATATACACGGTAAATGTGACAGAAGGTGTACAAAATTATTTTTAACCTCCCAAGTACTCGAACAGTTATAAAACGTCGATTGAAAGTACATTAGGTTTTTTTCATGAGCAATTAATTCTTGTTTCGTCAGACATGATGTTCCTTTCAAAACAAACAATGATCATTAGTGTTGGGGATTGATAGTGTTGATCTTTCTTTCGTCCCTCTTTTCTGATATTCTGTTATTCTATAAGGGTTGACAGGCTACAAGTACAGATGAGAAAGCTACTGCCAACTGTACAACGCTCATCTTCATCTTGAAGTGACGGTTGAGTGCAGTTGGCAGAACAGGATATTCCGCTGAGGCACCTGAGACTCCCAGGGAAACCTCCATTCACGTCGTGAGGTGTCAACTCGTCCTAATACGATAATGTAAACTTGTTATACCTACTGCATTGGTTAGCTGCCGTTCCGGTTGTCACTTGAGACTCCAGGACGGTTTGTTAATACGCGAACTCTTCTTTTCATCGGTGTCTCGTGTGCACATTCACGCAATGGACCGAAGCGTGATTCTCCGGTGTTTAATTGGTATCTATTCCCTCTCGTAATCCCTGGCACATCGCCTATCACCACTTTACTGGTTTATTACTTCAACTTCCCGATCAGTGTTCTAAGGAATATTCAAAGAGACCTTTGAAAACAATTTCCGACAAAAGTTTCTCAGCACCCTGAAGTCTTGCACTTTTCAAAACTATGTATGCATTCTTTATAATTATGTACATAGTTTTTTCTTAGCGGTGCGATGGCGCCAACAGTAGTGACGTCAGACAGAAAAGTCGAAGTTTGGATTATTCTTAATGAATTCTGGAGTAGGTTTTGGCCAGAACACTGACGCCAGTAAAAATACTTGCTAGGCATCGTTCTTCACACATTTCCGAAAATGTACTAGATAGATACTCGAAGGTAAAGAAATACATTGAGGAGGTTACAGTACCTATGGTTTGTTACTTACCATAAATCATCCCTTCTACATAGATAACTGTTCTGTATACCTCTTTGTAAGTACCATAACTATAAGACATAATTGGTGTAATGAAGTGAAATATTTGTAGGTAACCGGATAGTTCTTTCCGAGTGGGGGATAATCGGTAACTCAAATGTGATCTCTCAATTTTGAAACTAAATAGTAAAGAACAGTGGAAACGCTCCATAATATTGTGAATGCAAGAGTTTAAATTAGGTTTAGTAGGTACGTTAATTCGAAAATTCGCTCATAAATGTATCCTGCTCAATAGCAATGTCACATCCTGCGGGAATATTTTTGAAACCCATTCTAGAAAGGGTAACCTAATTTTACTTTCCGAGTACCTATTATATGGATTTTACACTACTATATGGAATTACTTGATCGCGACTCATATTGAAATATGTGTCAAATGCGAATGAATGTATTTCAAGTGAGTAAATGAAATGAATCTAGCCTGGTTACGTCATCAACCGTAAATGGTGATATCAGTAAATATTCCGATAAATATAAAAGACAACCGCTCTAAAAATCGAATGGGACAGTGCTTTTAGGACCCTCCAGTTGCTGCTTGTTGATGTTTCAGAGAAATACATGTTGATGGCCGTAGGATGAATGGATAGGATGGATAAATTGAAGGAGCTGTCTATAGGTAGTAGTTTACTCTCGGACAGTCAACGGTCTTCTGTATGAAAATTGAACAGAATTGATAATGAGGCGTCAAAAGGGTTCCCACGATACCACGAGAGAAGGCATTCAAAAGACGACGGCCTCTACTTATGCGAGATCACATGATCAGGAATCGTCACTGGAACGAATATATCCGTGAGGGGTGTGTTTCTTTCGTCGTTCGAAAGAACACGAAAAATGAAGTGAATCAAAAAGAATGAACCGGAGTTTATTCGTAGGTAATAGACGCCGATTGAAATTCAATCTCCTGGTATAAAAGTGTGGGGCTTAACTTGTTTCTCTGGACGAGGACTTGGTAGGCGGGATGAGGTAAGTGAGTGACGTCAGGCGCGCCACACCCTGAAGATGACATGCTTCCTGGAGGTCGAAAGGTCTCGAGGGGATACTTCGATACAGTATCCATGCTGGTAGTGGTCGGGAAAGGTGATACCTTCAATTTATCCGATCGTCAAATAATGTACAGAGCATGGAGAATACACGAAGGCATTTTTCTACCTCTTCCTATCACGTTCTCTGTATGGTCTACTAACCATTCGGAACACTCTACTACAGTAAGAACTTTACTCCATTAGTTTTCAATTTCTTCAGGAATGTATGAGTTGGTAGAACCTTTGATCTAAATACTACTGTGATAGCAAACTTCAGAAAATCTTCTTGAACTCCGCTCAACATTCTACGCATTTTGTTTATACTAAGAATTCAAGTTCGTACCACTTTGTATTCCCACATAACCAAAATACCAGCAAGTTGACTTTTCCAAAGTAAATACCCTATCTACGTTGTTTTAGCACCTCAACACCCAATATCAAAGGAAACTGTACTTCCATGTCTTGTGAATATTGTAGACGTTTGATGATGAGAAAATCTAATACCACCGAGTTTATAAATTACCATGCCAAACGGACAAATGAATATTTCCAGTTTAAAACACTATTAATACCTACAGTTGTAGGGAACCCATCGCTAATATTTGAATCAATTGACAGGGTTTGAACAATATTTTGTGGGTACAAAACAAGAATGCAATGTTTGTTCTTAAATTCTTTATTTCAGTTTGCGAATCGATCTTATCTCATTATAAAGTGAAAGTACTTTGAGGGCCAATTCGTTATTCAAACTAGCCGTACAACTAACGTAACGGCAGGTATGTGTTCTCTGTCCTACTAGATAAACATTAACTATTGCATATTTGCCGTTGCTGACGAATAATATTCGTACATATTATGTACACGAGCTATCCATTTCAACAACAACATAGCAGTCATAAATACTGAATAAGTAATAGACTGATGTTCAAATGCTACTAATGTTCAATTGGGGTTATAAACCTTATAGTAGTCAATAATTTTACTATTAACGATTTATCCGACCGCATGAAAACCCATCGAACATAGATCACTGTTAAGCCCCTATCGAGAATTGATACAGCCCATGTATACGCCAACCACAAACCGCAGGATAAGGCTAACTTGAATGCCACTTGAATGAGAATCGTATAGGAACGGCACTTGGTCGATCTCCAGGAGATGGTAAACGCTAGTTTTAAATGTAGGAATCCCACCCCACATTAGCCTACCAGGCAATATTGTGAATAAACTGATTGATTGATTGGTTTGAAATGTAGGAATTTAAAAATTCAGTCAATTAGGTATATTGTTTTATTATCATCGATAATGAACAATTGGAATCGCGAAAAAAATAAAATAAAATAACCCCTCTCAAAATTGGAGAGCTTACGTTTCAAGACACTTAGATTCAGAAAATCGAATAAAAAAAATCGTCCGGCACTTTGCCCAGTTAGCGTTGTGCTAAAGTTACAAAATTTGTTTTACGGGATCGGACCAATCGCACAATGATTCTCGAAGCTTTTCAGAACGCTAGGTCAAGGGGAAGGGGTTCGAATCGAATTTTGAAATTTTGAAAGTTTCAAAACTAGAAAAATTCAAATGAAATGGTGTAGTTTTAGTTCAGATTTAGATAGAGTTTATTTTTTAGAATTTTTTAAGACTCCGCAGCTTTGTATGACCAGCCGTTTGTTCACAATGAGGGCTAAAAGTTGGGCCAGATTTAAAGCCGTCAACAAGAGAGTGAATCGTGAGGCAGCTTGTCGGGTCAATTTTCATACTAGCTCAGCCGATTCGAACAGCAATTGGTTTTCAAATTTCGAGTTATTTAATAATACTTAATAATAATTCATAAAAAAAAAGATTAATATCCAACAATAATTAATCTACCATTCAGTGATCTAGGCAGAAGGGTGATCTGTACAAAGAAGATAATAAACCGTTGTGTCAAGAATTTGCAGAGTATTACATATTAAGGATACTTGGGCTGCAAGTTTTGTTGACAAGTGTTTACTTTTTTCGATGGGATTTCAGATTCAATGCAAAATTGCAGTATCCTCAGTAGCTCGTGAGGATCGTTGGACTATTTTTTCCGTTCGTCTCATGGATTTTGTATGACGATTCGCTACGGTAGGAAGTGCATTAATTTCTTCCGAAACAGAATCGTATTTTGACTTAGCGATGGAACGTACCCATCAGAAGATCAGATCAGTTTAATTGCTTCGCCTTGGAAAGCGAAACCGATAAAAGGCCTAAAGAGCAACCTTTTGTTTGCCAGCTGTCCGCCCACTCGGATTTCTTGAGCGTCCTCCCACAACAAACCGGTGACAGGAGACTGCGGAATGTTTCTCTCCTTCGCGGTTAATTCTTGATGCAACGGGTCAAACAGGAAGTCGTTCTTTTCTCTGCATACAATCAGAAACCTCATACTCGGGCTGATTTACACACAAACGACAAGCCGTCATCTCTGACCCAAATCGTCCGACGTCACCCGCCGCCGTCTTTCAAACGCTTATTTGGTTTCGTGTCTTTTCGAGATCATTCCGAATAACTCAAGATCTCCTCAGAGTGATTTACCAACAGATTGATGATATCAATGCTCAACCTGAGAATATACAGCACGAGTATCGGTAGTTCAAATGTACATTTTTGACTATTTTTGAGTTGACGTTCAGATTTGACAAAAGTTTATTAAATTCCGTAGTGCACCATGTGTGAAATCACACCAAAACTAATTTCAGTCATCTTTGGGCATCTCAATCCTTACTTGATCTTGTTTATGTGAGACTGCATAATGTTAATGATTCCCAGTACCTTACTGTAGAGGCTTTGTTTCTGAGAATATACTCCTATCTTCTGTCGGCTAACAATTGGATCTGTGGCGCATTAGAACGTGTTAGCGCATAAGAATATTTGAGTATATCTATGGACGCCTCACTGAGCTGAGAAAACCACACACATTTCATTCATAACAGGCTTTAAAAGTTTAAAAATTGGAGGAACCGATTACATCTATGATGGGTTCAGGTACGTTTTCGTTATTTTTCCGAAATTTGAAGCTACGTTTGCTCTGTTGAATAATAATTATTATTCGGTAAGTGTGTGGGGAATAGATTCATGCCTTATACATTAAACCTGGCCTATACTTAGGGAACATATTCCTCCTTATAATAATAAGTATTGTATGCATGGCATATCTTAAATTGTCATAGTATTTCCAGTTTATCTGTTTTGTTAAAACATGTTTATGTTCATGCAGCATGAAATAAACCCTAATTCAAAACACAGGTCCAGTTTGTTGAAAATTGTGCGAATATAATTTTCTGTAAGTGCTGTTCAATCAGAGAAACCGGTACCAACTACCTCATATTGTATCAAAAACTTCTCGAGTCGCACACCCATTTAATTACTGGTCATTCTGAACAGGCCAGGCGCCCTTGTTACTCCGATTCCGTCCGTACTTCCCACCAGTGCCCTCCGCCCTCATGAATTATTCATTTTCCAAACGCTCGATAACACTGGTGAGGATTAAATCAAATCTTCGTATTATAATATGGTAGATAACTCTCTCACTTATGGAATGGAACGAGTTCGCGCCACGAGTCGTCTTTTTTACGGTTTTTTTCTTCGGCTTACCGCCTCAAGATTCGAATCTCATATAAACCATCGAGAGTTCTCACTGTTTCAATCCGCTGCTGAAGATTATTGCCCGACCTCCCAGCGCTACCGTTCAACTATAAATCCTTGCGAGTTTCGTTCATACCGCACGGCTACCTAATTTTTTTTTTGTTCTCCATACTCTCTCGACGAGTTCGCTATTTTGTTTGGTTTTGATTATTTTTAAGCGGCATGTTATCTGAAACGGAATCCTTTCACTATCGTTAGATTCAAGTGTAGAAATCACTCGACTTCTAAAATCATCATCTGTGTTTAATAAATGATCAAATTTTGATAATTATCTAACCCTTTCAAGCAGAGGCATTGGAAAGAGTTGACTACTGCGCACGCGCTGACGAAAGTAGGCATTAATGCGATTTTTAATCATTCTTGGAATCATCTCGTAACCGACCTTACTCCCAAATTTCTACCCAATACTGCATAATATGCAGTATATTATAGCGATGCGCGGAACTATGAATTACTTTGCTCATACAGATAGGCCTCCCCAACTTAATTGATGTTGACTATTATTTATTTAATTTACGAATTGGTTCTATATAGTTATGTAGACTCATTTAAAACGACAATTTTTTGGAAAATTATAAAATAGTTTTATAAAAACGACAAATTGTTATAACGAAGAAAGGAGGATAGTTGGGTGGCCGGGTGAGTCGGGTGTTGCTGGCATGTGCTAACCTTAATGATTAATCGAGCTATGTATGTGCAAATATGGAATTCCCATTAGAACTTGTGTGTAGAAAAAATAACATATTTACAAAATTAATAAATTTGTCAATTTAATGTAAATCCTAGGTGCATTTAAACTCGTGACTCAGTTCCATTCGCGGGTTCCCCAATCACAACAGTATTGGTTTCATAAGCGATTGCAGGTCAATTCGATGGAATCATCAAAATAATCATATTCCAGTTCACATAAATCTACACATAAGTCAACTTGTTCAGATGGGCAGGATCCCTGAGGAACTGAGTCGCGCGACTTCAAAGAGACACGCGAGCTGGACAAGTTGCGACAACGAAAAACCAACTCGAAGAATGAGAGCTGACAAGAGGCGTTTGATCCCTGTTAAGGGCAACATTTTCTATACCGATCCCAACAGCCAGTGCCCGGTGTCCGGTTAATCGTCTACATTATGTCACTCAGACGGAATATTACTCCTCTACGATAATCCTTAACGGAGGATCTCGTTTTCTCTATATGGCTTCCCCATGAAGTCCGGGAGAAGAGCTGATGGGCTTGTCCTCTCTTCTCGAGTGAATTCTTCGTTTGTCAAGCTCTATATGGGCCATAGGGTTATGGGGTTATTTGGGCAATAGAGTGTAGTTTGACTCACTTGATCAAATTATGAAATTGGGCCAAATTCATACTGATTTATTAGATTCAGGCAAGAGCCGTTCTTTGAAATCGCGAGAATTCAGAATGAAGAACGCATAGAACGTGGAAGCGTTATTGGCCCATACTTATACTTAATATACTCTTCAGACTTTCCTCAATCCTCCGCCATCAAGACCGCTCAGTTCGAGACGACGTAGCAAAGGGACTTGTCAGGAAACAGCCCAGAAGCTTCAGCAGCACGTGCACGCAATCGAGCACTGGTGTTCAAAATGGAGAATGAAGTTAAGCCCACAAAAATCCGTCGTTGTTAAATTCACGCAAAAACGGAACATCACTAATGTACCAATCTACCTGAACAATGAAGCCATACCTCTCGAACCTCAAGTTAAATATCTGGGAATGGTACTAGATTCAAAACTCACATGGGCCGCGCACATCACCTCCATTCTGATCAAAATCCGTCACCGCCTCGCCCAGCTAAAGTTTCTGCTAAAAGGAACATCCAAACTACCACTCAAACTAAAGAGACTGATTTATATGACAATCATTAGACCAGTGTGGTTATATGGGTGCGGACTCTGTGGCTCCGCATCTAACAGCCAAAACAACAGGATACAGGTCATACAGAACCGTATACTACGGATAATCTCCTCCGCCCCATGGTATGTGAGAAACAGCATCCTACATCCCGACCTGGAAGTCCCGCTGGTAACAGAAACCATGAAAACATGCTACAATATATTACACTCATCGATGGTTGCCCACACAAACCAACTAGTACAGTCTACAGCAATAAATCTCCCAGCAAATAGATCCCGTCGAAGACTAAAAAGAAAACGTCCAACGGACTTTCTCGATTAATGTTCCTATTATGTTACCAAAAGTGTTACTTAAATATTACTACAAAATGTTACTTAAATATTACTAAAAATTGTTACTAAAATATCTTGTTACGAGTACTATTTATATAATTTATTACTAAATATCTTGTGAGGACTGCTACTGAGCAGTGACCTCACCACATGTCTCAGGTTAATAGATAATTTACAAAATTAACACAACTGTATTGCACCATACTATGCAAATAAAGTTAGATATAAAAAAAAAAAAAAAAAAAAAAAAAATAGAACGTGCAAAGAAAAGTCAGTGTAAGTCCAGAAAAGTTGAATGACAGCCGTGGTCGTAGGGCAGGGACCATCACCACAGTTTCATCTTCCGCCACATTTCAGGTTTCCTATGTCGCACCGTTGACAATGATATTAGAAACTCGCAGTACCACAACCCTAATATTAAGCGTGAATATGCTGTCAGAACCACCAAACCTCTCGTGCGTTTGCTGAGGAATAATTCCGTATTTGTATTTCTTCAACAAAGTGAACTTAGTTCCCCCCATATCGAAACTTTTTTAAAGGTGGAGTAGAATTATGTCAATCATTAACGTCAAATTCTTCACAGCGTAATTAGATTATCGCATGGATATTTTGTCACGAGAACAATTTCTACCTATCTATATGTACTTTTATACGCCAGTTTCTCTTTAGTACTATGATACCTGAGAGAAACTGGCATTGTTTTATGATAAGTATACTTTATACGAATCGTAGGTCACTTCAGAGGTCTCTGCTTTTCGTATGACTCGACGCATTTGGCAATAACAATTTCCATTCGTCAAAGCAGTGAGCGATCTATAAAAAACGTTAATCTATAAAATCTATAAAAAACGCTAGGAAGGAAGTGAACATGCTGTTGGAGCAGAATCCTCTACAAGAAATAAATTCCGCAAGCTGTGTGAGATGAAGCAGCAGTTGGCCATTAGCCAGCCAGTTTAACGCCCTTGTCAGCGCCATTCTCAATTACTAACTTGTCCTCACCAATAATGACGCGTTATTCAAGTATCCATCCCAAAGATGAATGTGTCCTCTCCCAAGAAGCTGGTCGATCAACCTTTACTCACACATCCGGTAGACGTATTCTTGTAAGTTGTACAGCACTGATTACGTCTGTAGTAGATCATTTCATTCAACACAACATTAACATAATGAATAAACATAAAACATTACTGCACCGATTTTATTGGACACGTGTCATCGGTTCAGGGATTCACTGTTTTCACTACCATACTGCAAATCTGGAACTCTTCATTCTTGAAGTTATGTACAGAGCAGGATACCCAGCGATCAAATTGTTAAATCCCTCGTGTTGGAGTTGCGCCTAACGGTCGTGAGATGCTGCAGAGTTTGTGGTCAGGATTGTAGCGTTTAGAATTTCAATGAGCACTAACGACTCCCTCGCGAGACTTTCATTTTTGGAATGGTCTTTCACGATTTGGATATCTGGTTACCTGTTTGTTGCATCTCTGATTCTCACAGCCAGAATTGACCGGGAAATATAATATGAAGCATTGGTAAGCACTGCTTCTTCGTATGAGTGGGGAGATGTAGCATGAGCCTATTTACATACATGTTTGTGCTTAATAAACTATGAGTTCTCGCTCGCTATGAACGTGGAACACATTGGATTACAGTGGCTTTATTCTGTTATTTTTTAATTACTCGTAGTTTATTGGTGTAAAAGATACTTTTTCTGGGGCATCAGTCGAAATGATAATATGATATTGGTGACGGGTTAGCTACTGTGCGAAACCTCAGCTGACCTTTCATCTGATTGCCAAACTTAAAGAAGCTACTTAGTTGTATTGCCCGTATTGAGCTTCTGTTGTTGCGGTATACATACTTCAGAGACATTCGATCAATCAAGATTCAACTCTGTAACAACACTGCTTGATAATCGCAAGAGAAATACCTTATTGATCTTGGCACTTGTAGATTCTTCAGTATCCTCATCGTGCTCGTATCATGCTGTGGGGTGCCTGGGAGAGGTGAAAGGCGAATCTCCAGGCTCTCCGCGTATTCTGGCTTAGGAGGCGAGGGAAAACCCGCACACGGACGTCTATGGCAGATAAAACGTCCATTTATGAGCCTCACAGATAAAAGGTTATGAGGGTGCAAACCGCCGAGGGTAATGGACAGCTACGGGCAAGATGATGGGACAGAAATGCCGCAATAAAACCTAATGGAGCATATTGTCACTCGAAGCCTCCACACCGTATATCACCCTCCACAGTGGCTCCCTCAGGAAGTGCTTCTCCCACTCTCCACGGGGAGTAACACCCATTAAACAAGTTTGTGGTGAACCATGCCATACTTCGCCTCTTCTGGTACTCGTCGACCACCCCAAAACCTTTTATTTCGACCTTAAACGCTTCTGAAAGTACTGAAACAGTTGTGGTTCTTTGTTTATTACTAGCATAGCACAAAAAGTTGACCTTTTAAAACTCTGAAGTACCTAGCAGCGTCGCCACCCGGTCAGTTCCGTACCCACATCATCCTGGAAATCGCAGTCTTCACAATTGTTCTTCAAATGCATTCATGGTCGACCTCGGTTTTCTCTGTTTTGAGTTTTAAACGAATTCTGTGATGGTTTTATCACGTGGACACCTTTATCTTTAGTTCCAATATCGGTGCCCAGCCAGGATGATAGTGGTATGTTATGGATGATGTGGTATTTTTTCCGGCCGTAAAAAATATTTACCAGTATGAATTTTCCATCATATTTGTGCTATTATAATGGCCACTTTTCTGTAAAACAAGATCAGGTAGTACGCTCTCCAGGGAGAACTCATCTGATCACGACGTTTCTCTTCAAAAAGATGTGGGCAAGTTTTCTAACTAGTAGGTACCTACTCCAACATGTGAGCGAGTTGAAATTATCATTCACGTTCTAGATACAGACATTAACGAAGGGTTAAAATACTCCTAGATCAGATTAGTTTCGTAAGTTCCCGGCCCCGAAATATGAGCCTGGAAATGCAGTAATCAGTCTATGATACCCACCTTAGATCACGATGGTTTGGGATACATACAACCATGATTTACTCGTCGAGAGTTAGGTTTTTCTCCCTACAGCATGCTACATGTTTATTCTCTGACATCTGTACAGCCACCGTTGCATCACCCCTTTCTGATAACCCACCAGATCGACTTGAGAACTACAGGAGAAAAAGAGCAGAAAAAAAAAACACATCAACCAAGAACTGCTGTCTAAATTTTGTTTTGAAAAGGGATATTTATTCCTGAATACCTCGAAAAAGCCGGGTGAAAGGTGATTTTGTGTAATAATTATGGTATTACGTTACGATATACCGAACTGCAAAGAACAGCTTCGGTTGTTACCCGGATATACAAAACGTACGGTTTTCGGTGGCTCCGCACAAACCCACGGATTTTGCAACCAGTTTTACGGAGGCCGGACTAATTGGGGAAGGCAGCAATTAGTTTTAAAAGCCTCCTTGGAGATAGCTTCCTTTGATTGATGGGCGGAGCGAAGCCAGCGATTAGCCTGGGTACGGGGCTCTCTATGGGAAATCATTCTTGAACGTTACCTGCACTGAATCCTTTATTACACCATCAATCTCAAAATCTTACTTATGTAAATTTCAAATATTTACCAAACCACGGCACGGACTCGCTGTCCTTGTTTGGATTTCAAGATCCAGTGTGGAGACGTTTCGAATTCTCTGTCGGATTTTCGAGGCTTTTTATCTGGTTTTAGGGTTGAAAATATATGAAGAATCGGTGGATGATCTTTTGATCGGAAGGTTATTTTTTGGGCGTGTACTGGAAATCGGGTTGGTATCATTTCAACATTTACGTGAAGTAGATTTGATTTATTATTCCTTAAATTCCTAGAGGTTGATGTCACTCGTGGCGGTTATCAAAGTACTAATGGTGTCCACGCATGTGCAAACGTTAGATCCTGTTTCCACCCAAGTTCGATGGGATCAAAATCAAAATTTATGATGTCAGTAGTGACCATTCATATATATTTTCACATATATTCTTTATGAACGTACGCATCAGTGTTTTCAATTGATACTATCGAAGCATTTCCATCAAAAGACCTAAAAATACCTGCTGCGATAGTTTGAAACCTGTTTTGCGAGCTACGTCGACTCCAGCGGTAAAGACTGCGCAAGGATCAGAAGCCTTGGAGTCCCTTGTTCGTCCCTAACCTACTAACTAAAGTAGGCTCGACCTCATGCGATGTTTGCAGAATGTTAACAATGTTCTGAGGAGCTCATGTTGGAATTTTAACGCCGAAGCTCTCCTGCACAGTCAGGACCTTCCCGCGTCGTATCTAAGTATTATCTTTCCTTACTATTTTATAACGAGTATTTTTCATTACCTCCATCTCCTTTAGTCTCATTACTTACTTTCAAATTAAGCAGTCGTAAAAAAAGACGTTGCGTCTGAGGTTTGAGTTTGACACAATCTGACCATCGGGTGACGTGATGGTTGTAGGTAATTTGGTGAAGGTAATTGGCAGGTGTGTAACCGATTGGTGTCATCTCACTCTGTAGGTAACTGTTTTCCTCCTTCATTCTCTCTGCGAGTACATTCGAATTTGACCCCTTCAAAATCTACCAAACCCGCACACTACACCTCTCAGCGTTCTCCATTCCATTATATTCGTATTGTCATAAATATTTTATATTTTTATTTAATAACTCCCTGCTAGTACCATTTTTCAATGTTATAGCCCTTTCGTGTTTTACGAGTACCTATGTTATAAATACCTTTTCTCCTAACTCTCCCAAATCGATCATTTCCCATGCGAAATCCATATGTGAAAATTGATGCAATTTATTCGTATTGTTTCAGGTAAATCACTGACCTACCGCTCTCCGATTCAGCGGGTATGAACATGAAGCTTATCCATCACTATTCCACCCCACGTCACTCATACCACTAATGATTTACCTTACCAGCACTGAATTTTGTATTCAACTTATTGTGATGAATAGAATTCTCATCCAAAATCATGTTCTCTCTCTTGAACCAATATTGAAAATTTATTGCGTTGAATTGTATAATTTGATTTTTTTATATTAGCGTGAGCTTTCAAATTATTATTATTCCTAAAGTTTGCGACGAAATAAAACTTTTTACAAATTACAGTTTTGAAGTTTGATTTTTATTTCGACTGCCACCTCCCAAAATTTTATATTGTATTGTTGATAGTACGCTATCAAGCTATCTCGTATCATTTGCTATATTCAAATTTTAATCCGATTCATCGAAATTTTCAGTTGTTTAGTAGATAGGAGAAGTAGACATTTTCCAGAAAAAAAATGAAGGATTATTCAATTTCTAAATTAACTCTTGGAAATTGAGTTAAAAAAACCTTATTTTATTATGATAAATAATTCAAACCTTAGTTGTTGCAGTCATCATTCTATACAGTGTGGATATTATAGAATTAACATACAATTTCCTCGTAAATACCACTTTGAAGTCAATTTTTTTCCGAGGAAGAGTCACAAAACCACATTCTGAAATTCAAGTGCTGAGGAGGTAATTCGTTAGTTGTCAATGCACTCAAACCGCACCTAAACTTGTTATGACCATTACAGTTTTAATTACGCGACTTTATGAATCTACTGAATGTGGATTCGAAGAATTTCTTCGAAATTGACTAACAGGATTGAAATATTTAGCAGGTTTTCAAAACAGTTTTGCAATATCAAGCATAGAACCTCCTCAATCGATGAATAAAGCTTTATTCACTCTGTTGTATTGACATTGGGTCGAGATTTTGCTTGATGGTAAGGCTGTCAATGGATTCAACACGAGCGTGAAATCACAATCATTTAGTTTGTTCATTCGTAGTTATTCGATGATAAAGGTAGTGACAAACTTTAATTTAGCACGCTCTATGCTCTATACATGAAACATTTGGGTTCCACACAGCACAGACTTAGTGGATGGTTTAGTTACACGGTGCGATTAATTTATTTCCGCCAATATGAAGACAGTAAGTCGCCAACTGTTATTTTAATTAACGTATGTATCATTTGTAATTCACTTGTCTTTTCCCAATAGACATAAAAGTAGCGAATATTTATGATATTGCAAGACAAAATGGTACAATAATTGTACCATTATTGTGTTGCCAAATCAGAAAATCATAATTATCATGTCGAGTTGGTTCAAATCCCAGGTATCTCACATGTTACATGAAACGTATAGGTATCACGATATATCAGCTATAGGATGTAAGGTACATTGGCTCAGACCCGCATAGCACATAGTAGTACCTCGTTTTTTCCCCTGCTCAGGTGGAATTTTGGATGTTCAATGCCATGCTACCACCTTATTTAAAACTTTACATGACAAAAAACTTTATTAATATTGCTCATTGTACAGTGGACAATGGATTTATTACTCTTTTAATTTCTTTTAAATTGGTGCAAGTGAAGAAATCAGGCTATTTCCGAGGGAAAATTGGCTTCTCCTGAACATTTGACATGATTGAGTATGAATAATACTAGGAGTAACTATGAGACACCAATCCATTTAAGTGCTTTTTCCGATGCTACGAAAAATATTCGATACCAAAAGTAGTCGGTATTGAAAGAAAATATTCGATACTTTACTCGTATCGGTAGGTATCGCACGTCACTAATTTTAGGGGTTGGTAAGTAGTACTACTCAGTTACTTATTTAGTATCTATTTTAAAACAATGAACATTCGTATTTAATGAGTTCACGATGAATGAGAGTGACCTTCGCAATGCAACTGTTAAGAATTGTAATTGTTCGTCGAGAGATTGTGTCACACATAGCGCTCAAGACGGTGCTAATGAAATTGAAAGTGGAAAGTGGTCGGTGGGGCCCCCCAACGCCCTGAGGTCTGGTGCCCCCGCGGCTTCCATGACAAAAGGGACGTCTCGACCTTGGAATTACATCACTTTTTTCCTGAACGTATGAAATCACTTGGCCTTGGGAGTCCCTCAAAGCCATGGGACCTCGACTATGGGATGTTCCCATTCAGAAACCCATTGTTTGGTGCCGTAGGTGCACATTAATGCCCGCCCAGGCGGTGCAGAGCTGTATGGGAGCTCGCCGTGCATCAAGTTGGATTTTTTTTCTATCTGTTTTTTTATCCATTAATTTGACAGGCGAGGATGGACTTAACTAGATGGTGATATCACTGACTATCATTATGTTGAGGGCAGTGAATTATTTACCGTCAACGATACTACAGAGGTTTGATTGAGGTCTCTCATTGATGTATCGGCTGGTCTGGGAGGTGTTGGAAGTGATGAGATGACAAATGGGACAGAAGGATTTCGATTTTAATCTGATGATAATTACGACGTAATCTGTTAGTCCACACACTGATCAGAATTTCGGACTGATACGACCGAAATTAAAACAGTCCTCCCGAATCCTAGTGTTACCAATTGTGTGCAAATTTTGCACACAATTGGTCACATTAAGAGCCGGGAAGATGCCATGTGAGGGAGATAGAAGAAAACGGTTATAACTACACATAGTTCATGAATAAATTACAAGCTTATAACCACCAACCGACTATATCTCATGGATGATCCGCCTTGTTACACCGGCGTTAATATTCGTCACTTTCAACTATCCTGTCAATCCGCTGATTCACTCATCCCGACAGCATTTCATGCATAACAACGATATTATAAAGCATCAGTTCTGACATATTTCCCATTTCAAGCTTGCTTTGAAAACCCACACAATAAAATACCGCACCCCTAAATAACGACAACGAGGTGCTTCAATACATTTTCTCCAACATCGAAAAATTCGTGATTCATACCAAGTTGAATACAAACCTGCCGTGAATCGCCGTCAAAAATTGCAATGTACATTTTTGACAACCTATTG
Source organism: Stenodema calcarata (assembly GCA_963920205.1). Lineage (NCBI taxonomy): Eukaryota > Metazoa > Arthropoda > Insecta > Hemiptera > Miridae > Stenodema > Stenodema calcarata. The sequence goes on from OY986051.1 coordinate 285,978, forward strand.
TGAACGATGACGGCCGTTTGTATTACCCAAAAAGATTTGGTTGGGGGATGTTGGATTCCTAATGCCAACCTTTTGCCAGCAAAGCCCACTACCTACTCCATCATTTCGCGTAAACAATTGAACATTTTCTCAATTACGGTCAAATTCATAGCTTCGTTGGGGTCCAACGGTTTCTGACCGGAAGAGGAGGATTCGAAGATGTTCGAATCACCACCTATGATTCTTGTGTGGAACTAGAATTGCCAGAAAATCCCATTGATTCCAAAGCTTTCAGCATTCAACAAATAGCGAGGCGTCCATTTCCAGGGCCACCTCATTTGAATTTATCCTATAAATTCTAATAATGAAATCAGGACGGATACGAGAATAGAAGTGAAAAAAAAAAAAAAAGAATGACGACCAGAAGGGGATCCAACGTGTGCGAGCGGATTCCACCGATGGCCGTACAAGTACACGAGAGCTCGGATAGCATTACCAACAACGTGAACCCCACTTCCCCTCAGACCATCTCAAGTCGTTTCTTAAAACCGCAGTTGGGAAGATGAAGAGGAAAAAGGGGGTTAAAATGCAGTTTTATCTACTTTCCAAGCCACCAACTACAAGCCCGCCGGAGCTAACACGCCAAGTTCTTTCTGAGATCTGAGAGAATAAGAGAGGAAAAAAAGAGAAAAAAATAATCGGAGACAAGGAACTGGTTGTGGACACCTGTAAACTGACTGCCGTAGACCGTATGTTTAGAAGTCCCTTGTTCCAATCGACAATCTAGAGCCGATAACTCCTCCCTAAATAACCCCTTTCAACATTCCCTCTTATATAGGTAGCCGTATCTCCTCTTTCTTTTTATACATTCTCAAATGTGCGATATTTTTAGGGGTTTCAGCAGTTTCATAAAGTCTACATCGCCTCTATCACTAACTGACCATTTCTGTTCTAACCAGCCTAACTAGGTGAGCTGCATGATCAATCCGCTTGCCATGGCAATATAAAATACGTCCGTATGTTTCGAATGCCTCCATAATTTCGATCCCCCACACGCATCAGTTCTCTCTTTATTTCACAAATTGTCGCCATAAAGTTCGCCAACTAGGTAGATTAGATGGTCACCAAGAAGTAGAATTTATTATCCTAAAGGGTGATATTTTAGTTTTTTTTTTTTTTGCTAACAGAATTTTGTAGATAACGCAAGGAGCTAGGGGTTTTATGGAATGTACGGTTCCTCCAATATATCAACGGGAAGTCTAAGTCAAGTATATGTGTCACTCAACGTACATGGTAATAATATTAACATAATTCAAGAAGAATGAGAAGGAGTTTTTGTTGTCCGAAAAATTAATATTATGACAACAAAAACTCCTTCTCATTCTTCTTGAATTATGTTTGGTGCAGGTTTCCCTTCTGACAACGGGTGGATTAGAGATTTTCTCACAACGAGGCTTATCTGTGATAGGGTTCCAGCGATACCAGACACATCACTCGTCCGTAGCCTATTGTCTGGAGAATCAATGAGGAAGATTTGGACAATCCGCTCGAAAGACTGACCCATCTCCTCCGAGCTAATCTTGGAGCCTTTGTATTGGGGAAAACTGCCGTGATGGGACCAGTGACATTTCGCCGGCTCAGACGTAACGACCGGAAGAGTTCCCTCGGACCTTTTTTTCCATCCACTTCTCTTCTTCATCTTCATCACAGCCTTCTTCCTCCTCTTTCTGATGAGCTTTCCGAGAGCTCCGCTCATCTCCGATGGTCATCCCACGACCCGTGTAATCAAGATGAAAGCACCCTCCCCCGTTAAATCATTCTCTTCGTTCAGCCCCATTAGATTAGGTGAAACCGGGCCGAATTACCAATCAAGGCCTCATCTACATTTGCCAATAAAATCCACGTCCACGTAAGTTATGCTCTTTGAAAATCCTGGTGTATTCGGAAACCGATTAATCAGTAGCAATGATCGATTAATACGAAATAATCGGTACTATACGTCGATTAAAAACAATTTATTAATCGGGATTGAATAATCGATTATTTGATTAAAGGATTATCGATTTGCATCCCTACTTCAGACCCAATTGATAATCAAACGAAAATCAACCTTATAAGATTATGACCATTGTGGAGCTGGGAAATGAAACTGTAGTGGTCATTGGAGGGCTACATGAAGGCACTAATTCCATATGCCCTGAAGTCAACTCGGAGCGAACTGAAGTTCGGTACATGCCAAAGATAGTTCGGTACATACCAAATGATGAAAATAGTTCGGTACATACCAAATACGTGAAGTCCTGATTGCATTGAAGTGAGTAGGTTACACTATTCAATTATTGGAATTATTCAACTTTGGAATTATTAATTTCGATTGATTTATTTTCGTTTTATTTTTAACATGGAACATATTTTAGCATTTATATTTTTGACACAAAACGAATCCGTCCGTTCGTTGGGATGTACTATTTCTTATAGTGATATTTTATGATATTCTTATGTACCTACTATATTTTATAGTGATTTCCACTTACAACCAAACCGTTGCTACGGAAATTTATCTTCGCCATTTTGACCGTACAAAAATCGTTCACCTCTTTGGCTCTAAAATTACACCTCCTAAATTGTAGTACTTGAATGTATACGATTAATTCCACTTAGTTCCATAATTGATGCTTCAGACTAGGGATGCAACACTGGGACTAAATAATCGATTATAAAATCAAATGATTAATCGTAGGTTAATAACCGATGTGACCAATTAATCGCGATTGAATAATCGATGTTAGATTAATCGGATGCAGCTACTCGTATATTTTCCTTTTCACAAACAGGCATTTGTTAAGCTTTAATATGGTATGTAAATACAAAATATCTCCTGTGGTGACGATTCCTGTGGTGACAGAGACTTGAAAATGGGCATGTAGCCTCATTAGGACTTACACTTTAAGTACCATACGGCCGGGATCAGCTGAGTGGCTCCTAAAGCTAATTCCTGTGCTATACACACTATGAAGCTATAATTTGGTACGTAGCCTCCTTCGGACTTTAACTTGACGCACCCCAGCCTAGAACATGTTCCATGATTATTGACATTTAGCCGTAAGGCTCAAAACGAAAAGGGAAGTGGGTTCCGGGAGTGGGGGGGGGGGGGGCATAGCCCCCTTGAAGATGCTCCCAGGGCCTAGTTATTGTTCATTTTTTTTAATTCGGCCTCCAATCAAAGTAGTATATTATCGTGTTTGCCAAAATGGGAACTTAATAAAAATAATATTATCAGCTTCTAGAGCAGTAGATGTACCTACAATAATTTATTCTTACGGCATAATAAATCTAATAAAAGTTGCTCGTCTGAACGGAAATCAGTGCCTTACTTTCATCTTGCCTTCTACTCTCATAACTTTTCGTGAAGTTGAACTTTCAAGTTGTTTGGAATTCGCAAGATGACAACCTGAGCTCATTGCGTCAAACACAAAGGTTACCTATTTTTCCCAACGTCCATAAAACTGTACGGATAGCGGAAAATAGAATAAAAAACGGCTCAGCTCCGTCTTTGATGATAGAATAGGAGAACGCGGGGACCGATCTATCAATCTTGACGAGACAGGCGATGTTCCTTTCTGCTCCTGTCGCTAAACCGTTGACCGTAAGTAGTAAAATGATTTCTTCTCCCTGCTTGGGAACGTTGATCTATAGCTGGGAAATGTTAAGTATGAGGTCCCCAATAGGTGGTTTCCTTGTCAACTCTACAATATTACCCCTCCGAGAAAGTTCACTGAGCCACTTGGTACCAATGTTAACGACGGTTTTATGTTTAGAAAAAAGTGTCGTCATTTATGACCACCGCCTAAAGTTAAATTTGAGTTCATAAAATTATTTCTACGCTTCCACGGTAGTTGATCCTACTCTGGTCGGAGGACACGCCATGCTTTGTCAGTTTTGAGTCCATAGGATGACTCCAGTTCCAGTTCCCAACTTAATTACGAGTAGAAAACCCAATTTGTTTCATCCAATACAACTCAACTGGAGCCAAATTTTCATTTTATCGCTTCAGATTGATTAGGTTCCTTACTACCTACATTATTTGGATTTCGTATGAAATACTGGATCTGTCAGCTCGCTTCGTTCGCTCATTATGCCCCCACGCCGATCTATAGCTACAATTAACTTTAAATTTCTTCAACGGATCGGCCGGAATCCTGGAACTCGAATACAAATCTCGATTTAAAGAATTTGAGCAAGTACAGAACTTGATTGGTTCCGCAGTTTGGTCATGGATTAAGGGTTCGAATGAGACGAAAAATCAACTTGGCTAATGTTTGAATCTGTATGCAGGGAGTCCAAGAAAGATGCTTAACATCAAATATTTCAAAATTTGTAGTTTGGGCTTGAAAAACGCATCATAATTATAGTTTCAGAGGTATAATATAATATGCTATAATATACTATAATATTACTAGGATATAATATATAATGATATGTATATTATGATAGTATAATATACATATCATGTTTCTCTATTGGGAAGTTTGTGTTTTGATTCGAAGCAGTTTATGAACAAGTTGGATGTATTTGTCTGAAAAAACTCTGCAAATTCTTGACACAACGGTTCATTATCTTCTTTGTACAGATCACCTTTCTGCCTAGATCACTAGGTCTAAATCTCTAGATCCTAAATGTTAGATTAATTATTATTGTCAATTATCACTAATAATTATTATTAACAATTTCATCAAGTACCTAGTAAAAATTATTATAATTTATTGTTAGGTATTAATAATTCATATTTATTAATAATAATAATTATTAATAATTATGATTAATTAATACGATATAATTCTGGGGTTTTTAATACTACGTCGGTAATAATTTTTCTATAAAAGAAGTACCTGCCAACAAACATTCGAAATTACCTTCATTTCCGTAGCACGAAACGCACCTCAGAACAACAAACTCGACATCACTTAAGCCATATGATGTTCCAAAGAGCTTGTTAGTATGAAAATGGACCTGTATTTCAACAATTTGATTCACGATCGTGTTGTGAGGCAAGAACAAAACAAGTCACATTTTGGTGCCCGGGGAGCATTTCCCTCTGAGAAGAGCGTTTTACAAAATGCTTGTTTCTGGCGTTTGCCAATTTTGGACTTATTCGGTTCTTGTGGGAAACCCTTCAATTGTTTACCGCATAGCTACCGTAGCTCTTTTTAATATGATCGGTCGTATCCCATCGAGACGGGTTGAATGATGATTTCCGCCTAAAGGTGAAGGGCGGAATTAGTTCTTCCACATCCTCGACGTAAAACGTGGATATTGAGTTTTGTAGAACAAGCTCTGTCGGGTTATGGCGGTCTCGAGGAGAACGGTATCCGCGCTCTTATTGTTCAGGGCAAAATGAATGGCTTAAAGGAGGTCTGGTAAGCTGAACAATACCCAGCAGTAAAGTGAAGCGACTTAGTCAGAAATTGTCGAAGAGGGAGGCCACTATATTGTTGAGTTGAGGCAGTACAATATTACTTCCTGGTCACATTTCAACTTGTTCCACCTGAGAGACCACAAAATGAAGTTGCTCTTTCAGTATTTCTGTATCCAGGGGAGGATAGTAGGATGAATCCACTCATCATCAAGCCCTAAGAAGCTTTTTGATATGTTGGATTCAAGAGTGAACCAGTTGCGTTATGTGTACGACTTTCGGTCGAAGAGATCTTGTACCTACTATGCTTGTACCTCGAGCCGAATTACATTTTAAAATTTTCAAAATATTTCTCATAATTTGAATTTTCGTACTTGAATGAAAAATCTTGTGGGGTCTTGGTCTCCCCTTATTCCCTTATCAGAATTTGAAGTGGTTTTGCCGATTTGAGATTGTTTTTACCCCATAAATCATCATTGAAAAAAAAAGGCCTTAGGTACACGACTTTACCCTACGTTACTAAATCGTATTTCACATATTGTGACTACGGTCCTCTGAGAGCCAGGTCCTTATGAACAACCGACTTATGAATGAGGGGGAGTACGAGGCAATACGGACGGGGAGGGGTGACGCTAGGGGTGACTAGAAGGGTGGAAGAGGGGTAATCACGGGGAGTTCTAGCGGGGGTGATGTTGTCGGAGAGACTAATGCGCGGGGGGGGGGGGGTAGTCGGTGGTCTACAAGTGAAGGGAGGAGGAGGGGTAATCACGGGGAGTTCTAGCGGGGGTGATGTTGTCGGAGAGACTGATGCGCGGGTGGGGGGGGGGCAGTCGGTGGTCTACAAGTGAAGGGAGGAGGAGGGGGAATCACGGGGAGTTCTAGCGGGGGTGATGTTGTCGGAGAGACTGATGCGCGGGTGGGGGGGGGGGGCAATCGGGAGTCTACAAGTGAAGGGAGGAAGAGGCGGAATCACGGGGAGTTCTAGCGGGGGTGATATTGTCGGGGAGACAACATCACGTTCTCACGGTAACAAAAAACCACAGCGTGGCACGCCTTCGATCTCGCTGTCGTGAAATTTTTCTGGAGTTAAATTCCAAAAGAGTTTAGGAGGAGGCTCCTCCCGAACTCCCCTCTCACGGACCTTTAGGGGGGTGTTAGCCCCCCCCCCCCTACTGGTACAGTTCTAGATCCGCCACTGCGTGAGTTACAAGTATAATTTTCTGATATTGATGCCACATGTTTGAATAGTAATTGTTGAACTGTACAGAGGTCAGAGTCAGGACGTCATCTCAGTCATTCAACAGTACAGGCATTCAAAACGTAACAAAAATACCTATGTACCTACGAATTCCCTTCTTACGACATTTATGGAGGGATGAGAGGAAAAATTATATGATAGATCGATTGTATGGTGTCATGGATTTCCAATTAGTCTATATGATGTTAGAATGTTACAGCAACTTTTTTATGGCAAGAGAATAACGGGATGATGATGAAATTATGAAGTACCTCCAGCAGCATGCGGTCATCAGTCAGCCTCCGGCATTTTACGAATATTGAGACGCTTGAACGTTAAGACGGATATTTAACGATGGCCGTTCTACAGTGTCTTTCTAATCCGACGTTTCAATCGATACCTCTGAGAAAAACCGAGCGATGGGCATAAAATGACTTGATCCGCCCGTAAAATCCAAGGCTGTCTTAGTGGAACCGTGGGGGATCCGTAATTTGTTCGCTGAACACATTTTTGCGGTCTAAACCGACCTTCCGATAAGAATATTTTGTCTATCATTCTTCACTGAGACATCCTGATTACCGGTTCCTAACATTGCTGATTCAGGTACAGGTAGAAACACCGTTAATATTGATAGGTGGTTGCTGGCAAATATTATTCCGTGCTGGCATAAACCTCTAGTTGCCGAAACTAACAATTTTCAGGCCAAGGCGGCATTACAATTGGAGCAATCGTACCATTTGTTCAATGCAATCCTATTGAAGGAAGCCTACTGCTCAAATTTAGATAGTTGTTGAAAACTGGTCAAATATCAATATTAACATTCAATTTGATTGAATAATTTAGATTTACTGTTGAATTGAATAATTTTCAGAAATAATTTGTCAACTAAGAATCAATGAAAATATAGATATCCTGAAAATGTCGACAATAACGTCGACTTAAATGCAAAACCAATCTAGAAATTTGTACTGATTCTATTTATTTATTTGCTATGTCGATCGAATTAACCCTCCTCCCACAAGGCTCCCTTTCTGGACATGAATTGCAAGGCTGTGTCGTATACGACACAGTACCATGATTGTACCCTGAGTGTAATTTTTGGACATTTTAAAGGGGAAAATGAGCACTTTCTCTGAACCACTTGAAGTTTTATTGGTTTTCTGAATCATTAAAATTAGTTCAATTAGCATTAGCAATCACAAAATATATTGAGAAATCCATCAAGCGAACCTGAGCATACGAGATATGTTACAATTTACTAGGACTCGAGGTGTTGATTTGAGTTCGAATGGACCTTCAAGAAGAGCAATTGTCGACTCAAATACTTCGTGAAAACGAAAAAAAGTTGACTTCATATCGACTCGAGGTGTTGATTTGAGTTCGAATGGACCTTCAAGAAGAGCAATTGTCGACTCAAATACTTCGTGAAAACGAAAAAAAGTTGACTTCATATCGACTCGAGGTGTTGATTTGAGTTCGAATGGACCTTCAAGAAGAGCAATTGTCGACTCAAATACTTCGTGAAAACGAAAAAAAGTTGACTTCATATCGACTCGAGGTGTTTATTTGAGTTCAAATGGACCTTCAAGAAGACCAATTGTCGACTCAAATACTTCGTGAAAACGAAAAAAATTTGACTTCATATCGACTCGAGGTGTTGATTTGAGTTCGAATGGACCTTCAAGAAGAGCAATTGTCGACTCAAATACTTCGTGAAAACGAAAAAAAGTCGACTTCATATCGACTCGAGGTGTTGATTTGAGTTCGAATGGACCTTCAAGAAGAGCAATTGTCGACTCAAATACTTCGTGAAAACGAAAAAAAGTTGACTTCATCTCGACTCGAGGTGTTGATTTGAGTTCGAATGGACCTTCAAGAAGACCAACTGTCGACTCAAATACTTCGTGAAAACGAAAAAAAGTTGACATCATATCGACTCGAGGTGTTGATTTGAGTTCGAATGGACCTTCAAGAAGAGCAATTGTCGACTCAAATACTTCGTGAAAACGAAAAAAAGTCGACTTCATATCGACTCGAGGTGTTGATTTGAGTTCGAATGGACCTTCAAGAAGACCAATTGTCGACTCAAATACTTCGTGAAAACGAAAAAAAGTTGACTTCATATCGACTCGAGGTGTTGATTTGAGTTCGAATGGACCTTCAACAAGACCAATTGTCGACTCAAATACTTCGTGAAAACGAAAAAAAGTTGACTTCATATCGACTCGAGGTGTTTATTTGAGTTCAAATGGACCTTCAAGAAGAGCAATTGTCGACTCAAATACTTCGTGAAAACGAAAAAAATTTGACTTCATATCGACTCGAGGTGTTGATTTGAGTTCGAATGGACCTTCAAGAAGAGCAATTGTCGACTCAAATACTTCGTGAAAACGAAAAAAAGTCGACTTCATATCGACTCGAGGTGTTGATTTGAGTTCGAATGGACCTTCAAGAAGAGCAATTGTCGACTCAAATACTTCGTGAAAACGAAAAAAAGTTGACTTCATATCGACTCGAGGTGTTGATTTGAGTTCGAATGGACCTTCAAGAAGACCAATTGTCGACTCAAATACTTCGTGAAAACGAAAAAAAGTTGACTTCATATCGACTCGAGGTGTTGATTTGAGTTCGAATGGACCTTCAAGAAGAGCAATTGTCGACTCAAATACTTCGTGAAAACGAAAAAAAATCGACTTCATATCGACTCGAGGTGTTGATTTGAGTTCGAATGAACCTTCAAGAAGAGCAATTGTCGACTCAAATACTTCGTGAAAACGAAAAAAAGTTGACTTCATATCGACTCGAGGTGTTGATTTGAGTTCGAATGGACCTTCAAGAAGAGCGATAGTCGACTCAAATACTTCGTGAAAACGAAAAAAAGTTGACTTCATATCGACTCGAGGTGTTTATTTGAGTTCGAATGGACCTTCAAGAAGAGCAATTGTCGACTCAAATACTTCGTGAAAACGAAAAAAAGTTGACTTCATATCGACTCGAGGTGTTGATTTGAGTTCGAATGGACCTTCAAGAAGACCCATTGTCGACTCAAATACTTCGTGAAAACGAAAAAAAGTTGACTTCATATCGACTCGAGGTGTTGATTTGAGTTCGAATGGACCTTCAAGAAGAGCAATTGTCGACTCAAATACTTCGTGAAAACGAAAAAAAATCGACTTCATATCGACTCGAGGTGTTGATTTGAGTTCGAATGAACCTTCAAGAAGAGCAATTGTCGACTCAAATACTTCGTGAAAACGAAAAAAAGTTGACTTCATATCGACTCGAGGTGTTGATTTGAGTTCGAATGGACCTTCAAGAAGAGCAATTGTCGACTCAAATACTTCGTGAAAACGAAAAAAAGTTGACTTCATATCGACTCGAGGTGTTGATTTGAGTTCGAATGGACCTTCAACAAGACCAATTGTCGACTCAAATACTTCGTGAAAACGAAAAAAAGTTGACTTCATATCGACTCGAGGTGTTGATTTGAGTTCGAATGGACCTTCAAGAAGAGCAATTGTCGACTCAAATACTTCGTGAAAACGAAAAAAAGTTGACTTCATATCGACTCGAGGTGTTGATTTGAGTTCGAATGGACCTTCAAGAAGAGCAATTGTCGACTCAAATACTTCGTGAAAACGAAAAAAAGTCGACTTCATATCGACTCGAGGTGTTGATTTGAGTTCGAATGGACCTTCAAGAAGACCAATTGTCGACTCAAATACTTCGTGAAAACGAAAAAAAGTTGACTTCATATCGACTCGAGGTGTTGATTTGAGTTCGAATGGACCTTCAACAAGACCAATTGTCGACTCAAATATTTCGTGAAAACGAAAAAAAGTTGACTTCATATCGACTCGAGGTGTTTATTTGAGTTCAAATGGACCTTCAAGAAGACCAATTGTCGACTCAAATACCTACTTCGTGAAAACGAAAAAAATTTGACTTCATATCGACTCGAGGTGTTGATTTGAGTTCGAATGGACCTTCAAGAAGAGCAATTGTCGACTCAAATACTTCGTGAAAACGAAAAAAAGTCGACTTCATATCGACTCGAGGTGTTGATTTGAGTTCGAATGGACCTTCAAGAAGACCAATTGTCGACTCAAATACTTCGTGAAAACGAAAAAAAGTTGACTTCATATCGACTCGAGGTGTTGATTTGAGTTCGAATGGACCTTCAAGAAGACCAATTGTCGACTCAAATACTTCGTGAAAACGAAAAAAAGTTGACTTCATATCGACTCGAGGTGTTGATTTGAGTTCGAATGGACCTTCAAGAAGAGCAATTGTCGACTCAAATACTTCGTGAAAACGAAAAAAAATCGACTTCATATCGACTCGAGGTGTTGATTTGAGTTCGAATGGACCTTCAAGAAGACCAATTGTCGACTCAAATACTTCGTGAAAACGAAAAAAAGTTGACTTCATATCGACTCGAGGTGTTGATTTGAGTTCGAATGGACCTTCAAGAAGAGCAATTGTCGACTCAAATACTTCGTGAAAACGAAAAAAAGTCGACTTCATATCGACTCGAGGTGTTGATTTGAGTTCGAATGGACCTTCAAGAAGACCAATTGTCGACTCAAATACTTCGTGAAAACGAAAAAAAGTTGACTTCATATCGACTCGAGGTGTTGATTTGAGTTCGAATGGACCTTCAACAAGACCAATAGTCGACTCAAATACTTCGTGAAAACGAAAAAAAGTTGACTTCATATCGACTCGAGGTGTTGATTTGAGTTCGAATGGACCTTCAAGAAGAGCAATTGTCGACTCAAATACTTCGTGAAAACGAAAAAAAGTCGACTTCATATCGACTCGAGGTGTTGATTTGAGTTCGAATGGACCTTCAAGAAGACCAATTGTCGACTCAAATACTTCGTGAAAACGAAATAAAGTTGACTTCATATCGACTCGAGGTGTTGATTTGAGTTCGAATGGACCTTCAAGAAGAGCAATTGTCGACTCAAATACTTCGTGAAAACGAAAAAAAGTCGACTTCATATCGACTCGAGGTGTTGATTTGAGTTCGAATGGACCTTCAAGAAGAGCAATTGTCGACTCAAATACTTCGTGAAAACGAAAAAAAGTCGACTTCATATCGACTCGAGGTGTTGATTTGAGTTCGAATGGACCTTCAAGAAGACCAATTGTCGACTCAAATACTTCTTGAAAACGAAAAAAAGTTGACTTCATATCGACTCGAGGTGTCGAATGGACCTTCAAGAAGACCAATTGTCGACTCAAATACTTCGTGAAAACGAAAAAAGTTGACTTCATATCGACTCGAGGTGTTGATTTGAGTTCGAATGGACCTTCAAGAAGAGCAATTGTCGACTCAAATACTTCGTGAAAACGAAAAAAAGTCGACTTCATATCGACTCGAGGTGTTGATTTGAGTTCGAATGGACCTTCAAGAAGACCAATTGTCGACTCAAATACTTCGTGAAAACGAAAAAAAGTTGACTTCATATCGACTCGAGGTGTTGATTTGAGTTCGAATGGACCTTCAAGAAGAGCAATTGTCGACTCAAATACTTCGTGAAAACGAAAAAAAGTCGACTTCATATCGACTCGAGGTGTTGATTTGAGTTCGAATGGACCTTCAAGAAGACCAATTGTCGACTCAAATACTTCGTGAAAACGAAAAAAAGTTGACTTCATATCGACTCGAGGTGTTGATTTGAGTTCGAATGGACCTTCAAGAAGAGCAATTGTCGACTCAAATACTTCGTGAAAACGAAAAAAAGTTGACTTCATATCGACTCGAGGTGTTGATTTGAGTTCGAATGGACCTTCAAGAAGAGCAATTGTCGACTCAAATACTTCGTGAAAACGAAAAAAAGTCGACTTCATATCGACTCGAGGTGTCGAATGGACCTTCAAGAAGACCAATTGTCGACTCAAATACTTCGTGAAAACGAAAAAAGTTGACTTCATATCGACTCGAGGTGTTGATTTGAGTTCGAATGGACCTTCAAGAAGAGCAATTGTCGACTCAAATACTTCGTGAAAACGAAAAAAAGTCGACTTCATATCGACTCGAGGTGTTGATTTGAGTTCGAATGGACCTTCAAGAAGACCAATTGTCGACTCAAATACTTTGTGAAAACGAAAAAAAGTTGACTTCATATCGACTCGAGGTGTTGATTTGAGTTCGAATGGACCTTCAAGAAGACCAATTGTCGACTCAAATACTTCGTGAAAACGAAAAAAAGTTGACTTCATATCGACTCGAGGTGTTGATTTGAGTTCGAATGGACCTTCAAGAAGAGCAATTGTCGACTCAAATACTTCGTGAAAACGAAAAAAAGTTGACTTCATATCGACTCGAGGTGTTGATTTGAGTTCGAATGGATCTTCAAGAAGACCAATTGTCGACTCAAATACCTCGTGAAAACGAAAAAAAGTTGACTTCATATCGACTCGAGGTGTTGATTTGAGTTCGAATGGACCTTCAAGAAGAGCAATTGTCGACTCAAATACTTCGTGAAAACGAAAAAAAGTTGACTTCATATCGACTCGAGGTGTTGATTTGAGTTCGAATGGACCTTCAAGAAGACCAATTGTCGACTCAAATACTTCGTGAAAACGAAAAAAAGTCGACTTCATATCGACTCGAGGTGTCGAATGGACCTTCAAGAAGACCAATTGTCGACTCAAATACTTCGTGAAAACGAAAAAAGTTGACTTCATATCGACTCGAGGTGTTGATTTGAGTTCGAATGGACCTTCAAGAAGAGCAATTGTCGACTCAAATACTTCGTGAAAACGAAAAAAAGTTGACTTCATATCGACTCGAGGTGTTGATTTGAGTTCGAATGGACCTTCAAGAAGACCAATTGTCGACTCAAATACTTCGTGAAAACGAAAAAAAGTTGACTTCATATCGACTCGAGGTGTTGATTTGAGTTCGAATGGACCTTCAAGAAGAGCAATTGTCGACTCAAATACTTCGTGAAAACGAAAAAAAGTCGACTTCATATCGACTCGAGGTGTTGATTTGAGTTCGAATGGACCTTCAAGAAGAGCAATTGTCGACTCAAATACTTCGTGAAAACGAAAAAAAGTTGACTTCATATCGACTCGAGGTGTTGATTTGAGTTCGAATGGATCTTCAAGAAGACCAATGGTCGACTGAAATACCTCGTGAAAACGAAAAAAAGTTGACTTCATATCGACTCGAGGTGTTGATTTGAGTTCGAATGGACCTTCAAGAAGAGCAATTGTCGACTCAAATACTTCGTGAAAACGAAAAAAAGTTGACTTCATATCGACTCGAGGTGTTGATTTGAGTTCGAATGGACCTTCAAGAAGACCAATTGTCGACTCAAATACTTCGTGAAAACGAAAAAAAGTCGACTTCATATCGACTCGAGGTGTCGAATGGACCTTCAAGAAGACCAATTGTCGACTCAAATACTTCGTGAAAACGAAAAAAGTTGACTTCATATCGACTCGAGGTGTTGATTTGAGTTCGAATGGACCTTCAAGAAGAGCAATTGTCGACTCAAATACTTCGTGAAAACGAAAAAAAGTTGACTTCATATCGACTCGAGGTGTTGATTTGAGTTCGAATGGACCTTCAAGAAGACCAATTGTCGACTCAAATACTTCGTGAAAACGAAAAAAAGTTGACTTCATATCGACTCGAGGTGTTGATTTGAGTTCGAATGGACCTTCAAGAAGAGCAATTGTCGACTCAAATACTTCGTGAAAACGAAAAAAAGTCGACTTCATATCGACTCGAGGTGTTGATTTGAGTTCGAATGGACCTTCAAGAAGAGCAATTGTCGATTCAAATACTTCGTGAAAACGAAAGAAAGTTGACTTCATATCGACTCGAGGTGTTGATTTGAGTTCGAATGGACCTTCAAGAAGACCAATTGTCGACTCAAATACTTCGTGAAAACGAAAGAAAGTTGACTTCATATCGACTCGAGGTGTTGATTTGAGTTCGAATGGACCTTCAAGAAGAGCAATTGTCGACTCAAATACTTCGTGAAAACGAAAAAAAGTTGACTTCATATCGACTCGAGGTGTTGATTTGAGTTCGAATGGACCTTCAAGAAGAGCAATTGTCGACTCAAATACTTGGTGAAAACGAAAAAAAGTCGACTTCATATCGACTCGAGGTGTCGAATGGACCTTCAAGAAGACCAATTGTCGACTCAAATACTTCGTGAAAACGAAAAAAAGTTGACTTCATATCGACTCGAGGTGTTGATTTGAGTTCGAATGGACCTTCAAGAAGAGCAATTGTCGACTCAAATACTTCGTGAAAACGAAAAAAAGTTGACTTCATATCGACTCGAGGTGTTGATTTGAGTTCGAATGGACCTTCAAGAAGACCAATTGTCGACTCAAATACTTCGTGAAAACGAAAAAAAGTTGACTTCATATCGACTCGAGGTGTTGATTTGAGTTCGAATGGACCTTCAAGAAGAGCAATTGTCGACTCAAATACTTCGTGAAAACGAAAAAAAGTCGACTTCATATCGACTCGAGGTGTTGATTTGAGTTCGAATGGACCTTCAAGAAGAGCAATTGTCGATTCAAATACTTCGTGAAAACGAAAGAAAGTTGACTTCATATCGACTCGAGGTGTTGATTTGAGTTCGAATGGACCTTCAAGAAGACCAATTGTCGCCTCAAATACTTCGTGAAAACGAAAAAAAGTCTACTTCATATCGACTCGAGGTGTCGAATGGACCTTCAAGAAGACCAATTGTCGACTCAAATACTTCGTGAAAACGAAAAAAAGTTGACTTCATATCGACTCGAGGTGTTGATTTGAGTTCGAATGGACCTTCAAGAAGAGCGATAGTCGACTCAAATACTTCGTGAAAACGAAAAAAAGTTGACTTCATATCGACTCGAGGTGTTTATTTGAGTTCGAATGGACCTTCAAGAAGAGCAATTGTCGACTCAAATACTTCGTGAAAACGAAAAAACGTTGACTTCATATCGACTCGAGGTGTTGATTTGAGTTCGAATGGACCTTCAAGAAGACCAATTGTCGACTCAAATACTTCGTGAAAACGAAAAAAAGTTGACTTCATATCGACTCGAGGTGTTGATTTGAGTTCGAATGGACCTTCAAGAAGAGCAATTGTCGACTCAAATACTTCGTGAAAACGAAAAAAAATCGACTTCATATCGACTCGAGGTGTTGATTTGAGTTCGAATGAACCTTCAAGAAGAGCAATTGTCGACTCAAATACTTCGTGAAAACGAAAAAAAGTTGACTTCATATCGACTCGAGGTGTTGATTTGAGTTCGAATGGACCTTCAAGAAGAGCAATTGTCGACTCAAATACTTCGTGAAAACGAAAAAAAGTTGACTTCATATCGACTCGAGGTGTTGATTTGAGTTCGAATGGACCTTCAACAAGACCAATTGTCGACTCAAATACTTCGTGAAAACGAAAAAAAGTTGACTTCATATCGACTCGAGGTGTTGATTTGAGTTCGAATGGACCTTCAAGAAGAGCAATTGTCGACTCAAATACTTCGTGAAAACGAAAAAAAGTTGACTTCATATCGACTCGAGGTGTTGATTTGAGTTCGAATGGACCTTCAAGAAGAGCAATTGTCGACTCAAATACTTCGTGAAAACGAAAAAAAGTCGACTTCATATCGACTCGAGGTGTTGATTTGAGTTCGAATGGACCTTCAAGAAGACCAATTGTCGACTCAAATACTTCGTGAAAACGAAAAAAAGTTGACTTCATATCGACTCGAGGTGTTGATTTGAGTTCGAATGGACCTTCAACAAGACCAATTGTCGACTCAAATACTTCGTGAAAACGAAAAAAAGTTGACTTCATATCGACTCGAGGTGTTTATTTGAGTTCAAATGGACCTTCAAGAAGAGCAATTGTCGACTCAAATACTTCGTGAAAACGAAAAAAATTTGACTTCATATCGACTCGAGGTGTTGATTTGAGTTCGAATGGACCTTCAAGAAGAGCAATTGTCGACTCAAATACTTCGTGAAAACGAAAAAAAGTCGACTTCATATCGACTCGAGGTGTTGATTTGAGTTCGAATGGACCTTCAAGAAGAGCAATTGTCGACTCAAATACTTCGTGAAAACGAAAAAAAGTTGACTTCATATCGACTCGAGGTGTTGATTTGAGTTCGAATGGACCTTCAAGAAGACCAATTGTCGACTCAAATACTTCGTGAAAACGAAAAAAAGTTGACTTCATATCGACTCGAGGTGTTGATTTGAGTTCGAATGGACCTTCAAGAAGAGCAATTGTCGACTCAAATACTTCGTGAAAACGAAAAAAAATCGACTTCATATCGACTCGAGGTGTTGATTTGAGTTCGAATGGACCTTCAAGAAGACCAATTGTCGACTCAAATACTTCGTGAAAACGAAAAAAAGTTGACTTCATATCGACTAGAGGTGTTGATTTGAGTTCGAATGGACCTTCAAGAAGAGCAATTGTCGACTCAAATACTTCGTGAAAACGAAAAAAAGTCGACTTCATATCGACTCGAGGTGTTGATTTGAGTTCGAATGGATCTTCAAGAAGACCAATTGTCGACTCAAATACTTCGTGAAAACGAAAAAAAGTTGACTTCATATCGACTCGAGGTGTTGATTTGAGTTCGAATGGACCTTCAACAAGACCAATAGTCGACTCAAATACTTCGTGAAAACGAAAAAAAGTTGACTTCATATCGACTCGAGGTGTTGATTTGAGTTCGAATGGACCTTCAAGATGAGCAATTGTCGACTCAAATACTTCGTGAAAACGAAAAAAAGTCGACTTCATATCGACTCGAGGTGTTGATTTGAGTTCGAATGGACCTTCAAGAAGACCAATTGTCGACTCAAATACTTCGTGAAAACGAAATAAAGTTGACTTCATATCGACTCGAGGTGTTGATTTGAGTTCGAATGGACCTTCAAGAAGAGCAATTGTCGACTCAAATACTTCGTGAAAACGAAAAAAAGTTGACTTCATATCGACTCGAGGTGTTGATTTGAGTTCGAATGGACCTTCAAGAAGAGCAATTGTCGACTCAAATACTTCGTGAAAACGAAAAAAAGTCGACTTCATATCGACTCGAGGTGTTGATTTGAGTTCGAATGGACCTTCAAGAAGACCAATTGTCGACTCAAATACTTCGTGAAAACGAAAAAAAGTTGACTTCATATCGACTCGAGGTGTCGAATGGACCTTCAAGAAGACCAATTGTCGACTCAAATACTTCGTGAAAACGAAAAAAGTTGACTTCATATCGACTCGAGGTGTTGATTTGAGTTCGAATGGACCTTCAAGAAGAGCAATTGTCGACTCAAATACTTCGTGAAAACGAAAAAAAGTCGACTTCATATCGACTCGAGGTGTTGATTTGAGTTCGAATGGACCTTCAAGAAGACCAATTGTCGACTCAAATACTTCGTGAAAACGAAAAAAAGTTGACTTCATATCGACTCGAGGTGTTGATTTGAGTTCGAATGGACCTTCAAGAAGAGCAATTGTCGACTCAAATACTTCGTGAAAACGAAAAAAAGTCGACTTCATATCGACTCGAGGTGTTGATTTGAGTTCGAATGGACCTTCAAGAAGACCAATTGTCGACTCAAATACTTCGTGAAAACGAAAAAAAGTTGACTTCATATCGACTCGAGGTGTTGATTTGAGTTCGAATGGACCTTCAAGAAGAGCAATTGTCGACTCAAATACTTCGTGAAAACGAAAAAAAGTTGACTTCATATCGACTCGAGGTGTTGATTTGAGTTCGAATGGACCTTCAAGAAGAGCAATTGTCGACTCAAATACTTCGTGAAAACGAAAAAAAGTCGACTTCATATCGACTCGAGGTGTCGAATGGACCTTCAAGAAGACCAATTGTCGACTCAAATACTTCGTGAAAACGAAAAAAGTTGACTTCATATCGACTCGAGGTGTTGATTTGAGTTCGAATGGACCTTCAAGAAGAGCAATTGTCGACTCAAATACTTCGTGAAAACGAAAAAAAGTCGACTTCATATCGACTCGAGGTGTTGATTTGAGTTCGAATGGACCTTCAAGAAGACCAATTGTCGACTCAAATACTTCGTGAAAACGAAAAAAAGTTGACTTCATATCGACTCGAGGTGTTGATTTGAGTTCGAATGGACCTTCAAGAAGAGCAATTGTCGACTCAAATACTTTGTGAAAACGAAAAAAAGTTGACTTCATATCGACTCGAGGTGTTGATTTGAGTTCGAATGGACCTTCAAGAAGACCAATTGTCGACTCAAATACTTCGTGAAAACGAAAAAAAGTTGACTTCATATCGACTCGAGGTGTTGATTTGAGTTCGAATGGACCTTCAAGAAGAGCAATTGTCGACTCAAATACTTCGTGAAAACGAAAAAAAGTTGACTTCATATCGACTCGAGGTGTTGATTTGAGTTCGAATGGATCTTCAAGAAGACCAATTGTCGACTCAAATACCTCGTGAAAACGAAAAAAAGTTGACTTCATATCGACTCGAGGTGTTGATTTGAGTTCGAATGGACCTTCAAGAAGAGCAATTGTCGACTCAAATACTTCGTGAAAACGAAAAAAAGTTGACTTCATATCGACTCGAGGTGTTGATTTGAGTTCGAATGGACCTTCAAGAAGACCAATTGTCGACTCAAATACTTCGTGAAAACGAAAAAAAGTCGACTTCATATCGACTCGAGGTGTCGAATGGACCTTCAAGAAGACCAATTGTCGACTCAAATACTTCGTGAAAACGAAAAAAGTTGACTTCATATCGACTCGAGGTGTTGATTTGAGTTCGAATGGACCTTCATGAAGAGCAATTGTCGACTCAAATACTTCGTGAAAACGAAAAAAAGTTGACTTCATATCGACTCGAGGTGTTGATTTGAGTTCGAATGGACCTTCAAGAAGACCAATTGTCGACTCAAATACTTCGTGAAAACGAAAAAAAGTTGACTTCATATCGACTCGAGGTGTTGATTTGAGTTCGAATGGACCTTCAAGAAGAGCAATTGTCGACTCAAATACTTCGTGAAAACGAAAAAAAGTCGACTTCATATCGACTCGAGGTGTTGATTTGAGTTCGAATGGACCTTCAAGAAGAGCAATTGTCGATTCAAATACTTCGTGAAAACGAAAGAAAGTTGACTTCATATCGACTCGAGGTGTTGATTTGAGTTCGAATGGACCTTCAAGAAGACCAATTGTCGACTCAAATACTTCGTGAAAACGAAAGAAAGTTGACTTCATATCGACTCGAGGTGTTGATTTGAGTTCGAATGGACCTTCAAGAAGAGCAATTGTCGACTCAAATACTTCGTGAAAACGAAAAAAAGTTGACTTCATATCGACTCGAGGTGTTTATTTGAGTTCGAATGGACCTTCAAGAAGAGCAATTGTCGACTCAAATACTTCGTGAAAACGAAAAAAAGTCGACTTCATATCGACTCGAGGCGTCGAATGGACCTTCAAGAAGACCAATTGTCGACTCAAATACTTCGTGAAAACGAAAAAAAGTTGACTTCATATCGACTCGAGGTGTTGATTTGAGTTCGAATGGACCTTCAAGAAGAGCAATTGTCGACTCAAATACTTCGTGAAAACGAAAAAAAGTTGACTTCATATCGACTCGAGGTGTTGATTTGAGTTCGAATGGACCTTCAAGAAGACCAATTGTCGACTCAAATACTTCGTGAAAACGAAAAAAAGTTGACTTCATATCGACTCGAGGTGTTGATTTGAGTTCGAATGGACCTTCAAGAAGAGCAATTGTCGACTCAAATACTTCGTGAAAACGAAAAAAAGTCGACTTCATATCGACTCGAGGTGTTGATTTGAGTTCGAATGGACCTTCAAGAAGAGCAATTGTCGATTCAAATACTTCGTGAAAACGAAAGAAAGTTGACTTCATATCGACTCGAGGTGTTGATTTGAGTTCGAATGGACCTTCAAGAAGACCAATTGTCGACTCAAATATACAACAAATTTCAGGCACGTAACTTTCAAAGTAGCATCACATCAGTTCCTTTTTTGCGTTTTTGAAAAGACGTTGGTAATAAGCTGGTCACTCCAAGTTGTCTGACCATATTTACCCAGCACAAAATCCCCGTCATCAAATCCACTAGATTGCTCTGTTTCATGAAAATCATCCACCTCAGAATAATCATCAATATTAAATGGGGCATCTTCAGTAATGCGGTCTTCATCAGATAAAATTTTGTCGTCACATTCACTGCAGGAACCATTCAAACCTTCGTTTTGTCTATTCTGGCGCTCCAATTCATAAAACCTTTCCTCATCAGTGTTGAATCTCGATGGGTTGGTCATCATGCAGCGAACCAGCACATAAAGGAAGCAGGATACTGAGAGAAAAGTTAGAGTTACCATGGGTGAATTCCCCACGAAAAATGGACACAGGCGTGCACTTACTTCGCCAACAAGTGCAGTACATACAACAGGACGGTAGGGTAATTTGCCTCTCACCCATCCCTGGAGTAGGTAGTGCGTGCACGCGCTCCTCCACATTAGGCTGAACGTGTTGTATACGACACGGCCTTGTGGGAGGAAGGTTAAGAATTTTCTGGCATACAGAGACGATTTGGTGCATTCTTATGTGTGGAAAAATCTTAGTAGTTATCTGAGTAGAACTGAACTTTTTTTAAACTCATTCTATGAACAAACACTCGTTCTTCCATCTACCTACATACTACTTTTCCCATTATTTATTTCAGGGTTTGAAGATAATTTTAGGATAAATTCAATTTATTTTATATGTATAACTGATATCGCCATCAAAACAAACGTTGGGCGGTCTTTTTGTCCGAGCGATTTATGTAAATTCTGAACATGAAATGTATTCTGCAGTTTCGGACCTGGACCTCGTCTTTCTGATTCGAAGTTGGCGAAGATGAAAAAAAAAGGAATATCGAAGTGATTGAAGACGTGGTCTTCTGCTAAAAGCCTCAGCCCAGTCGGTTCGTATTGGGAGTTCGATTAGTGAGTCATTAAGTTATCTTCCTCTCAGGTGGGTTTTTAGTGGCTGAATGAAATTCGAGACAAGCCAGGCCTTTTTAGTCTAACCCGTGAGTTATCCCATTTAATGTTAGTGATTGCAGATTACGATTAGCAAATCAAATGTGATCAACCAAATTGATTTTAACCACAAGTCTGGAACAGTCAAGATTGGACGAGATGCCTTACAACCAACGTTGCTGTAGATTTAGACTAAATAATAACTACGTGATACGATCGCAGAGAATAAAGTTAACTACCTAATCAATTGAATAATAAAACACACAGTGTGTTCTTCGGTGGGTTTGAGGGAAACCGCACCAGTAAAACTTGTCTTTGTTAGCGTTTGTGACATCATGACCGACATAAATTACATCGCCACGTGACAGCAATGAACACATTAAAACGGTTCATTAGTATTCACTGCCATAATTCAAATGTCTGTGATTCCGCTTGTTCGGAGAGGCAATAAAAATGTGTTCTAACGAACATTCAAGTTTACCTAACGACTGTGAACGCTCACGAGTTACTTCTCATGTCTTGAAATGTGATAAAGAAATTAGTCGGTGATATCGTCATCCGTTCTCTGTGCATACATATTATATTTAACGATTTATTTTATACCTTATATCGAATAATCATTTATCGTCTTCTCGAGCTTGATATAAATTACCTACAGAAAAGTGGTAAAGGTCATTACTTAGCTTGTGGCATTGAATACTGCTCTGATGCTATGTTCATTTGGAAAGACCTAGTTTAAATGACTAAGGACGACAGTCAACCACGAGAAAACTAGTTACAGATGTGCAGATATTTATAAATTAATGCATTGTCCATCATGCATTGTCCATTGGACCTGCGGTGCCATCACAGTAGCTCTTATGTAGAGTTGGTGGACAATCTTTGTAGAGAGACAGCGCCGGACTATAGCAGTAACTAGTTTTCGTACCACATGAAAACATTTGAATGATGAATAAATGAAAAATGTGTCGACACATGATTAATGAAAGAAAAGTGAATGGCCATCATTCTGCTTGGGGCTTACACCAACTAAGCAACGTCAAAGAACCACGGAAATTACCTCTACGAGACGCCTCAAACTGATCCCGGTACAAAAAATTCTATTAACGACTGGATAATAGAGGGTTGGACAAGACATCTCACACTACACCAGTCATTAAAATTCAACCGGCTGAAAAACCAATACAGTTAATGAGTCATTAATGACCGAAATGTGCGACGCCCTCTCATCTCGTTTGTGGACGTTGTACTTATTTCTTTTGAGTTACTAGCGGTAGCAATCAACCCGCGAACCTTCCATTAGGGCCGCATGCCGTTTTTTCAGACTTACCGACGACTTTTGATGCTCGCGTACAATTGTCACTAGAAAAAGCTGGTTGTTGATGTAATTTTCATTTTCTTCCTCCTATTTTTTAAACACATACCGGGGAATGAAGGGGCGTTCGGACGAAAAAGAATTAAAAATGCATTAAGACCTTCGGGGGTCCAGGGAGGTCTCTACGACTGACTGGAATTATAATTTTTGCATAACACGTTGTTTCCTTCAGCCTTTCATTATAAGAAAGCTTGCCGGTGTGAAGTTGCACCTTATGTTTTTGCCAATCTTGGAATATGAGTAATCGATTACGGTAATAAGGTTTATAGTAAATTCACTGGAAGCCTGAGACTAACACAGGTCGATCATGTCTAACAAGATTAATGTGATAAACCATCACAATTTATACGATCCGTGCAAAATATTACAATTATATCTACTTCATGCTTCCAATTACTGTTTAACTAAGAACATTGTCGTCAAAAATTCCTAACCAGAATTTACTGAAGATTCTTGGAAGATTGAGCAATGAAAATTGGAGGACACATTCAACATGAGAATTTCCAATACATCCATGATTTTCAGTGAAGGGGCTGACCCATTACTCAGTTCTGGATCAATGTGGGCAGCAGGCGTCTTCCCTCATTCAGGGCCCTCATTCCCTCATGGCCCTTTAGTCAGAAAATCAGGTCTGGACTCGCCATATCAAGACTTTGAAACGGCGTCCTGTGGTTGAAATCGTACCGATTAGAAATCGCATTGAATCCAATAAATCTGTCAGATTCGTCTGCAACCACGGTGTCCCCTCATCGTGCAGTAAAACGGACGCTTTGAGTTCAGGAACTCTCTGCATTTCTTTAGGTTCAAGTGCCTAGTAGATTCAATGATCAACCACCTTTTATAAATAACAACTTTCAATCAAGATTATAGTGTTTCTTATTGGAAAAGGCATTTCCCCATATTGAATAGCTGTATATTTCATATGAATGATAGTTTTCGTTGACGTAATACTGCTATTTTAGGTAAACCATGACACGCCTTATTTTTGCATTAGGAATTTACAACACTATAAATCGTTTACCTAAAGTAGGGGAGAAAACTATACAAAATTTGCTTGGTAATAGAATTTAATCATTCAGCGCCATCATAATGGGACAGATTTATGTGGTTAGGAACATTTTTATTATTATGCCCGCTGAGTTGTTGACTATAATATAACCTGTAGTTTGACTTCGATGATGTGATCTAGTACGAAAGTAACTCTTACGTAATAAGAACTAGCAATAGTTAGAACTGTTTGGAATAGTTGTAGAAGATCACAGTTTAAACGTAGACCTATTTGCTCTTACAGAGCTTCTAATCTTCCTATAATTTAAATTTTATTTTTCTCGAACTCTCAATCTTCATCCTTGTTTAAATTCATAGGCGCATCAATGATGTAAGCCAACTAAAACTGCCAATTCTTGACACAACGGTTTATTATCTTCTCCATGCAGATCACCCTTCTGTAAAGAACCCTTATGTTGACGACTTTTGAACTGCTCCAACTTTGAGCCGTGAATTGTTAACGAAGTTTAGGGGTCACTACAGACATTGGCGAAATAAAGGGAGAATTATTCACAATTATAGACAATAAACACTATGATACCTTATTACTACTACCTTCTGACAATAATAGTCAGCAGGTAGTAGTAATCCCCCCAAAAAACACTCCGTGTAAAAATCACCCCGCCTCGCAAATATCATTCTTCAGAGGCCGGAAAAAGTTATGATATCCACTTTCCCCGCCCGCCCTTTTCCTCATTAAGGAGCTAAGTATAATGAAAAGCTTAACCACTTCACAAGCACCGTACCCCTTTCGAAATCTCCCCTTGGCGCTATTGCGAGACGTTTTTGTTACTTCCACAAGCAACTAATACTTGTATAAAACGTTAACCACCATCAAGTATTAGTTGCTTGTGGAAGTAATAAAACTCTGCAAATTCTTGACACAACGGTTCATTATCTTCTTTGTACAGATCACCCTTCTGTTTAGATCATTAGGTCTAAATGTCTAGATACTAAATGTTAGATTAATTATTATTATGAATTACCACTAATTATTAATAATTTTATCAAGTACCTAGTGAAAATTATTATAATTTATTGTTAGGTATTAATCATTTGTATTTATTATTAATTATTATTATGATTAATTATGATTAATTAATACGATATAATTCTGAGGTTTTTAATACTACGTCGGTAATAATTTTTCTATAAAAGAAGTACCTACCAACAAACATTCGAAATTACCTTCATTTCCGTAGCACGAAACGTATTTCAGAACAAAAAACTCGACATCACTTAAGCCATATGATGTTCCAAAGAGCTTGTTAGTATGAAAATGGACCTGTATTTCAACAGTTTGAATCACGATCGTGTTGTGAGGCACAATCTTTGAGCCGTCATTGTGAACGAACGGCTGGTCCTATAAAGCTGCGGATGGTCTTAAAAAATTCTACGGAACAAACTCTATCTAAATTTGAAATAAAAAACATACCGTTCTATTTGAATTTTTCGAGATATGAGATTTTCAAATTTTCAAAATTCGTTTTGAACCCCTTCCCCTTGACCTAGGGTTATAAAAAGTTTCGAGGACCATTGTGGGGTTGGTCGAAACCCATAAAAAAAATTTCGTAATTTTAACTCAACGCTAACTGGGCAAAGTGGCGCGGACGGCGTACGGCGGACGGACGGATTTTTTTTAATTCGATTTTCTGAATCTACGTATCTTGAAACGTAAATCAACAAATTTTGAGGGGGGGTTAAAAAAATTTTTTCTTTGGGCGATTCCAATGGTTCATCATCGAAGATAATAAACCAAAAACGTCTCGCAATAGCGCCAAGGGGAGATTTCGAAAGGGGTACGGTGCTTGTGAAGTGGTTAAGCTTTTCATTATACTTAGCTCCTTAATGAGGAAAAGGGCGGGCGGGGAAAGTGGATATCATAACTTTTTCCGGCCTCTGAATATTTGCGAGGCGGGGTGATTTTTACACGGAGTGTTTTTTGGGGGGATATCACATCTTCTTGTTGTTGAAGTGGGTCATTTTATAAAGAAGGTCTATGCAAAATTTCAAGTCGATTGGTCCTGTTACCCAGGCTGTAGACTCGTCAAAGTTGCCAAAATTAGCCTAAATTTCAGTTTTTTGTTTCTAAAAGTTTTTGGGTTGAGATAATGGGTTAAACCTTTCAAAAGGCACTGTCTGATGTTGAAACGAAACTCTGTGCAAAATTTCAAGTCAATCCGTGAAGGTGGAAATGCCTAACTGATTAAGGAGAAGAAGAACAGGTAAGGGTGAAAAACCGGATTTTTGAAGTTATATAACTCGGCTCCCTTTAAAGATATCGACTTGAATCTTTCAAAAGGCACTTGCTACACTTAAACGAAGCTCCGTGCAAAATTTCAAGTCAATCGGCGAAGGTGGAGAGGCTGTAGCCTTGACCGACTGCAAAAAGTAGAAAAACATGGTAATTGGTTTTTGAAGTTATATAACTCGGCTCCCTTTAGACCTAGCGACTTGAAACTTTCAGGGCTTTCTTCTATCCACACCATAAAGATCCATACCAAATTTTAAGTTGATCGGTCTACTAGGAGCCGAGATATGGCCATAATTAGCCTAAATTACCCTAAATTTCAGTTTTTTTGTCCCTAATTTTGTTTGGGTTGAGATAATTGCTTATTTCGTTCAAATGGCACTGAGCCATGCTATAAAGAAGGTGTGTAAAAAAATTCAAGTCGATTGGTCCTTTTACCCAGGCTGTAGACTCGTCAAAGTGGACAGAATTTTCCTAAGGTTTCTGTTCTTTTGTTTCTAAAACTTTTTTGGGTTGAGATAATGGGTTAAATCTTATATAAGGCTCTGTCTCAAGGTTAAATGAAGCTCTGTGCAAAATTTCAAGTCAATCGGTCAACGTGGAGAGGCTCCAGCCTTGCCTGTCTGAACAAGGAGAAGAAGAAGGAGAAGAAGAAGGAGAAGGAGAAGGAGAAGAACAATCTAAGGCCGTAAAACCGGGTTTTTGAAGTTATGTAGCTCGGCTCCCTTTAGACCTATCGATTTGAAACTTTCAGGGCTTTCTAATATACACTCAAAAAAGACCCACACCAAATTTCAAGTTGATCGGTCAAATAGGAGCCGAGATATGGATACCTCGAAAACGCGTTTCGTGACGTCCGGTAAATATACACTCGGCATCGTTCGTTTTCTCAACTTCTTTGCTTGGCGGGGCGGAACGCTACCGCGTTCCTAGATAAGGTATCATAATATTACTGTTTATTGTCTGTCACTCATGAGCTGAACTTCACTACATGAATGGGGGTGGTTATCGGGGGGGTGGTTATCGGATGTAGAGGAGAAAGAGCAGAGCGTAGAATGATGAAGGGAGGGGGAAGAGGTAGTTTTCGGCGATGTGTATGAGGGGCCGGGGGGGTTTTCTGTAACTGTTAAGGGGATGAAGGAGGTCGGACAGTGGCGGGAGGAGGTGGTCCCCCTCCCCACGACAGTCAATGAATAATAATAATTATTACTAACACCTTCACTATTCATTGGCGGCCAGGATTTCTTCTATACTGCCAATATTCACTGCTTTGTAGAGGCCCAAAACATAATAACATGATATTATCTGCTTCAGCTCTCGATACGGGCTTGAGAGTCCGTTACCGGCTTGAGAATCCGTTATGGGCTTGAGAATCCGTAATGGACTTGGAATTCCGTTATGGGCTTGAGATCTCGTTATCCTCTTGATACTGAGTTGTCCAACCTCCTTCCTCCTCAACCCTTCTACTCATCCCCCCGCCCTCCTTCCACCCTCCTCCTTCCTCCTTACTCCCTCCTCCTTCCACCCTGCTTCTACCTCCCTCCACCGCGGAGAGTGAAGAAAGGTGGACAGCAGTGGGAGGGAGATTGATAGAGGAGGGTGGAGGTGCCCCCCCCCCCCCGGCCGCCAACGGCAGACAATGAATAATGAGATACATTATTATTATCACCTTCCGACTATTCATTGGCCCCCTTGATTTCCTCTACACTGCACTGCCAATATTCGCTGCTTTGTAGAGACCCAAAGCCCTCCCTCCCCCTCCTCCTCCCACCTCCACTAATATCTCATTCCCTAATCAGATTAGAGCAGATGAACCGTGAAGAACATCTCAAGAATCAACCACGTTTCTTAATCTTCGAAGTGCTCCAGTTTGAGGACGGAATGAGATATGTCAATTCTGATTTCACTATCGTGTTCAGCGAGAAATACTTGACACAACGGTTTATTATCTTCTTTGTACTCACCACCCTTATGTCTAGATTAGAGAATGATAGATTAATTATTATTATGAATTATCATAAATTATTAATACTTATTATCAAGTAGTCTAAATTATTAATATTTATTGTTGGTTATTAATAATTTTTATGCCTCATTATTAATAATTAATATCAAATATCATTTATTAACTCGACATTTCAAAACCATGTGCTGTTTGAATCAGCTGGGCCAGTTTGAAAATGGAACCGACAGGCTGCCTCTCGATTCACTCTCATGTTGACGATTTTCGATATTCCCCAAATTTGAGCCGTCATTGTGAACGAACGGCTGGTCGTACAAAGGTGTGGATGGTGTTAAAAAATTCTAAAAAATAAACTCTATCTAAATAGGAAATAAAAAATACAACGTTTCATATGAATTTTTCGAGTTTTGAAATATTCAAAATTTCAAAATTCGTTTTGAACCTTGAAAATTTCGTTTTAGAAGGGGAAACGGTGTAAAACTTGGCAGAACCAGTTCGATTCCATGGACTCATTCCATGGACTCCATGGAAAATTCAATAATGAACATTAAATGGTCTAGTGAATGGAAAAATAGTGATAGACTGAATGTGAGTAGGTATAACTTTTACAACTGACTTGGTGCACAACTAAAAGTTCAAATATTGAACTACGAGTATGTATCAGCAACAGATGGCTGCATCACAACCTTGGCATCACAAGTACTGCTCCATACATTCAAGCTGGTACTCATGTAGCATGACGTAAAGGTGAAAAAAGACCAAGAATCTGAACATTTTTCGCGCAAACCTCCCCAAGAATGTGAAATAGTTTTTTTTCCTCGGTGCCGCCAGACAATGTGTAAAGCTGGACGGGCGTTCCTCGGATTTTTATCGGCGTTCGGATGGGTCTTGTCGGACAGTTCGAGGCAAGTGGGACATCCATCACGTCTCCACTCTGCTAATATGAACTCCTCGGAGGGTTTTACGACGTTCTCCGGGATTTTTAGATGGGGGAAGCCGCTTGTTAGGCAGATACGTAACATTGTGATGATCTACTGTGTACAATTTGATTATACTGTTTGGCAAAATATATGTCTTCCTGATATGTTACTGACCTAATTGCGCGGGTGATATGCGCCCCTGGTGTTACCGGGTTTCGACCGGAAGACCAAAGGAAGAACTCAATAATTGACTTTCATGCGGTTTCAAGTTTTCAAAAAACTACTTTATTCATAAGCTTTCCCTACTACGATACAGATTGGTAGCAGTAGGACTAAGTGATGACTTGAGAGAATTGGAGTGTTCCTGATTAAAAGTGACTTAGTTGTTTCGCTCCAAGCTTCAGCAACAAGGCAGGTTATACCCTGCACACAATAACAACAGCTGAGGAAAGTTAGAAAAATCACGAAAGACTTATGCAATTCACAGACACGGCAGAGAATATAATATATGTGTATGTTAGTGGCAAGGAGAAATTAGGTATAGTTGTAATATCATAATTTGCTACAGGAAACATGGAAAACACTGTAAACACCTCCAAATGAGGATGACGTAGGAAGACTCAACCATGAAAGAAGATTGGATTATAGGTACAGAGACACTACAATTGAAATTGCCAACCGCGCCCCATACCTTGAAGACATTATCCATCAAGTTTTTTACGAAGCACCGATAAATGCTCATTTATCGTAACAAAAAACCAGCAACAAATCTGGCCCCACCGACATGTTTCGTAACCTTCCCGCTGCGATGTTCTTCCATAAACAACGTGCTTATGCCCCACTTAATTGCAAGAAAAATGTCCTTCTCCCCCTTCAACGTCAACAACCAATTGCGGAGAATGCTCCACGCATGATTTTTTAATTGAGTCTCCAATCAGCGAATTCACCTGTAAATCTTTCCGCCGATAAACTTTTGACCAGCCTTCCTTTAACTGCCTTATCGACCCCATTAGCGACCTTTTTTTCCTCCTCGCCCATTCTTTTATCTTTTTCTCTTTCTAAACTGATGTATCAATTTGTCAAAATAACGTGCATTTCGTTCAGTTTTTGCTTCTAAGTGGCTATAACCCGTTTAGAGAGCTCGCACCGTAATTTATAGCACGACCAAAAGGGAATCAATTAGCAGTTCTGATCGGAGCAAATTTCTCAGTCTGTTGGAATTTTTTTTCGCGCGGCCGAGTGCGCGAACCAGGTGCGTCTTTCGAGTCGAACTTTTCATACTATTGAGTTGATTTGTACGGCGGCAAACGCCGCATAATTTTTCCACTGCAGCTTTTATTTTCCACATAAATCACTAGATCACTATTCTGCATACATTTTTCCAAGTCCCACAACTTTACGAAATAATAGGAACAACGAGATAAAATATTGTATGTTTATTGTTTTTTCGTGTAAGTCTATTCAGCAATGGTCTCCTAAATTTCTTAACTAAACTCGGGGCTCTTTACAATTTTTGTGTTATTTGTTGTACCTTCTTTTTCATATTATTGTGTTATTCTGTACATATTTTGCATTTCTTCTCATTTAATAAGTAGGTACACATTGACGATCGTATACCAAGCACTCAAAGTTTGATAAATATCATTAATAAAAGTATTGAGTAAGTATTTCCATAGTGCTAGAAATTAAGTGCTATTCCCGTGAATTTGAGAAATCTTTGGTTTTCTCATGTGAGGAATTAAGCTCACTGATTGAGGTGTTATTCATGCACATGTGTATACAGTCTGTATACACATGTGTATACAGTATGTATACAGCCTGCATGGAGATCCTCTATGATTCTGCATAGTTATTGTTAAACGCTAGAGATGAGGTTTCTTAACGTGTTTTGACTTAACGTGTAGACTGAATATTGATGTACCGACTTTTTACTTCACATGCAACTTGATTATCCTCGCCGTACATGACACATCAAAAATGCAAGAGGATGCAAAAAAATTACTTTAACCAAACATGAAATATTGCGGATAAATTTTCCCCTCGAATTTGAGAATATTATCTGTCACATAAATAATAAATCATTTGATTTACACACATTATTATTATTCTCACTTCGAGATACGTTTTAACGAATGATTACATTTACAGTTTATCCAAAATGTTGATAACTTGTCTATCCCGTCACTGAGACTAGTTGGCATGGAGAAAAGTATGTCATAAAAATCGAATCCGGCTAAGCTACAACTGTAGAAACTGCACCGCGCCTTCTTCTAGTATTGCCACACCTCGATGGATTGTATCCCGTCGCGTGCTTGATT
This sequence comes from Stenodema calcarata, assembly GCA_963920205.1. Lineage (NCBI taxonomy): Eukaryota > Metazoa > Arthropoda > Insecta > Hemiptera > Miridae > Stenodema > Stenodema calcarata. The sequence continues at coordinate 317,516 of OY986051.1, forward strand.
TGACGTGCATTTTTCATCGATTGGTTCTTTGGAGATGTTTTAGGATTCAAATTGACCGGCGTTTGAGTTGATCGATTATATACCTCCATAGCGTAGTCGATTGTATACCTCCATAGTTCGATCAAGGGTTTAACAAATGAGATATTTGGAACAAATTGCGTACTGTGCATCAGACAGTTTAAAATTGGATTTCGATGGACTAGTTCGAACAGCACGAGATGCAAATCAGCCCACTTGAAATGTTGAGAAATAAAGAAGAAACACACAAATTAGGTACTGCTGATCGAGATCAACCAGAAGGTTCACTATCAGTATCAAGACTGATCTGCAGAGCGCATGTAAAACGTGAAATTACTGGTAAAGAGCTCGGTAGGTAGTTCGGATCTTCCTTGTACAGGTATCATTACTACGGAAACTAATGATTAGTTAGACAGAAGTATAACCTCTTTGTCATACTCAACTTGAACCATGACGCATTTAACCATAAATGATTATTTAAATATTGTGTTAAGAAATTTTGATCAAATTTATAACTAAATAATAAATGACACGAAAGGAGAAAGCAAACTGTTCTGGGCGTTGTCTAGGTTCAAGAGAAGGACCTTGGTTTCCCAAATGTCGTGGAAGGGGTCCCATTGACCACTATACCTACTCGTATAAACTCGCTGACCACCTCACGTAAGACACTCTCTTTTATGACTTCTTGTCTTGCTCCTCCCCTCCCTGAAACCTTAAGGAAACCTTCAGGGAATAATTGTGATAAAAACAAGAATTTGCACATAATGTAGATTTAAATTTAACGACAATAGTAAAGTTCTAAAAGTAAGAACTCATAATTTATATGACTTCCCTAAATTTTATTAGTTAAGTCTTAACAAAGAATTGTCAAGTTTAGTATGTAGCTCTCAAGACACAATACCCAACAATTGAGAAATACATTGCTTGCCCAACGGAGGAGATAGGAAGGCAGAAGCAAAAACACCTTAACGGGTGTTTCGAAGCTGCAGCCCGAACCCCTCGCCTCAAGGTGAACGGGGAGTTGGCGAGGATGACCCCGGATGTTGGTCGGGGGGGCGGAGCCTCGTACAACCAATCATCCTCAGCATAAAATTATCTCACCTCAAATAATATTGCTGAGGACGAGCACAGTGTGCAGTTACTGCTAGAGAACGATGGGTGGAGTTGACCGGTGAAATTGATGTGACGTAAGTGCTGGGTGCACTTGGCTCGTCTATTACTAATGACATCCTTCGTCTGGATATGATGATGGGCACGCTGGATCCCATGATTGATGCATTCATCATTGACAATGAGTCATATTAGAATTCATAACTCACTGCTCTTCGATGAAATACCCACTTGCCTGAATAGAAATGCATGTAGGTACCTCAATGCACGGTATCCATAATGAGCTCAACGATTACGTCATCAAGACTACAACAATGTGACCATTCGTGAAAAAGGCGAAGCACGCTATTAACGTTACTTGAGTTCGGTTCCATCTGGTTGGTGTCTAAGTCTGAGGATGTAGACATGTGCATAATAGAGAGGAGATAAGTTACTCCAATTTTTCCGAGATTTTTTCAACTACCAATCGATCAATTTATAATTTGTAAAATGACATGTATTCTTTCCAGTCATTATATAATTGCGCACAACATGCTCATACCCATGCCCACGATATGAGACAATATATGCTGAACGATTCGTCCATCCAAGTCTTGGCCCACCTGCAACCTCCATTTTAAAACGATACCCACCTCATCGACCTATCAGAGACCTGATTTTCGCAGATTTGATCGGATCGCGAAAGCGGGGAGACGCAGTCTCGGACAACCGTTTGGTACACAAAACGCCTCCTCCCCGTTCGACAGCCCCAATCGGCTACTCTCGAAAACACCCAGAAAACGGCCTGAACTGGTCGCGCTTCTCCTTGAAAAAATGAGAAAACGAAATTATACAAAAGAACGTCCTTTGAACTGATATAAAAAGAAGACAAAATATATAGGTGGGGCCCCCTCGCGAGGACACAAACGATGTTGGATGACAAACCGAATGAAAGTTGTTGTCCATGAGAGGGGAAGATGAGCCGCTTTCCGGATCCTTAAGGCAAACCAGTACCGCTTTCCAACAGATCCCCTACCCATCTTCAGTGGAAGAGCCTTCGAGATTCCACTACCATTATCGTTGCTTCTACGAGTAGTATTTTTCGATAACCATCGGCACAAACATAAATGATAAAATTGTCTCGGATATATACGAGTGTAGCTTTGACAACTCCTTGACTTTCGAAACCCTTGAGTGGGTTATCATCAGGAGCTTTTACACGGGAGCTGCCAGGTAGTATCTGAGCTAAATGTTTCCGAAAAGAACGACGATTCAACTCAATCTCTATATTAAGGAGGTTTGATCTCTATAGACCCTGTATGTCTCGTATCAGCGATTTGAATTGTTTACGTTTGATACCAGCAACCACACAACGTATCTGCTACTTCTCCTACAACTGCGCTTACAAACTATTGTTCAAACAACTGACAACAAGACATTTTTCTCAGACAAAAGATGCCCTTAATTAGAACTTGAAAACATACCAACATGTACATATTTCAATCTACTGTTAGGTTTAAGTGGACGATGTTTTTTTCTTCTTCTTTTGCCAGAAGAAGTTATCATAGTGATCATAGTGATAGTTTAGTGATCACAGTAATCATAGTTTATCATAGTGCTAAAGAAAATTTCATATTTCATCCATATGATCCAACTTTTAAGACCATATTTGTTTGGTTCAACATCCAGATGTTAAGCAATATAAGAAACCACTGTAAATGCCTAGATGAGAATATTAGTTATTCTTGAAGGAGCGGCCAAGTGAACGGTTATTGACGACCGGAAAGAGTGAGCCGATGCCAAACCTCTTCGCACAAAACCAAACGTAGAATCCCCTGAGAATGTTTACTGTTGGAATTCACCACAATAAAACACTGGGTGGGGTCCCATGATCCTGCGAGAAGTTCAAGGTTAGATCCTTTGTGGCTCCTAATTGGCTATTTAATAGTCTCGAAATGTTTTAGTTGGAGAGACACAGTGGGAAATTTACGGGGCCCGCCGTATTAAAAGTTGGGTCTCCCTCGATTTCTACGAGGGGAACATCGTTAAAATTTTGATTGCTTCGGACGAGACCGTCAGGGGGTATCTTATTTAGGACAATAAAGTGTTACCCGAAAGTTGAAGTGGTGATAGTAAAAATGTGGTGAAACAGAAAACAAACACAACTAGGGATTGTAAAAGGGCGTGATAACGAAACGACCTTCAGGCACAATTTATTGAACAGCTTCGCAGTATGTGACCATTCACGATTCTCTTGTATTAATGGGATGTGCCTTTAAATTTATTGCATCTCATCAAGTTTCGCAATGAATCGCTGAAGTAGTCTATTTTGTTAAATGATTAATCAACTTCAACTCGAAGTACAAATTCTTGCAATGACTGAGAAGAACGAAGAATTTAAAGGATAGTATTAACTGGGTACTTCAGTTTTTCCATTCCTCAACCATGATTGATGACTCGAATAGGCACCTACTCATGATTGGATAAAAAAGATAGAACCTCAAGGGGTCACCATCTAACCAATATCATGCAGTATCATCCATTACAGCTTCATAGTCTGCTACCAGCCATGAAAAGAAAAGACAGGCAGTTGGAGCATCTCGGTAGTTCTGAGAGTCATAAAACTCCCAATAGAGACAAGCAGCAGTGTGACTGCGTGAGATTTTTGGACTACTTTACGAGGATTGGGCGTTAGGCTTGTTTCAGAACTTAGAGGGCCTGACTTCATGGTACTGATCGAAGCAGATAGCGATAATTGACGACATGAAGTACAAACCCTTTAAGGTTGGTGGTATTATCAGATAAAGGCTTACAGGAATAGACTGGAAGAAAGGCCAGCTGAATAGGTCTTTTATGCTTCATGATACGGCCTCAGAGATTGATGTTGGAGCTTTACCTTGATGGTTAGTAACCTTTCCATAGGTAAACCTGTTGTTTTTCGTTAAACACAAATAATTGGTTCAGATTAATTTTTGATTTTTAATGGAAAAAAAAAAAAAAAAAATACAACCCGGTAAAAATGCGAATGCAACCCGTAAAGCCACTGCCTCGGTCACCTTGTGTTCCAACTTACCATCCTCGAAAAAATGTCCGTAGCCTTGAATACAAACTCAAACCCGGAGCGGCACACCCTATACGAAAGAGATATAAAATAATTTAATACCACGTTGCCTCAAACGCTCATTAACTGAAATTACAGCAGTGTTTCAGCATCCGGCCATTGAACTCAAAAATATATTGAATCCAAAAATATTATATCAAAATTTGATATAATTATTTAATAACCTTTCAATTCTTCATTGTTCAAAATCTTTCTTCCGACATTTCTGAAACGTTGATAATTAATTCCTAAATTTTTTCTGGAATCAACCAGAAAGTAGCAGTCGATGTAAAATTATTCACCGAGATATTCTTGTTATGAATATAATCTCATCATATACGAGATCACCCAGTTCCCGATATTAAAGAAAAGAGTTGAATAGGGATCACATTTGGAATCAAATAAACTCATAGCTACTGATTTTCCCGATGGATTTTTTTTTTTTTTTTCGAGAGAGAAAGAGAAATTAAGAAGGAGAACGTTGGGTAATGGTTCAGCATATCTAGGAAGCGGATACTGAAGCTGATCTACTCACGTTCCGTCAAGAAATCCTAATGTGGAGAATTTATGGCGAGGATGGTCTTCCCTGAAGCCCTTATAGGACGTTACGTCGGATATATGGGAATCGCCGTGTGTCTTCCAATGCCCACAACCTGGATCTCTCTGTTGACCGAATTTCTGAATGTCGCTCCCCTCCCGCGTCGTCTTCTATTCTCAAATTCATCGCGTCTCTTCCTTCTGATTGGGTCACCCTCAAAGACATACGTCACGAGGCCTCCCATGACCCTGTTCAGAAATACACGATTTACCTCTTCAAAAGTTATTGAAAGGACGCTTCAGGCCCGTTTGGAGTGAAGAGCTGTTTGCAAACTGGTGACATCGGATCAAATCTTTAGGGACGGGTCAAGATTGCGATGTAAAACTAACAAACCCACTCACGATGAGGTTCAGGAAAACCGCATATTGAGAGGAAACGGCATCATCCAAACGTTGTTAGATAGTTTTTATTTGTGAAAATACAACACGGTACATCACAATAGTCATAACATGATTTATAAGTTACGAGACATACATTGTTGACTAGTTTCTTGTTTATTTGGCAATCATAGATTTCTTATCGGCCTAAATAAACTCGTCAAAAGAGAAAAAGGCATTTATCAACAAAAATCTCTTTACTCTATTCTTTAAGGTAGATGGAGATAGTGACTGCAATTCCACAGGTAGCGCGTTATAACATTTGGGCCCCAATATTTTGAAGAATTGCGGGACTTTTCAAGCCTCAGAAACCTTATATCGAGTTCATATTGGTTTATTATCTTCAATAATGAACCATTGGAATCGCCCAAAGAAAAAAATTTTTTAACCCCCCCTCAAAATTTGTTGGTTTACGTTTCAAGATACGTAGATTCAGAAAATCGAATAAAAAAAAATCCGTCCGTCACCCGTACGCCGTCCGTGCCACTTTGCCCAGTTAGCGTTGAGCTAAAATTACAAAATTTGGTTTCTGGGTTTGGACCAGCCCCACAATGATCCTCGAAACTTTTCATAACCCTAGGTCAAGGGGAAGGGGTTCAAAACGAACTTTGAAATTTCGACAATGTCATATCTCTAAAAAATCTCATGAAACGGTGTAATTTTTAGGTCACTTTTAAATGACCTGAAAAATTACGAATCTTTTAAGACCAATTGGATTTTTTTGCGACCAGCCGTTCGTTCACAGTAACCGCGCAAAGGTTTAGGAAAAACACTAAACTTTCGCGTCGAAAACGGCCGTTATGTGACCCAACCCCCAGACGCCCAGAATAAAACTACCTTTTTTCATCTTCCCGGTAAACTACAGTCTGGAAATTTTAATTTTAAAATGGATGACATTTCAATATTCACTCGGTTTGTATGACATGGTATGAGTATGGTATGGTATATTATTTCATGTATGATTTGGTATAATACAGTATGGTATGATAGGAAAGAAATTCGTATGGTATGAGTACGGTGAGAATATGGTATGGTGCCGATTTGCAATACAGTCTGGTATAGACAGAAGGGTGATCTGCACAAGGAATATAATAAACCGTTGTGTCAAGAATTGGCAGAGTTTTTATTTCTCAGCTCATACTGGTGAGCGTGGCCTCGGTTGACATAACTTACTTTATTACTATGCACATGACAGATACATTGTAAGATATATAAACATGGCAAGGTCATAATATTAAGATTCACAAATGCACCACGACACTCCGCCCGTTAGCCAATATTAACACACAAAGAAAGTTTTGGGTTCATCTTTTGTGGTTAAAAAATCCAGGAATGGGATGTTTCACGCCATGAGAGAGCTGCATATGTACCCAGAAAGGTTCCAGAACTTTTACAGGATGTTCACTTGTGTTTTTATAAAACTCTGGCCTTGGTCAAGGACAGAATAGAAAATATGACTATTCAGAATTGTCGCCCGCGATTACGGTGCGCGTCTCCATACTGTGCACGGTGGCGCATGCCCGCGTCGCACCTCCTATTTGTGCATTGGACCATTTGTTTATATACGAATGCGGCGTACCTCTCACCTTGCCAGCACCGCACCTCCGCTTGTCACCTCTTATGTGTGCATTGGGCCTAAACGTGGGGGCTGACACGAGCTTGAGGTTTATGAGGATGCAGCACGGCCCCGTTAATGAAGGATTTGGGAGGTGTTTCGGGTTGATGTACGTTACCCGAAATTGAGTCTTATCGGCAATACAAGGTTAAAGGGGCGCTAAAGTTGATGTTCTGTAAAATTTACAGAACATCAACTTTAGCGCCCCTTTAATGGTGTTTTTCTTGAGATGTCACCTTTACTAAGATGGTAGAATAAATATGTAGGGATCGATATTTCAATTCCATCCCTTGATTTAGTCATTATTTAGTCATTAGTCATTATTTAGTCATTGCACATTCTAGGAAATGGTACTTATTTAGTTGGTAGGTTTCCAGTTTGTAGAAGGTAATCAGTTACCACGAGACAGTAAATTATTATCAACAGTAAAACGCCGTACTCGGTTTGTTGTCGGTCCTCGGATTTCGTTATCCGGCGGCATTCTCGTTCGAAAAACGATTTCCCTTGTCGATCAGACCAGGCCCAGGCGGTCAAGCCGCATATGGACGCGTCTCCCGCTAAAAGGGGGTCAGGACGAGGTGCGCATCTTCTCTCCGATTACGATCTCCAGGTCCTTGGAACGGCGGGGAGCGGTGACTGGTGAATCCTCGCAACACCACCGACTTTCCAACCAGGAGGGAGTTTTACTAAACACACCTGTTTCAAACCTGATCCCCCATTCGCCCCAAAGGTCTCTCGTTTCCAACGATTGGATTTGCATCTTGGGAGGACGAAAAATATTCATTTGGGAGGGTCATCCCACCTTCGTATAATCAAAGAGAGTGCAAACCTTGTGTGGCGTTTGTTGATAGCCCCTCACCGAAGCAATTGTTGGTCAGACCTTATGCAAAGTACATACCTAACAGTGGTATGAACGCACGCAAAGAGAATGCTGTACCAAACTAAACTGGAGTTAATGCCACTTCTATTTATAGTTGTTTGAATTGTTGAACCTCCCGGCACACTCTTCGCCACATATAGTTCTTGATGGTTCCAAGCAATACAGTATAGATTCACGCATTGCTAGTGATAAGTAATAGGTAGGTTTCTATGTCAAGTTTAAAACAAATCTTACTCAAGGTTTACAATCTCGACAAATCCAATTGTAGAATTAAAGGAGGCTACTCTTTTAAATAATTATGGGTTTATTTGTGTACATGCAATCCATAAAATGCCCGTGAGTATTCACGAAAAATTGTAGTAATAAGCTCAGATTTGGAGGCTATAAGTGCCTCTCAGTTGGACCCCGAATTCTTATACCTGTTTTCCGTAAAATATGACATATTGTAATGACATTGTAATTGTGTGGTGAACCTTGGATCGATGTCACGTGAACTTGAAATATTTCATACAAACAACGTACGTAAAAACAATCTTATATATAAATTTCTAAGTTTGTTTGTCCTCTATAGACGGCCAAACCGCTGTGACTACGGGGAGTTATTGGGAGGATGAATGGTCAGCTTTGTGAGCAATACAGATGATTTCTCTCCTGTTCACCCAAGAGTGCTGAAATTTGATACACAGCCTCTTGAGACCGTGGGGGAGTGATTGGGGGGAAGTGGCATCAGCTGAGAGAGCGATAATGCACGAAGACCCGTGCAATGCACTGGTAACGCCTAGTTAAATTATAAGATTTTACATTGTTTTTTACCCCTCCAAGATATTCCCAAATCACCTAAATCTTGGAGAGTTTCGTAATGAACAGTGGAATACTCACAACAGAAACCCATTATGAAATCATTTCTGAGTCCCTTAATTATCTCGGTATTTCTCAATAGTGGTGGACCATTCCCCAGCGCGCTGTGGATGATCGCAGAGAGCACCTCAAGGCGATAGAACGTGCTCGAGGAGGAAAACAACTTTTTTCCATCCGTCTCCCGCGTTTTTATTTATGAATCAGACGACAGGTTAATTCATCTGAGGGTATTTGGGGGAGTGAGAGGCACCAAGGCAGCCCAACCTCGACTCAAGTGTGAAGCATTTCGCCCGGGTTTCATACGAGCACGCGGACGCCCTCGCCACGGGTGATTACCATTAAAATTAAAACGCTGATTCCTCTGAATACATAAAACTAAAGCCACTAGAAGAAAAAGTTGCAACAGAAAAACAAACCGTAGGTATCCGTAACCTGGGGTGTTCCAGTTTAGCACACACAATCTACTTAAATAACGATTAAGAACAGACGTATAATTTTCTTGATATATTATACTGAAATTCTTCTAAGGAAATTAAGGGAATTTATTCCTTAATGAAAGGAACAGGCGTTAATTCTGGTAATACGTCTTAATGAAACATGCTGAAATAACAGTGGGAGCCTTTGATTATAGTCCGCTGCTAGAAAACTGACAGTTTTCTCAGTAGTGGAAGAACGTTGGAAGAGGGGGAGCATGTTTTTTAATATTCATAATTTGTATAAGCATCAAAATTTGTCAGAGGTTGGAAGGACGTTATTAATGAAGTAGTGGGCAGTAGGTGGTGCCCCGGGGAGGCGAACTGGTTTATGAGATGCGGGATTCTCGACAGTCGGCTGAACACGCGACTTCATGAAATGTATCGTTCAATCTTGGAATTGTCGCATAAAGTATATTATATCACAAAGAAATACATTATTGAGACTATTTGTCGGTGGCGGCGGTAGTTTTACGATCGTTCAAAACGGGGAGCATTATATCGTGTCACTCTTCCGTTTACTATGTGAATATATATTGCCGCGAGTTAGATTGGTTCCCTTTGTTCTTAGGATGATGTTATTGAACACAAACTGTACTTTAGTATAAACCCAACTCCAATTCCCACCTGTGGTGAACGTTAGCTAGTTGAGCGTGGTTCGTAAAGCGAACGCCCGACCCACACTCTTCAGGTGGCCTCCATACCATCCACACATCCATACCAGGGTCCTGCACTGCTGGATGAAAATAATGAGCAAAAACACTTATACTGATATTTGATCTAGCGCTGGCTATGCCAGCATGAATAGAAAAGATCATCAGAGTGTGCAGAATGAATTGGTCAAATACACAGAATTCTACGTCTTTGAATATCTAGGAACTCGCCAAAAAAACAAGTTGAGAAAAACGAACGGTACCAAGTGTATATTTACCGGACGTCACGAAACGCGTTTTCAGAATTCATCCATACCTATCTCGTCTCCTTTTTGACCGATCAACTTGAAATTTGGTGAGGACCTCCTTGGTGTAAGGATAGATAAAAATCCCTGAAAGTTTCAAGATGCTAGGTCTAACGGGGGTCGAGTTATATTACTTCAAAAACTCCTTACCATGTTTTTTTTTTCTTACTTTAATATACCTTCATAATATAACTTAAAAAAATCCCTATTTTTCGCCCTCATCATGTTCTTCTTCTTCTTCACCTTATTCAGTTAGGCAAGGCTACAGCCTTTACCGATTGACACAGAACTTCGTCTCAACATCAATCAGATTAAAATAATATTTTACATATATTTTACATACATATTATATTTTACATATTGGGTTACATATTATGTAACCCATTAAAAATTTCGGAAACAAAAAACAGTAATATTAGGCTAATTTAGCCCACTTTGGTGGGGTAACTGGACCAATTTATCTAAAACTTTGCTTAAATCTTCCAAATGGCTTTGATTCATGTTGATTATTTTATAAGTCTTGTGAGACAGTTCTGTTGGGGAAAGCCGGGAGTGGTGGTGGCTGGGCCGGGTTGTCCTTATCCTGTTTAGCTCTGTGAGAAGCATTAGTGAAGGTGTACAAGCTGAAAATCCACGTGGAAACATGGACACATACCTTGCTAAATGTCACTGTAGGCTGTAATAATTGATACGCTATTTGATGCTACTATCTTCACATAGGGAACTGTACAAACACAATTGTGGGTTATTCTATCTAAATATCCTTGCGTATTGTCTCTACAGGTCTTTTCAAGTTCAACAACAAAAAGATGTGATATCCCCCCCCCCCGCCCCTGAAAAATGGCGAGGAGTTTTTATTACTTTCACAAGCAAATAATATTATGTTACATAATATATAACATATTATGTAATATTATATTACTAACATAATAATACATAGATGTGTAGTAATAAAAATGTCTCGCCAATGGCGCGAAATGGTACGGTGCTTGTGAAGTGGTTAGGGCATCTCTTCAAGGTGGGCGAGAAAGTGGATATCATAACTTTTTCTGGTCGCTGTGGAATGATATTTGCCAGGCGATTTTAAGACGGAGAGTTTTTTTGGGGGGATATATTATGTCGAGCACAAATATGGGAGCAAATGTTTTATTCATTTGGTGTGGGTATTTAATAATATATTAATAATATTAACCACGCCAAATAGGTAAAACATTTGCTCTCATATTTGTGCTCGACATAATATATCCCCCCCAAAACACTCCGTCTTCAGATCGTTGACGAATAAGCCATAGTATCAAAATGATAGTTAAATTAAACAAGTTACAGAGTTGTGTCTCGGTATTAGCAGCATTTTAGTGAATGATGTTGAACCGGCTACTTCGAAGGTCTATTTCAGGATATTGAATATGCAATTACACTCTGCTTCTTTCTCTTCTTCATTCGTACTTTTGACTGCTTAATAACCTGGGCCTGAATGACATGTACCTACCCATCCCTGGGTACGAGTAGGGAATGGTTGAATCACAGGAATGGTTAAATTAGAAACTGAGTGAGAATAGGTACGCATTCGGTTGGTTAATTTGTTACTTGTTACAAATGTTTAACGAATTACTTAGAAGTGTTGTAACTATCTAAATCATCCATTCAATGGTGAGACCTCAGAGCTAGGAACCTACCTCATGACTCAATTAGTGTAAATCGCATTTGATGCTACATAAGAACGTTTGAAGTAATTCATGTCTATCCAAGAGAAAAACTAAGGAATGGACTCAGGTAGGGATATAAAGATCATCAAGATAGGGGTTTTTTCTTTATATTTATCCTGATAATTGTGCGTGCGAAACTCAACTAATAGAGATAACTGTTGTGCTGCCTCCCTTCCCCACGAAGTACCCCATCAACTCAGCTTCCATCAAATAGCTATGGGGAAAGAATTTCTTCCCCATGCTCGGGCAGGCAACCGGATCCGAAGTCCATCAGCATTTCTTATAAAAATATACCCGCCACCAGCCACTCAACGCCCGTACACTCGAGTCAATTACTATACGTTTCCAGTCAAGGACAAATCCTTCCCTACTATAATTGCTCTTGGCTGTTTTGTCCGTTTACTTTTCTTTTCGTTTTTCACTGTTTCAATTCCCTCTGGGTGATTTTTCAGTAATCATTATATTTTTAATGTTGAACATCAGTCTCCATAAATCATTTCGTACTTCAAGCACCATGAAAAAGGCCAGCTCTTCTTATGATTACAATATTCACCCGACGTCAGCGTTGATTGCTTCTGCATTTTCTTAGTTGCTCAGCCCACATACATACTCTTCTATCAACTTCACACGACAATATTATTAAGATTACTAATGCCTCAATACCTTATTTGCGTTATACTGGCCACTGATACCCATGAAATGTACTAAACGACTTTAATTTAATGCACAACATGACTTGGTCGGAAAATCTCATTTTCGCTAACTCTTTCAAGCTATAAAATCACACAAAATTGTAAAGCATTTTGTGAACCATTCGATACTGAACAAGTCTGTTGATCGAAGAGCTCCATAAAGCGAAACACATCACAGTCACTTCACGTTGAACTGTAATAAATAACATTTAATATAACAGTTCAACGTGAAGTGACTGTGATTTGTTTCCCTTTATGAAGCACTTCGATCAACAGACTTGTTCATCATCGAATGGTTCACAAAATGCTTCACAAATCGTTTTATGCCGCTGTCTAGTCAGCATCAAGTTTTTAGCTCAATCTCCAGCCACAAGTAAGCGATGCTTGATGCCTTACACGATGCTGTCACCACGTTCCTACTATGCGGCCAAGGGCCTAATAACTGTTGGGTTGACAAACTGAAGTTGGGTTGACTATCGTTTGGCTGTTGGATTGTTATTACTATATAGTTTTCTAGTTATTTGATGTGCATCATATTCACATGTAGTTGGGTTGACAAACCAAAGTTGGGTTGACTATCCTTTGGACGTTGGATAGTCTACCCAACTTTAGCTTAGAGTTTAGGAAAATTTGTTGGCGGGCCCTTGACCGCATAGTAGGAACGTGGTGACAGGTCAATTATTGAATCTAATAAACGACAAAGGGGACGTCCCTAATTTATTCGAATGTGCATCAAATTCATAATCTAAACACAATGGTTTGTGAATGAAAACTGCGAGTATTTAAGTTTATTGCATTGGATTGCATCAATGATAAATGTACATTCGAGAAACTGGGATTTCTAAGTAAGGATACCTATATAATATAATGTCTAAGTACGGATGCCTAAATGCCTAAATTGAAATCTGAATCAAATTTAGATATAGATCCCAGCGACTCAAAGAGAAAGTATGCTTACTACAGACATACCCTAGGTGACATTATTTCGGTATTATTAAAGTCAATAAAAGTTATATTAGGACGGTTTCTGTTGCTAAATGATTCGGAACGATGAAATTATTATTACGATAAAAAAATTAAATAAGGTAATGCGTCAGAAGTCGACACGTTAAAGGAAGTTTGAACTTTGAGCTTACCTTCACGTAGGGAAATAGTTTTTTTCTCATTGCAAACCTGTTCATTGTGTACCCAAGATCCTTCCCTAGAAGACCTGGCAGCGGGAAATATTATTCAACATGGTTTGAAAAGGGAAAAACAAGTTTTGTAAAAAATCCCAATGCTCTAGTAGTCGACACCAGTGACCAACATTTTCTTCAGTAGTCTACATGGTTTTGCACTAGTAGTCGACCTAAATAGGTTAGAAGTCGACAGTATCTCTTGAGTCAGTAGTCGACAGGTTTCGTCATTCCATCGTTTTCACTTTTTTCGACTACCATCTAAATAAAATACATTCAACTGTGAATCGGAACTTGAAAATAGATTAATAAGATGTAATAAAGTAGTTATCAGACTTTTTATTTGCAAACAGCTCATTATCAGTCTCAAATTGCAATAAGTACTTAAGTAAAAAGGTATGAAAACTATAGTCGAGAACTCATTGTCAGAAAATTGACATTACAGTTGGGCTTAGGTACCTATTTACATAGTTTTTGGAATTTTCATGTCTTTGCTTTGGCCCATAAACTGAAACGGGAAAAATTTGTTCCCTTGATTCACCCTTTCCCTCAGATCACGTCAGAACACAAGCGACCGGCGGGCCACTACGTCAGAGCCTATGACGCACGAGCGTATGACGTCAGACGGCTGGCAGAAGGCCAACTAGTACATCAGAGCCTATGACGCACGAGCGTATGACGTCAGACGGCTGGCAGGGGATTAACTAGTACGTAGGAGCCTATGACGCACGAGCGTATGACGTCAGACGGCTGGCAGGGGATTAACTAGTACGTAGGAGCCTATGACGCACGAGCGTATGACGTCAGAGGGCTGGCTGGCTAGGTGATCGGGTGGTAGCGAAGGGATGTGGTGATGACGTCAGAGGGGCCAGAGGGAGGCAGATATCTGAAACCCCCATTTCTTCCACACTACTTTCGTGATCACCATGAAATTTCCTAAAGGATCTCCGGGTTCCAGATTTTTGTCCACCCAAATTGGTCAGTCTGCCTATCGGCATCTAATAAATCTTTTATTGGGGAAAACACTTCAGTAAATAGCGTTATACAACGGTTGGGATACATAAGCAACATAAAGATTGAGTAAACCGGAAAATGTTAGTAGATCCCTTATGCATTGGCATCCATCTGTGTGCGGATTATCGGTGTAACTCTCACTCTCAGTACAATGTTTCTGTTTCGGGGTTATCAAACTGAGATAAAAAGTCCCCAGTCATGCAGCATGACTATAAGAGCGAATTTTCGAAGAAACTGTACAGCTTTCGTACAAATTTTCGAAGAAAATGTATAGCTTTCGTACAAGTACGCAACCACGAGGGACATTTTATGTCTCTGCGCCCCCTCCCACACCCACTCCACGTACCTCGTACTTCATTTTTTTTTTTTTTTTTTTTTAATTGTTATATTGTATAAACAATAGTGTAGTAAACATAGTGTAAGTAATAGTGTGTTGTGTAAACAATTATTTAAACAATCACGCTCATACCGCAGCTTGTCGGCCACGCACTCCGCAAAGGGTTAACATAATATGGTTAGGTAAATCGAGAGCTATCCAACGAGTGGTGAACGATTTTTGTACGATGATAACTGGCGAAGTTAAAGTTCCGTAGCAACGAATCGGTTGTACGTGGAAATCATTAGAAATTTTTCATAACGCTTTCTTCGTCACACCGTAATGTCACACTTTTTGTGTTATGTGCCATAGTAAAGACTTATAAAGACTTAAATGTAGAGCACAGTTTTAATTTCAAGAAAAATATTGTCAAGTACTAGAGAAATACTTTGCATGATTCATTACACACTAGCTGTGGACTATTAATAAATCACATTACGAAACAAATAAAATCACAAGATAAATGTTTAATTAAAATCACAAGTTGGCGACTTATTATTGCAATATGAACAAAATCACTTGGAAGAACTTGGCAAAATGTATCTCCTGTCCTCTTCGTTGTCTTCCCCAATCAATACAGGGTTTAATTTATCCGTAACATCTTTCACAAAACACAGCTGAGAATCTTCTACTTTGGCCTTGAAAGTAGTGGCCATGTAGAGTGGTTCGAGGAACATCGTGTTTTTTGCTGCCTCCTTGATGCTTACTCCACTTCGTACGTCTTGAATAGCCTTAGCCATTCGGTCCTCTGTGTACTGGAGGAGTCGTCTTCCCTTCCTATTGGGACTGCATGATTCTTCGGTTTTTTGGGAGCCTCCTTCGTCTTCTTCTTCGTTGACGAGCCAGGCATTTTTTAAATTTCTGCCATGAAAAGAAAATACAAAGTTAATAAAATTCCATCCTCTAAACCTTGAGACCATTCTGTGAACTTAGGTGGTATATTTTCGAAGAAAATACAGCTATTGTCGACTACTGATGCACAGCAAATTCTGAAAATTTTCAGAAGTCGACACCCCCTGTCGACTAATAAATATGAGCCGAAATTTATGTCAGTAGTCGGCACCCTCCCCGAACCAATCAAAACATCATTGGATACGCAAATAAACTGAACAAATGTTGCCTAGAAGCAATAAACGACACAGAAATTTATTTAAAAGATATTATTAAATGTCAGGTAATAAGAGTGAAATACACTTACATTTCCAGTCCGTCCTTAGCCAAAACGCCAATAATCAGCATAGAAACGTGGTCAAACGAACGATAGCAGCTTTGAGCGGTCTGGCGTCCTTTAAACCCGCGTGTTTCTAAGGCAACCTTATCTCTCTACACTGAGAAGAAATAGTATAATAGGTAGCAACAACTAAAAACGTCAAACCATGTCTTTATCCTTAGCTTTTGCCCACTTTTGAAGAGGGTGTCGACTATTAGTGCAGTGTCGACTTCTGACGCATTACCTTAAAACTATTATTGTCCATTAAGCCACTAGAAAATCGGAAAAGCAAAAATATCCAGAGTATTAGCGGTATAAGTACACTTAATCTTGTTAATAACGCCTCTTTCTGCATGTTGCACAGTACAGTTGTCCAGGTCAGAGCTTCCTATGCCTATTGAAATGCAAATTTCATTGTTCACTGGTGAGTATGTACTTACAAGTACTTTCACTCAAAATGAATAAGTGTTCGAACAAAAGGCGGATTCGTGAAAGGTTCAGCGTGTGAAGACGCGTCCTCGCGGACCCGATGAAGCGGAGTTGCGCGAAGATGTTTGTTGTTGAAAGTAAATCGTGACGGGATGACAAGACAAATTGTCGAGAGGGAATTTCGAGGGATAAAATCCAATATTGTTGAGTAATACACGGAATAATGGCTAGTCTGGCTGGTGATAACGTTCAATTCCACTGAGTCCCTAATAAAACCTGAATCAACATTTTATTGGCATTCCGCAGTACCAACCTCAAACATAAACCCTTAATTATTTCTTTCAACTGCTAAAAGGTGCTAAGTTCAAAGTGGTACATGCGCCAACTGACCTGACTGGTTGAGTTAATACAATTCACTGGGTAGGTTTTATATCGTTTCCTCCTGGAGAGCGGTGCATTTTATTATAGAATTTTCCCAGTTCATTCGAGTAATTAAGAGTTATAAACTCAATGAGACGACGTGCTGCAGAAATAAAACAACCTCGGCGCGCGGTTCCCAGTTTCCGGGTTCTAGATTTCATCCTAACATCGATTTAATCCAACACTCATCAAAGGGAAAGAATTTGCAGAGTTTTCATAGTGGTTTTCAGAGTTTACAGTTTGTGGTGATGGGTGGGAAGGGGCCTGGGGTTGTCTGCAACTTAATGGTAGCGGGAGGTGTATGGTGGGTGAATGGAGAAGGATATAGGGAGGAGGGTGGTAGGTGTAGAGCGGAGGGTGGTGGGTATGGGAAGGAGGGTGGTGGGTATAGGAAGCAGAGTGGTGGGTGTAGGAAGGAGGGTGGTGGGTAGAGGAAGAGGGTGGTGGTTAGAGGAAGAGGGTGGTGGGTGTAGGGTGGAGGGAGATGGCTGTGCGGCCCCCGGCAGACAATGTCATACACTAGCCATACACGCCAGCTTCTATACACAGTAGATTCTTCGGCTCTCCCGAGGGTGCCCGAACTCGACCGAATCCCCGCGAGGAGAGGATGGGGGTCGAATGGGGGTATGAATTGAGTGGATTCAGAGACTTATCTGTTCGAGTGGCCGTATCATTATGTATTTGTACATGAATCAATTATCTATATATAGGTAGGTAGGTACCATCTCTTCTTTTTTTATGTGAAGTTTGGATGACATAATGGTTTCAACAGTTGAACCGTATTCAAGTACTCGCGATGACGACATAAAACTTCCAGACGTTCCATGGTTTTTTTTTTTCTGGAAACCGTTTATTTTGTAAAATATGTCTCTCCCAATGCTGGTCTGAATTGTAGTTTTTCTGTTTTAGATGTGTACCCAGCAATTTTGGTTGCTGGAAAAATAGGGTGTTTTGATCAGAATAATCTCGATGACGACTTCACTGGGCTGATGTTGATGGTTCAATCAGAGATTCTGCGGGGTGATTACCAGCTTCACAACGCTACCAACGATTGGATTACCAATTATTATGTCGGCAGGAGCTAATAATTGTTTTCCTGTTAAATGGCGAAAGTCGGCAACTTTATCCTCCTCATTCCAGACTCTTCGTCGGTAGAACATTAGGTTCTGGTGGTTCTACTCACAACTCAATAGTCGTAATACCTTCAAGCGGGTCAGCAAAAAGCGTTTCCAGAGCATCTTGAAGAGAGAAGCCTGGAATGGATTGAAAAATGCTCATTGGAATAAACCAAATTGAAGGAGAAGGACAAGCCTTATGAACTGATATAGTAATCCCAAATACCCCTGCAAGTGCCCAGCCCAGCGAAGCCATATGGCATTGCACTGATAAATACACTTCCCAAGAGTGCAGGAGGATCCTGAAGTCAAGAAAAATCTTCCCCTTATGAATATGAACCTGGACGTTTGTTTAGATCTCAACAAAATTGTAACATAAATACAATAACGAAATAATATATTATAATTATTTACTATAGTATATAATGATATTATTAAAAAGTTTGGTTGGAAAAGTTTGAATATTTCGATTAATTTTAGGTTTTATCACTCCACTGAAGTAAAAATCATTGAACAGTTTACGAGGCATAGGCTCAACGAACGACAGCCAGTATTGCAAACTTGGTCTCCCCTGTCACCTAATGATAATCAGAATTTGTTCTGATCATTTCGCTCTTGGCTTCTCATTGCCTAGCCCAACAGCTACGTGGGTCATACTCGGACATGACATCATGTGTACTTGTCACGGCATCAACCATTTGAAGTCTTAACCACTCTCGAAGTATCTTAACTTCAGAGATCGAAAGGAGACCGGTTTATTCCACCAGATAAGGCCGTTGGGCAACAAACTGTTTGTTGAGAACATACGAATTGACTGTGTTGGCACTAAAAAACTGAAATACTTACGTATCCATAACGAAACCTGTTCCTTTCGGTAGTCGATACTTTTCGACTCACCGAAACAAGAATGAAACAAGCCTAATCAGTCATAATAATTAACGATAATAAACAAAGGTTTCTGCAGCTACTACATTTCAAGCTCTCCCGACGGGAAACAAGGCGAGACGAGAATTTATGAGCCAATATCAGACCGATTGATCGGAACTACCAGGTTACACCCCTTGGAGCGGGGGTGGGGAGCTCTTGTGCCTCGGGGCGATAGTCCCCAGTGAGATAAATGGTTGATACCCGCGCCCGCCCGCAGGCACCCATTAGACCGTTCTGGCGCCGTCGATTCCTGTTGAGCCTCGCTTTTGGCGCACAGTTAGAGGCTTCTTCAATTCTGAAAATTGCAGGCAAAAAATTATGACTGGCACTACAACTGCTATTTTTTGTTTAATAGTCTGAACAACAGCTTGTTCCTTCCTTATAAGTCATTTTGCTATTGTTAAATGCGACTTAGTTCTGAGGTCATGAACTGTGGTTTACATTTTTCTATTCTAGTAAATTATTCCTGCCTCTCAGGCTAAACACCAACTCATTCTTATGAGTAAGTGACCTACTGATGGTTACATTTTATTTATTTATTTTCCAAACGTATTAAGAAACATGGAACATGACTCAACTTACACACAACTAGCAAAACCGTCCGTCGTTCCGCTGGCGCCAACCTCTCACCCGACGCCAACCTCTCACCTGACGCCAGAATTATTCCTGTGGTGGTAGAGACTTGACATTTGGCATGTAGCCTCCTTTGGATGTTAACTTGAGGCTGACCAGGCCGCGGATCAGCTGAGTGGCTCCTACAGCTAATTTCTGTGTTATGCACACTATGAAGGGATTTTTACAATCCCCATAATTTAAGTCAGTATATTATGGTGGGAAAAACCTCTGAATCCATGTAGTGATGGTAGTACGACTAAGTGAATAGTCCGGATATTAAAGGACGTTATTCATGTGTTTACGTTACTCCAATTCCTTGCGGTATTGTCCACTGTCTACTAGGGGGTTGGACGCAGTTTATTTGCATACATGGTTGTAGCTCGACAATTCTGTGATCGTACATCACTCGAGTTATCCAACATTGCATCCATCAATTATTCATAATTTTACTCATAAATTCGTCACATCATTTCTGCAGGCTGTTTCATTCTGTTCTCGTAGTTGTAACTTGACGTCTGGCGTCGATAACGGCCTAGTAACAGAGACCGTGTGCTAATAAAACCATTTCATTCATACCAAGTGCAATGTTGGTGGTGAGATTCATAAATCCATCTCATTATAGTACAAACAGGTGCCTTCCGAAAGAAAACGCCTTCAAACACGTTCCGCCCGGCCATGTCTGGAGAGGTTAAATAACGAGCGAGCACAGCTAAGTGAAACCTGATTCTCTGTATTCTTCCACCAATGCTATTATTTATTCAAGTGGCAGTGAAGGGACCTTCGAAGATGCGAAGATCCTGACCTTTTGCTTCTGTTCCGGAAAGTTTCTTATTAACATTCACAGTCAAATATTTCCTCATCATTCATCTGTGTCTTCTTCATTGGGTCATCTCGAAGGTGGGAGGTTCTGGTGGTTCTGTAAAGCAACTGCAACTCTCCATTGCATCTAGTTCCCGATCAATCAATTTCACTTCATAGAGTGAAGATGTGGTTGAAATAGGTGCTGAGATTTCGATTGCTGCGTCCTCCACCATCACGTGAGAAACCCAAACTCCACGGATAATAAATAACATTAACCCTGTCGTTGGATTCCAGAGAAGTACTTATATACAGTAGAAGATCGATTAACCGGGGGACTGCATTAATTGTGGATCGATTGTCTCATAAGACAGGATTTTTTTATTTATTAGGATTTATGTTTTGGTGACCGTAACATAATATACTCTTAGCTCTTAATACTCTTGGATACTCTTTTACAAGCAGGTAGAATGTAAATTACACTCAAATCAGTGATGTGGGAAATGCTAAGACGAAAGTATGAGATTCATGGCACGGGCATAAGACGAAAGTATGAGGTTCATGGCACGGGCAAAGGATTGACAAGGAGTTTACTCAAAACTACAGTTTTTGCAACGCACTATAAGCTCAACATCAGAAAATTAGAAATGGGATAATAAAGTGGGGAGAAGGGCCACAGGTATGAGAAATCCCGTTTAAGACTCTGAAAAAAGGCTGAAATGCACAATATAGTGAAAGAAACCACGTTTTAATAGTTCAGATATAGATAATGCCATGAATCTCATACTTTCGTCTTAGCATTTCCGACATCACTGATCCATGGTGTAGTCCACTTCACAGCAAACACACATAGAACACCGTGCACTCACAGAACGATGTTTTGGCAATGTTTAATATGATGATAAGTGGGACTTGTAGACTAAGTGTGTACAAGTGTCGTTGGCGACGATAACGTACATTCGGGGCTTGTTCTCGCAAAGATTTTTCGTCCCGGCGAGTCGAGCCGTCGAGATAAGTGAAGCGGTCGGTTTGTCGAACATCATCAGCTGTTTCAGAGAACCTGTTCGAGTCTCGACGGGGAACCTGTCCTATCCCCTTGATAAACATGCCCACCCACGCACTCGCTACCGTCACGTAGCTAATATATATGTTTCACTTCCCCACTTTTCTGCTCTTATTTACCTTTTCCTTATATTCCTTTCATTTTCATTTCTACCGGCGTTGAAATTTTATCATTGAACAGCGGGAGCCGAGCAGGATCTCCCGCGGCAATTAGCCAGTCTGCGACAACGTGAGAAGTGTGGAGTCTGACTCTCGTTTTGACGTTCGAGAATCGCACCACCGTTGGATTCACGTTTCTCGTGTGCAAAATGAAAATTTCATATCAATTTCAATTAAAGAAATCGTACTGTATTAATCACACTTCCCAAACCCGTGACGACTGTTTAACCTATTTCAAGGTACCTAGTTGCAACCTATCGAGTGCGTTTCTGAAAGTGAGAGAAGCTATAGTACTTGTGTCAACATTCGAACATCAGAACGCCTCTTAAAAAAAAGAAACCACTTGACATTAGGTAATTCATTGTTTCACCTGTACCATGAACATAATATGTTCATATTAATATTATTCTGTATGCATGAAGAAGATACGTAGCTACATTTGGTGTGTTACGAAACAACCACCTTTGCAATAATTAAATTTTGAACTCAACATTAATATCAGGATCCTGAATAATAATTTTCTTTGAAGATCCACAGTAATTATTATGCGTATGATAGCCTTCGGTACGTCTATCATTGGCACAGTACAAAGCGCAAGGCCTTGATGATACGTTATTGCAATATTATTGTCGATTTGAATCTTATTCAGATTACATCGTGGAAGCAATTCTCAAACTGCCGTCTATACAGAGGGAATGTCACAATGATGAATTCGGAGAGAACTTTATACTGACAGTAATGGAGTAGAAATAGGTGTGGGGTGGTTTGAAATTTGCGCGGTTACTATTGAAACGGGTAAGGAGTTCAGCATCATTAGGTACTGATAATGACAGATGTTTTTTAGAGGCTGGCGTTATACGAATGGTTTCCAAAATGGGTTCGATCAAAGTGGATACAAGGGACAATGAGATATATTAGGAGCGGGATAGTATATAGCTGCGCGTACCGTCCATTGCAGTAATCTATCGCCATGTTCTTGGGAAGATATTGTGACAATCTTCAAATTCCAAGGTGCGATACGTTACCTTTGATCTATTTCAAGCGTTAAGGAATGTCGGTCTGCCAGTGATACAAACCTCCTCATCATTCTGTTTGACACGCGATCCGTTTACAAGTTTATACCAACCCCCTAGTTCTGACCTCAAAGAAAAACGATCAACAATAGAAGTCGGACACGATTTTTACGCAAGAACTTGTGACTAAGGAGAAGCACCTCCTACACGCCTCAACTTCCGTCCACAAAACACTTCAACGACTTTTGGATGAATGTTTTCCGCTGAGTTCAGACAACCCACATACCCCGGAGATCTTGATAATGAACCGACCCGGCTACTGTTCCCTTTTACCGCCATTCGTACTTTTAATTCCTGATATCTCACGCGATTATCGCTCAAGTTGGAGTTTTCTAACGCGGGTTTTCATGCTGTCAGTGGAATGAAGCATGATCCTCGAAATTCCACCATCTTATCCTAATGATAATCCTCCACGTAATGAAACTGGATACCTAACAATGTTTATATAAAATTATCCTCGAACATACTGGCTTGAATGACCCCTGGTGAAAGCCTTATTCTCATTTTACGGGTTTATAAAATACCACTGTAGGCCTAACTCCTCAAAAGAGTTCAAGGAGATTTCAATTTCCTGCTTATCAAACCGGGTATCCAAAACGTCCAAACCTGTGTGTTTGCCGAGCTGTGTCTCACGTAGTAACAACTGTTGGGAGGATTATATTTATACTGTGGTTCCTACCGCGCTGTACGCACTTTCCAGCTTTGTGCCTAGTTTCTCTACGCATCCAAAGTATATTCAGACGTAAAGAGGACCCCAGGCGCCATCGATCTCTCGACATCCTCGAGTACCGAAGAACCTGAAGGCTGGCAGACGTATAGACGTATTCGGACAAGGCAGCTAGTGGCAGAGTAGCTTCCTTTTAGTCTTCGCCTTCTACGTGACTACTCCTCTTTGGCGGATGACATGGTTTACTGCAGTTGTGGTCCATTATTTCTTCAGAAGTGATTTTTTTCCTTCTCACAAATACGTAAGGAGGAAAAAAAAGTGGTTGACATGGCAAACTGTCGCTCCCCTTCATGTTTAGTCGTATATTGTAAACAACCGAGTTTCAAACATACCCGTACTGATGTACCTCAGTTGGTCCGTATCATTAATTTACTTAAACGAATCATTTACTAGCGAAAAGATCTACTTCAAAAAGTGCATCAATCTACCTCTGAACACCCATAAATTACTATAGTCATCTAAATTGAAATGACCAACTATTTCAGGATATGTTAATCACGGTGTGACTTGGAATTGTTAGATTACGCTAATTTTCTTCTTCTTTTGCAGGTAAATCCAAGTTTCGATTCAGTAAGGACAATACTGGAGGTTCCTGATCAGATCTGGTAAGACTGAATGATCATTATTTATAGCCGGTTGGATAGACAGACCGTAATGTTGTAACGTATACAAATGCTGGGAAGGACTTGATTTTGTGAATAGCATCAACTCAACTTTCGTACGACTAATTCAGTTCAATACCTAAACTATATGTTTCTACCGTCGGGTTTGTCATTTATTATGTCAGTATCATACAACAGCTCTCATGTCTGAAAAAAGTTGTAGCTACAAAAAAGTTGTAGCTACTAAAAAGTCCCTAGGGAAGGACTTTAGAAAACAGCGTATGTGTTTATACACTTACAGGATCACGCTTAGTGCTGGACAAGGGAAATTCACAAGTCGGCGTGGTAGGCAATTAAATATTCATCAGAGGTAAACCGTTCATCACTTAACATTTTGACCTCCAGAGGGAACCCTTGTATTGATGAAGGTACACCACAGTTGGAGTGACGGCTCGCCATAAACACTCGGAAAGCACATCTTTAACATTTAGAAAGTTTGGAGTGTCACTTAGGACAAGTTGAACAACATGGAGACTGCCTTGTTGGTTAGCAAACCTACTGTATAATAAAAGTGATTTCGGTCAAAAATTACTTCTGCGTTACATACAAACCGGCTTATCCTTTAAAGAGTTTCTATTCGGGAAACTGAATGACGTCTCATTACAACCTCACTGACTTCTACTATACATTGTGTATAAATGTCACGAAAGCCAAACCAAAATCAATAAAACGGTAATTATTGTTGAACAGTAGCAACTATTATAGTCAAAAAGACCCATGCTGTTGAACTCGTATTTTGTTCTTGATTCGAAAGTGTATTATTAAAAATTAATTATTGTAAAGATCCCTTTATCCTAATAATCTTGGTTGACGTTTTATTTGCCGTACTTGATAAAACAGTTACAAACCTAGTCATGATCATGGGGAAGACAGAAAAGTCGATTACACGATTAAATTATACGGACGCCGGATAATTGAAAAACGATCTACGCATAACTCAACCACTTCCCAGCACCAGCCAGTGTTTCTGTATGGAAAAAAATCTAATTAAGTATTCAACTCATAAAGCGTCGTTTATCGCATTCGGTACTTGTATTAATCAATGAGTGGAATAAATAAGTGGGAATCCGGGTATCAGACTACCGGATGTAGGCATAGCTACTTGTTACAATTTCATTATACAACCGGTGACGTGATATCGAGTAGGTTGCAATAATTTTGCGTTTTATACTCGTAGTTTGTTCTATTACAAGCCCAAAAGGCTTTGGCGGAGAATAATAGAAGAAAGAAAATCATTAGGGACTTTAATTTATGTAAAGAATGACTGTAATGGCTTATTAGAGCTCTTTATTTACTTTGATAAGAAGGGAAATTCAAAATATCGGCAACATGGCAATAAAAGGTGGTGATTTCATATTTTGATCTTCTAAAAGTCAACCGAACTGCAGCGTGAGGAGGGGCTTTCATTTACCTCATCACCACTCCGTTATGCCCTCTCAACACTCTTATTATCTCTATTTTAGGTAGGTACTTCATTATTTTGTACAGATTTCCAATCTTGTCTAACCCTTCATTATGAGGTTAAGGAAAATCGGTTGTTATTATCTGAAGGCCTGGTTTGGAGGTCACCATTAACTCAAGTACCTACCTGATCTGACTGATCAGAAGTACTTACGTATATCACGTTCCCTTCCAGGCAATAACTGTTCGTAGCCACATGTTAGAAATCACAAAGTCGGTGAAAACGTTAGTGGTAAAAAAGAAATTTCGTAAAACAGAGTTAAAAGAATTAAAATTTCGTACAAAAGATTTAAAAAATACGAATTTTTGTTTTTCAAAAATACCCAAAAATATTAATAGTACATATTAAATGATACCAGTCAACAAATGGTTATAGACTTGGAGATTTCAGGGTCAACAGACAGGACGTTCAGTGTTAGCTACAATGAGTTAGAACTTCGATGGCCTCCGGGTGCACTGAGCCAATAATTACGTAGGAGGGTGCTGAATCGATTTTAAAACTAAAAACTCAAACGGTAGTTCAACAGAATTAATGGCCCGTGGTTTACTAATAATTGCTAATGGTTTACAATAAATCATTATCTCAGTAACGAAAATGTTCTGACGGCTATCAATTGTGAAGTTATGACTTTGTAGTCAATTAAAGTTTGGTAAATAATTCACGCCGTATAACTAGAACTTTTTTCATCTCTACTATCACATTATCCTGATTTATCGGTTCAGATAACTTCATGAAATCAAACTTCAAGACCGTGAATGAGAGTTTGAAAATGTTTAGTAAAATTAAATAAACAATGGATAAAATAGTTGGTTTCGCGACATTCAGAACGTCAACAAATAAGAGAACAGAAGAATGAAAAATAAAATGAGAAGAAATTCCAAGAGCTACAGAAGGCGTTTCCGTGAAGTGCCGCCGCGTATTATTAAGAATGTTCAGGGTCCTCGCATGTTAGAATCTTTTTATTTCATTGTTCTGAATTATGGGAGCTCCAAAGAAAAGGGCGATGAAGTCCTGCGCGGGAACGTTCCCTTATCACTTCATCTCTCGAGAGCTAATTTATCGGTCTAATTATGAATTCAAGGAACCGCTTTGGGCCGAGGCCTTGCCGTATGTAACTGGGCTATGGGATGAACCATGGTCTGACGATTTTTGAAAAAAAAAAACGTTTCCTGTAAGTGAATGACAACATTTGTTCGAAATAAATTCAAAATAAATTTAATTTATTTTTGTGCTCTTTCTCTTCCCCCTTACCTAATCGGTCAACTAATATGTTGAGGTGGTGATGATGAACTGAGGAATTCAAAATTTTCTTTTGGACCGTACTTTTGTTTTCAAGAAAATTACCTTAAAAGTGCCTACTTCTTTTCTCCGAATAAAAGTTGGCAACTCTACCTTCTATAATTTGATCGGATTATCCGGATTTTTGATTAACACGATCACATCCGGTCCCAATTAGTCCTGATAAACGAGATTATACTGTACTTATGATCATGCGAGCACGTAATACTATATAGTACTTGGACTTGCCCACAGTGCAGGTCCCAATCACAACCGAATTTTTCATGTCTCGATTAGGACCTTATAATATATGAATGCATATTATGCATTCAACATCAACAGAACACGGTTTTTGTTTCATATTTTTCCCTGAAGCGGATTTTAATATTTGACGTCAATCGAATAAAAGAGCTGGTAGTTATAAAACAAATAGGATGATGGGTTATGGAGTGACGGGTCTAAGTGAATAAATATTGCTTACTAAACATTATTGACGTGTCACGTTATGTACAACGGTTGGTTGCTATTTCTGAACTTTATCCTGGACTACTCTTATTTACGAAAGGTTGTCCAAGAAGGAACGGTGCTAATCGTTTTGTATACTGTCCTCCGCGTAATTCATGAATCACGGTGACTGGGTAGAATTCATTATGCCCCTCGTGTATTTTCCCGATGTGCAAGATGATAAGGAGCTTAATTTGTCCTCAAAGTAAAAGGATTTACTTTTTATTTAAAATGGATTTAAATCCGTGAATCACGCAAGCGGGGCTCAGACTTTCAACACACCCTAATAAAAATACAAAAAAGGCTGAAGGCGGGGCGGACAGGAGTAGTCCGTGACATTTAATGTGCGATAGATACGGGAGGAGAACCCCGACAAGGTGACCGAGGTGAAGATGGCACCCAAATGCTAAACGCTCACCTTGTGACCAACTCCCACAAAGAGAAGATGAGTCGAATGCTGTAGAGGCAAGTGGGGGATGTCTAGTTGGGCCTTTCTAACGTCCTTCGTTAAACCCTCTGTGACTTCCTTGTCCCATACCACATGTCCATACCATACTCAGATGTTCCCATCCCATGGGACTAATCGTTCAAGGAGAACTTTGGACTATCATAGAAAAGAGGCGTTTCTATTGGAACGCGTTACTGATAAAACACGAATTGGTATGATGTTTGTAGACATTCCAACGCTTTTCTCCTCAAGATCGCCGCAGAAAACAGAAAATCGCCTCTAAAATTATGTCATATTGTCGACCTCACAGAATTCTATTTGATTATGGGACATTGGGTAATGGTTTGGCACTTCTTTCCTGAACCTTCCTTACATTTGAATCAGATTGTTTCTCTACTTCGGTAATTATAGCGCTAATGCCCTTTTGAGTGTAGATACCTTTTTTGAGAATATGATTTCAAACCTGCAGCACTCTCAGTAGGTTTATGTTTTGAAGGTAGGTGTTGAGTGCTTCTCAATGGCCAAACAAGTTTATTAGTAACTACCTTCACAATGTATTTGTTTCTGTCTCAATTATTGAACTAATGATACGCCATATAACGGTTGAGCTACAAAACCGTAAGGTCTTATGGTAAAACTCGAACATCGTTAGGCTTAAAACCCTAATAATTAGGGTTTTAAGCCTAACCATGTTCGAGTTTTTACAATTATTGTCGTCTTATACGAATTATTTTAGCTTTAAAGAGTCAATTTTATCATTTCTCGCCCAATTTTGTATTCTGGTATTTATTTTCACCGTATCAATCTGAGAAAATCGAGAAAATTGAGTTCTACATGTTAGGAAACCGTGTATGAAACACGAATATGAAATCGAATCGTGCACGTCTTGTTTTCATCGAAGAAAGTTGTTGATGATCCTCTTGGATCTACATATTATATAACGTATATTATACTTTCTGAAATCAAATAATTAGTAGAATTGAAGTTTCACCGCCGTTTGACATTTTGAGACTAGCAAGAGCGATTAAGTTAGTCAGTAAGAAAGCAACTTCCATGAAAGCTGAACCGCATACTGTTCACTTTGATGTGATATAAACCTAATGGTTATCTCTCATACAAGGCGGAGGTTGGCTGTATAGCTCCATAATAGTTCATAATAATAGCGCCCGCAGGAAGGCGAGAATGAACAAAAGGGCTCTGAGTTCAATCAAAAGCGTAGGAGCAGGGTCGACTGAGGTTTGGGGAGTCGTAAAACCATCCTGAGTACTATTAACGTGGGATATATTACACACGTCGTGGTGGCATTAATACTCGACTTCAATCACAATTAATTTGATAGAAAACCATTAAAACTTGCTCACCTCCCATTAGGTTTGCATTGAGCATTAGTCAAATTGTATAGTATCTGCGCTGCTCCCGTTGCAACATAGTCTGTACAAATGTTTCGTAAATAAGTATTATGGTTCACTGGTAAGTAAGTATTAAGTTCGGCACTACCTTTAAAACTAATAAAAGGATTTAAGAGTGAAGGCCGTTAAGTAGGTTTGCTACAGATTTTGGTAACTGATTTAACACTGCACGTCCCATAGATTTCAGGAGGAAGGCAATAGAGCGCTGTATTCACTATCATATTGTCCATTGTTGTATTGAACCAGAAGACGAGTCGAACCCTGTTTTTCTTTACACTGAAAGGTACACTGAGAGTAATTTTGAAGGCAATGTTGAGAAAGCGGTTAAAAAAGACGGGGTCGCCCTGCTTGGATCATAATAATAATACTGTGCCGCACGTTGCCACCGTTGCCCATCGACTTGCCATAACAAGTAAAAGAAGTAACGGCGAGAATTCCGTTTTCAAACCAGGAAGAAATTGGAAGGGCTTGGAGACCGTTACAGGTCTCTTAAATAGTCTAACATGAATATGTATCGGTGGCCAACCCGTATTAATAATGTATACAGAAGGATATGAGCGCTCATACAAGGGCTTAAGCGCGATCACAGCCATCTATCAACACTTACTCATTACAACTTCACCGAGTGCACCTACTCATAGGCTGATCTTGCCTCGTCCTTGTCGGGCCCTGTATGTCTGCCCTTGACTTGCCAGAGCCCGTGTGACCCCTTTCGTTTGATTGATCGCTACTGTTTGATGCTCATCAATGTCGACCTCTTTGACACCGACATTGAAATTTGTACAGCAAGTTCGTTTGGTTTTTTATTAGGTTATAATGTTCCTATTGATAGACGATTAGTTTAAGTGATCGTTTCTATTTCAGCATTAAGGAGGATTTTCCATAGGTATTTTAGGGTTCAGAATATTCATGACTACGTTATTAATTAAAATGTTTCACTTACTGGAAAAAACATCTGATCATGAATAATATATTATGTATAATCATGAATAATATATAAAATATTATGGATGCGTTGAATGACCAAATACTAGTCGGTGGTGTGAAGGTTTTTTATTCCACGACGTTTCTGCCCAGGAACTGGGCCCTATTCATGTGGATATATTATGAGATGAGGTAAATGTCACATCCATGTGACATTTACCTCATCTCATAATATATCCACATGAATAGGGCCCAGTTCCTGGGCAGAAACGTCATGGAATAAAAAACCTTCACACCACCGACTAGTATTTGGTCATTCAACGCATCCATATACTTCCACTAGTCATCAAGATCATAACACTGTACTCTTGGGGAAGACCAACATGTCCCTGTTTCGTCAAGTTGAACAACAATACAGCCACAACGCAAAGAAGATGGTTGATCACTGGATCGAACTAAAGAAACTCTGCAAATTCTTGACACAACGGTTCATTATCTTCTTTGTACAGATCACCCTTCTGTCTAGATCACTAGGTCTAAATGTCTAGATCCTAAATGTTAGATTAATTATTATTATCAATTATCACTAATTATTAACACCTACTGAAAATTATTATAATTTATTGTTAGGTATTGATAATTCGTATTTATTAATTATTATTAATTATGATTAATTAATACGATATAATTCTGGGGTTTTTAATACTACGTCGGTAATAATTTTTCTATAAAAGAAGTACCTACCAACAAACATTCGAAATTACCTTCATTTCCGTAGCACGAAACGCACCTCAGAACAACAAACTCGACATCACTTAAGCCATATGATGTTCCAAAGAGCTTTTAGTATGAAAATGGACCTGTATTTCAACAGTTTGATTCACGATCGGGTTGTGAGGCACAATCTTTGAGCCGTCATTGTGAACGAACGGCTGGTCGTACAAAGCTGCAGATGGTCTTAAAAAATTCTACGGAACAAACTCTATCTAAATATGAAATTAAAAACTTACCGTTTGATGGGAATTTTTCGAGATATGGAATTTTCAACATTTCAAAATTCGTTTTGAACCCCTTCCCCTTGACCTAGGGTTATGAAAAGTTTCGTGGATCATTGTGGGGCTGGTCCAAACCCAGAAACCAAATTTCGTAATTTTAACTCAACGCTAACTGGGCAAAGTGCCTCGGACGGCGGACGGACGAATTTTTTTTATTCGATTTTCTGAATCTACGTATCTTGAAACGTAAACCAACAAATTTGGAGGGGGGGTTAAAATTTTTTTTTCTTTGGGCGATTCCAATGGTTCATTATCGAAGATAATAAACCAAAAAAGCATGCATCCTCAAGTGTGATAACTTCTTTTTGGAAGAATGCAAGCGTAACAATGTCATCCCTTCGCACATTTTGAATGCTACTAAGCAAATCAACAACCTCGCTCTCTTCAAGAATTGCCCTCATAATGACAGACTAATCAAAGTTTGCAATAAAACTAATCTAAGCATTTTAATGTTAGAAATTAAAATGAATTGGTGGAAGACCAACAAAATCAACCACCAAATTTCACAAACATTTCTAGGAATTGAAAATGTCATATCTGATCCTAACCTTCTATCAGATCTCATAGCCTACTGTGACTAAGTATGTAATAAGTTAACTATACGTAAAAACCAAACACAAAATAAAAAACTTGATAATCTTACAACAGCTAAAAATTCTCTATCTATCCAAAACAGTAATGAAAATAGAAGGTACCCTAGTGCAATAAGTTTTAAAAATAAGGACGATAGTACCCAGATAAGTGCAATACAACAAAAATGGATTGTTAACCTCACTGATGTTTCTATACCACCTGACGTTAAAAAAGTCTTGAGCCTAGGAGAAAAATTCTGTGATAAGGTTAGTGATAAGATGTTTCCTATGTTAGATATTATTGCAGATGTAGAATATGTCATTGACAATCTAGAAAATAGCTCGGATGAAAAGAATGCTGCCAGATGTGACATAGTTAATGTGTTAACAAACTCCATGAATCCTAGGTACAATTGCAGCAACACAAACAATTTTATTACTGAACATGAAAGGCAAAACACTTATAATTTCATAAAACAGAACCCCAACATTTTAATATTAAAAGCAGACAAGGGAGCAGTTACAGTTATTATGTCCAAAGATGAATACCAAGGCAGAATCAGTAACATATTACTAGACACTGATTCATACAAACCCCTTAGATCTGACCCTACAAGAGTCTTAGAACGTAATGCCAATGCATTAATTAATTCTCTATTCAAAACCAAAGTCATAGATAAAAGCGAACACACCAACTTATATTCCCTTAAATGTGTAGCACCAAGAATTTATGGCCTTCCCAAGATACACAAACCTAATGATCCACAGCAACTCAGACCAATCATTAGTACTATAAACAGTCCTAACTATAAATTGTCAAAATTTCTCATTAATATGTTAAAACCCTTTATTGAAAAAGACAACTATAATGTTAACAATTCATTCGAAGTAAAAGAATCCCTAAATAATGTCACCATACCTACAGGTTTCAAATTAATCTCCTTAGATGCTGTATCCCTTTTTAGTTCTATTCCATTGGATCTGATAACTAGAATCATAAAAAGACTTTGGCCACAAATACAAATTAATCACCCCAAACTAACTTTGAAAAGGTTCCATGAGATTCTTGATCTTAAAAAAAAAAAATGGATGTGACATTTACCTCATCTCATAATATATCCACATGAATAGGGCCCAGTTCCTGGGCAGAAACGTCGTGGAATAAAAAACCTTCACACCACCGACTAGTATTTGGTCATTCAACGCATCCATATACTTCCACTAGTCATCAAGATCATAAAATATTATGTCTGTTTATCGCAGTAAGGGAGAAATTAAGACATTTGCGTTGAGTGATAGATGATTCAAATCGGGGAAAAAGTAAGCTGGACTGACAAAATATTATTTGTATAGAAATTAGCTTTAGGAGTTACTCAGCTGATCCCGGCCCTATGCTGCTTAAAGGGTAAGTCCTAATGAGGCTTCATACCAAATTTTAAGTCTCTACCACCACGGGAATTGCGCCAAAAAACGTCACATTTTTTGTATAACGAAAATTTTGGAATGATCTTCAGCCATAAGAAATATCCAGGTCAATGATTGTGTTGAACTAGTTTACCTGTTACATGCCAAGCTGAGATACTAATTGTATTGACCCACTTGTTTACTACCAGTCATTGTAAATAGAGGGAAATTCCCTATTCCCTATGAATATGACAAGAAATCTTGTCATGAGATTTCTTGTCATATTCATAGATACCATGCTTTGAGCAAATAATTATATGAATGAAGTTCAGGTGACCGACCATGAGGGGATCAGAAACCCCTGAGTAACAGAACATTTGATGAGTAGGTTAGCAACAGGTGGACCAATGGCGGACGACCAATAACATCTGAGCTGGCCCCGAGTTGATTCCAAAAGGAACTCCATGCACATCTTTTAAACATTGATATCCTCGACCGGATGTATTGGCTCAATGCAGGTGCATACAACGCCATAGAATTGAATAGATGGACAGTAAGTTATAGTAAATCCTTGTGATTCACAATCGAACTATCCAAGGTATCACATAAGGGTATCCTAGATGGGTCTTGTCGCCCCACCTTGGGAACGGTTGACATTTCATCCGTCCTAGTCCACTTTTCACAAACGAGGAGGTTGTCCGATTTTAAAGCCCATTTCGATCACCAAACCTGATCCAAAAACAAGGAAACGTTCTTTTTCCTCCGGTCTCCAAGTTTTACGACTAGACTCTTCCATCCGTTTGTTGGAGATCTCACGATTACGACGTGGGACGTCGATTCTCCGGTGGAACATCGTAGAAATGGTCAGAGGAAAAATAGTATAATACGGTTTGGAAGGGACGCCTAACGATTTTCGAACCGGAGTCGCCGGGCTAGAGACGCGGAAAGCCGTAAAATCCCGCCTGAACGATACCGTTTTACGATATTCGAATTTGTTAGAGTCAAAACGGCAGTTCAGCTCCAGCAAAAAACTGAATATGTCCGAATAAACTAGCTGGAAGCTTCAACCAAATACCATTAAGCAAAACCAATCAGCGATCTGTCTCAACGTTCTGTGCGTATAGAAGAAAATTTAATGTAGCATGATTGTGCGGATGAGACCAGCATACTAAAACTCTTTTCACGAAAAATAGAATGTTTCATAATATGGACCTATCTTCCAGTTATGATGATTAATGGGGTTGCCTAGCAATATAGAGGATAATTGGCTCATCATTCAACTGGGGTTAGCGTCGACTGTGTGGTTGTTCATCAAAATTGGTGACGACTAATATGTGTTTGCGCATACCGATTTGAAAATTATGATATTTGAAGAAAAAAAAAAACAATTCACACGAAAAACGTACAAAGTCCCTTTTCAACATTTATGTGCCTACATTATATAATTAATACAACTAATTAATTGCCAAATTAAAGGTACATACATATAATTCATAATAAATATAAAACTTATAATTCGTGTTGCAAGTAATTTTCTAATTAATTTTTTAGAGCACCCATTTTTACGGATTCTAGCCGTTATCACTTGACCGAATTGATTTAGTTTTTTTCTCTTGCTAATGACGTGATACAACTATCATATTTGGGACAAATGTCATTAAATATAAAAGATTATAGAAGTTCCCGTATTTTTTACTACATGAAAATATTAACTGGAAACCCTGACGCAGGCTAAGTCGAGATATATAAAGAGCTTTCAAGAGGACAAATTATGTCGATGCGTTTGGGAACGATAACTGAATGATTTATCGAGCAAAATAAAAGGATGTGAGTAGCAGTGAGCTCAACTCTAAAGACCCCAGTTCGCAAAAACGATCCCATTACCACAAGAACAGAGGACAAGGGATCAAAACGGTGGCGTAAATCTTCTCTGGAAAGGGCGTCGGACGTAAGAAGTCCCTAAAAGGAACAGGGACGGCCGTGTCCGACTCGACAGTACAAAACAGCGTAGTCCGGCCCGATAAATCCAACTTCGAAAAAAGAGTCTCCTCTGGTAATGCGTCCGAAATAAAAAGACGAAAAATGTTCTGGTAAAAAGGAAAAAAAAAAAAAAGACGTGAAAAGCACTGAGTGCACGGTGGAGGGCGATGGCAGACTGTGTGGTAAAGGTAAGGTGCTAATTGGGTAGCTATGTAAAACGTCTCAAGCGACAAATCCGTGTTCTAAGGCGAGGCGATTTGTCTTGCCCAGGCGCGCGGAGCAAGATTTTCGGCCACTAATTCACGCCTGAGGCATCACCGTCCGATTTGGAAACAGTTTGTTCGATATTCAAACCGAAATGAGCCGATGTGAGCCGACCTCAATGCTTTGCTCAAGGAGACGAATAAAACTCGAGATAATTATAATAATTAAGCCATTTTTAATCGCTTGCCGTTTCTTTTTTGTCAGGTGGAATCCACAAGTAGCACTCGTTCGTTTGCGAATGACTTGAAATTCTTCCGAACTGCGAGTCTAATTGTGACATTTAATACATTTCACGGGACACCGTCGCAGTTAATCACCTT
This sequence comes from Stenodema calcarata, assembly GCA_963920205.1. Classification (NCBI taxonomy): domain Eukaryota; kingdom Metazoa; phylum Arthropoda; class Insecta; order Hemiptera; family Miridae; genus Stenodema; species Stenodema calcarata. Next base: position 353,262 of record OY986051.1, read on the forward strand.
GACACAAGAAACTGAATTTTGACCGAGATGATAATTTTGGTAGCGGAGAACTCCAGAGACAGACGAAATAGAAGGGCCTTGGACCCCCTTTCTCCTATCGTTTTGAGCCTTACGACAAAATTTCTATGAGCATGGTATATGTTCTAGCCGCTCAGCGTCGTCAACATCAACTTCAGTTCTAAGGAGGCTACATACCAAATTACAGCTTCATATTGTGAATAGCATAGAAACTAGCTATAGGAGCCACTCAGCTCATTCCGACCCTATGCTGCCCATCTACGAATTTAGCCTTTCGATTGCCAAGACGGATTTTTGTGCAAATTTTGGCTATTTATCTCAATTCTTTCGAGAGTTATCATGTGGAGTGACACATACATAGTATATAAATATAATAACATTATAAATATAATATATTATGAATATAAATATTTATATATTTATGTATGTGTCTTATACATATAATATAATTATATGTACGTAGTGAAATAATAATCATATGCATGATATATTTATATACCTATTGTATAAATATATCATACATATAATTTTTGGTGTCTGTTGGCAGTGGATTCAGGATGGTCTGAAACAAATTGTGGTACAACCAGTTTTCGGAAATACTACCTAGTTGTGAAAATTTTGGACCGAGAACAATAGCTTCATTTTCATCGAAAATTTGCTAAAAACCAACCAAGAAGAAAAAAAATACCCCCGCCCCCGCCCCTCAAAATTTGACGGTTTACGTTTCAAGATAGGTAGATTCCAAAAATCGAATAAAAAAAGAGATCCGTCCGTCCGCGGCAATTTGGCCAGTTAGCGTTGAGCTAAAATTACGTTTTTTTACAGGTTCGGACCAACCCCACAATGATCTTTGAAACTTTCCATAACATGATACTTCCTTCCCAGTCTTGGGTCGTCTCCCTCGAATGAAAAATTAAAATCGAAAACAATAGATCACCCTTCTTCTTTAGAGCCGTGCATCCAATGGGCGGCCCTCTTGCCAAGCTTTGTTGTATTAATCGTGCATCCGATTTCCACTGTTACAGCTATCATCAAATCAAATTTTGATTTGATGTTAACAACACAGTGCTGTCCAAGTGCATCATAAGTCCTCAGGTTTTATTACCCGCTGTCACTAGTAATCTTCTTTTACCGGGCAAGTAACGACTTTTAATTTGAATCAAGACATGCCTCGCTAATTTCGATCGTTGGAAAATCACCAGCATGAGGTGAAGAACTGTTTCCTCACGCTAGATATATCAGATGGGTAATTATAATTTGCATACTGCCCAGCCTTTTATTGCGGATCCCGCTCGTCCATTAGGGGCAATCACATATATTAGACGGATACCATCTCGTCGAAGTGAGCCTCTGGTCGTAAGTTAGGTTTCGTAGGATGGCAACCTCGACGCGTTTCACGCACGTTCCCATATCCGACTGCAATATAATTCTTGGTTAACGCTTGGACATCATTGAAGTTATGCAATACGTTAGTCAAAATTCATGTTGAAAAAAAAAGTGTTCTGACCGACAAAGACTTCTGAGATTTCACACAAACAATCTGTGCCATAACATGAGACAAGACATATATTTGTGCTTGTGTTTTTATAGGAGAATCAGGAAGAATTTCATTTATATCGTATCACTGTAACGTTTAGGGTCCGTCGAAACTCCTTCTCGAACATCCTGGTAGTTGCTAGATCAAAGAAACACAAAAAACTAATACTTCAAAACAACACTAAACTAAACGAAATATATAATATGTATTTAGTAATATATTTTATGAAATAGAGGATATTAAAGGATGTTAAAAAAACTCAGCTGCCCGGGACCCCTTTCGTTTTGAGTCTTACTGCTAAATTTCTACAAGCATGTTTCAGCCACTCAGCTGATCCGGGGCCTGGGCAACTTCAAGTTAAAATCCTAAGGAGGCTACATACCAAATTATAGCTGCATACTGTGAATAGCATAGAAACTAGCTTTAGGAGCCACTCAGCTGATCCGGGCCCAGGACAAATTTAAGTTGTCCAAGGAAGTTGAAGTACCAAGGAGGCTAAATTACAGCTTCGTAATGTGATTAGCATAGCAATCAGCATAGAACTAGCTTAGCGTAACTGACGGTTTCAGCCAGTTAGGTGAAGGCAAAAACATGTTCCATGTTTTGTTTCAACATTGAATTCCAATAACAGCACTGGTTTCCAAGGCAGTAGGGTGACTTTTCGCTATAATAAGATGTATGTGGACAATATTTCTCAGTTATTCTGTGAGATCGGTGAAGGTTGCCTGGAGATAATTTACGTCCACATAATATGTGGACGTAAATTATGTAGGACGTTGAATTATGTGGACGTAAATTATGTGGACGTTGAATTCAATGTAGGTATTATGTAGGTATTTGACATTTGAAATGAGTCTTTTGACTTTTTTCTTTCATTTTCACACTTACCATGGACTTATTATGGCTAGATTGGTCATAGTAAGGAGTTCGGGCCACCGAACAGTAGTCGAGTCATATTTTGTGATAACATTTAATTCGTAGGTTGTGAAAGTAGTATTGATGCTGATTAATTGTGAATGAGCTTTTGTCGCTGTTTTGATTGGTCTGATCCCGAAGACAGGGTCACTGGGTGTACAAGTAGAATTATGGGTCTGGTAACGGCAGCAATTGTCAGATACGGTGATTGCGGTTCATAAAGAAGTGACTTGCAAAACCAGCCGAACTTCCCGACCACTGATTTGTCTTTAAATCAGAGCTGACTTAAAGCAGTCGGTCATACGGATGTCCATATGTGGGAGAGAGTGAAGCAGATCCGCGACTCGGCACATGCGCCCTCAAACCGCAAGGGTTCAATCGGCGAAGTAGGAAGCGAAAAATTTATGCGTTGATGGCTGGGCATTAGGAGCCATTTGAGTCAAAGGACCTTCAACGCCCCAGGGGAAAAAAAAATAAAACAAAAGAACTCGGTCCTAATACCTCTAATATCCACAGAGACCGTTCATACTATCGTTCCCATATGAAGAACGGGCAGGTCTTTGCCCGTGAAAGGGCTTGAGAGCTCGTTCTCCGGGCAAAAGGTTGCCAGCTAGCAAGGCTGAGGGACGTATAATTCGCCAGAAATGTCTTAATACTCGGTCGACATTCCCCTTGACCCCAGAATCGCTCAGAAACAGTTTCACCTTATTATAACCCCATCACTATGGGTGACCGCCAGGAGGTGGGTCTCCCGTCCAAGTAATCTTTCACGCTTCTGTACGGCGATCCCCTCTCAACTCAAGGGGGCGAGGCAATGAGTAGCTTTAAGCGAAATCATCGGAACAATTCTGATCCACCTAGGTGGACAGCCGATGACGTCCGCGACGCCAAAAAAACGGCAGTCGGACGAAAATTCAACCTGAAATGGTTGCTTACTTTACTTACTTTTTACTTAACCCCATCACTAGGGTAAATGTGTTATTTCCTCCTGTCCCCTTTCGCTAGTTTGTTTATATTTTCGTCCAATCTTTTTTTCTCTCTTGTAGATTCGTTATATCAAAACGCTATTCACTGTTTTAATGTGCCTACATACGTTCAAGAAATAAAATGTATTCCTAACTAATTCTATAATATAAATTTAATGGTATATTGAACTGGTATTTTTAACTGGTAATTTTAATGGTATTTTAATGGCATTCCTAACTAAATATATTCTAGAATTACTTTAACGTTTATCTACAACAACCAATTTTGGCACAATTACGGCAACTTGAATAATTTCAACAGCAGCACAAAGAGTAAAAATTACCCTTACGTTTCTACACGCCATGATTAGTTGAAATGATTTTGTTCCATGGCTACGTATAATATTTTAATATACGTTTTGGGGAGTTTTAGGGGGGTAAAAACCCACAAAAAATCTCAACTTGGGACAGTCCGACGAATGAAGCCTCATATAAAAGGGTTTTTTACGCTGATCACGATGGTGAAATCAGAATTGCGATACCTTATTATTTTCTAACTGGAGCACATGAAGATGAATAAACGTGGTTGATACTTGAGATGTTCTTCGTCGTTGATCTGATAACGGAATGAGATATCGCAATTCTGACTTCACCATCATGCTCAGTGTTGAATAATACGCTGAAGGGGGTTTTGGTGAGTCGCGGCGGTTGGGATTACTCAAAAATTCCCAAAATGATACAGTCTGATAAGTGACAGGTATTGTTACGATGAACACGATGTTGAAATCGGAACTTTTTCGTTCAGTCTTTTTTCTCGCTCTAGTAGATTCTTTATATCAAAACGCTTCACTATTTTAATGTTTATTTTGTGTTGGTTTTAAGTTTATCTACAACAACAAATTTAGGTATAATAATGATACCTAATTATACGTTATTATTACTGCAACTTGAATAATTTCAACAGCAGCACAAAGAGTACAAAATCACCCTTACGTTTCCACACACCATGATTAGTTGAAATTATAAGATTTTGTTCAATGGTATCATATTTTAGTATACGTAGAAGCCATATTCCATACACCTCGGCAGTTCCAAAAATCTATTTATTTGGAAAAGATTACCCCCTAATTAATTATTAATAGCTAGTTCAGCTTCCTAATATCGGGTTTTAATTAAATTAAGAGGCGTGACGACGTAAGCAGATTCCTCCACTGTTTGGAAGCCGGATCTCATTCTAGAAACCCGTTTTTTCCCCTTCGGATCGATGAATCGAGCTTGCACTCAGCCTCAACAACGGTTTTTTTCTTTGTCTTTTTTTTCCAAGTTTAGTCGTGTATAATATATTATGTTCAGTGTATTGACACTTCTATTCCCACTACACAAACATAGTTATACTGGTGATTTACGGGGATCAAATACATCATTTTGATTCCTCTACATATGTAATACTTCATTATTCATTACAAAATATGAATACTGTACCAAATTATATAACATCCAATGTAATTCTTTCGTCGAAACCCCATCCTTGAACATGAAAACGTCCATATTCATGCCTCTCAATAACGTCATAATATTTTAACATCATAATAATATTTTAACATCATATTATGGTGTGCCCACAGACTGATTTACTTTCACAATTATTTCTACATTTAATTTAATTGAAGGATGATTTTTTTTAAATCCTATTTACGTGACTGGTTGTATACGTATTTCCGCTGGGGGTTATAAGGACTCCGTATGAAGTATTATAGTGGGTTTCATCATCCTTATGCATCGTCCAGACGGTTATGTATAATATAAACATCTAGTGACCTACAATTTTTGCTAATGATTCGTAAATACCTATAAACATCATGTTACTGTAGGAAATGTACAAGTAGAACGAACACAGAATATTCCCAATCAATTCGATTATAAGGCGACACCAGCTGTCGTTTGAAGTGGCGCACGGTAGAACGTTGAATAGCACCATGAATCACGACGAGCCGCCTTCTAATGAAGATTTATGTCATTTGTTTCTAGACAACAATGAAATTAGCTGTCATCACCTTGGGGTTCTAATGGAGACATCAAAAGGTGTTTGATAATAATCGCAAAGTGGGCGGCGAGTCGGTTAACACCTTGAAATGCGAAACGAACCCTTCGTTGATTAGGTGCTAATGAACTGGGTGACGAGTTATGTACAGCTACGATTCTGTGCCTGCTTGTATTGTCGCTTTCAGTGTAATTGGCGACAGTGGTTTTCATAAGTAATTACATCTTTCAAACTGTTTGCTCCGTAAGGTGAGTTCGTAGATACGATACATGTATCTATGAACCCGTTGACGTATGAACAGGTTGATTCTGATCAGTGTACATACTGAAATAATTATTTAAATAATATAAACTAGCTAGCTATGACATATTCTACAGTGAATTTGTATGCTCCTCCTATGGTAAGAATTTACTATCTGCTCACAAATAAACATTCATGCAGTTTTTGTAAAACCATAACATATTGATGTTGCAATCAGGTGTCTTAATGATATGCAATGAAATTTTGTTGCTGTTGGGAAGATATTTTATAAAGAACTATACAGAGTCAAGGAAAGATATGAATAGAGGAATTATGTTTCTGACCTTAAAACAGTATCCGATCCAAGGTGGGGTTTTGGCTCATAATATAATATATTATGGTATTTTTATGGTATTAGGATCTCGCGTTTGGGGCATCTTAAATCTTAAATACCCACTGCTGTCATTGCCAGGGAGTAGGATAGTTTTATCTTTCATTCGTAGGTACCACGAGACCTTCAATACTTCTCTTTCGTAAGATATGTTCATGTATAACGATGGGAATGTGATGATTTGGAAACATCAACAAATATTCAACGTCCCTGGTCAGGTTACGAACTCCAGGAATGACATATTTTATTCAAGTTGTCATCGTAGATAGGTGTTAAGGAGGTCTTGTACGATCGGAACATGATGGGAACCCTCGGAAGGTGAAGATCGTGGGATGCCTCCTTTTCTTCCTGTTTTTATTTGAATGAATTTGGTGATGATGGTGGCAAAGTAGGTACGGAAGACGTGGAACAGCTCTCAAGTCCTTGAAAGAGATCTCTCGTCCCACCACACGTAGTGTCGCTATTTGTCACACGATCAACCCGGCGAAGAGCAAAGGAAAGAAAACTGGAAACCAACTAGAATGTGAAATCCCCCAGATCCACACATTTCATAACTACCTACCGCTTACTGTTGTGCGTTCGTGTTTCAGATTTTTAACTATAGTGTATAAATCTGGATCCCAGCCTGCCACACATTTATTTGAACGCTTGCTTGAATTGCTTGCGAATTAGCTCAATGACAGTAGAATCACTGAATTGCTCGAATGATTCGGCTTATGCTTCTCGTTTCAAAAAGGACTTTCTATCGTCTTAATTATCTTATAAGAAAATCACCATTGTCAACCCTACTAACTAAGTACAACGGAAAGGCGTCACGTTTCCATTACACTTTGTGTTTTCAAACTAACCCGCTCTTTCCATCCCGAAGTCAAGCTGGTAATGGTTAGTATAGCTAAGTTTTGTCATGCCTGTATTTATAAGTCCTGCTTTGCCGTGGTTAGTCTACGTAAATTGTTTAGCGGAATTAACAAGCCTAGTTTATAATCATTCTCTGTATTTTTAGAAAGGGAGGACGGTGACCCTGAAGGCTCCGCGACAGTTCAATGCAAAACCCAAGAGTTAGAGTTGAACCATTATGCGCTCAGAGCAAGCGGCGAGTTGTGCAAGTTGAGCCAAACTTGGATTTCTTTCCGAGGACTAAATTAAGAGCGGGAAGGGACCCCATGTTCCATTCTTGCCTACCTACTTAAATTACTGTTAACGTTTCGCTGTTCAACTTGTTCGGTTGAGTCATGGAAAACCGATAGAAACCCTGATGAAAAACGGCCACAAGAAACGTATCTGGAGCAATTAATAATGCGGTCCAGTGCGGGAGTAAAAGGCACTTTTTTAAATGGTCCCATCACGAAGTCTCTCTGTTCACAAGGTCAGGTTCCTGGAGAGTTTTTGTGGTTGGAAGACCGCACTGAGATTGAATGCTCACAGGTAGTATGTAGAAGTTTAACCTTACGTAAGTAAGGGATAAACATCAATAACATAGGCTGATATACGTTCATATTTTTCTATTAAGTTCAATCCTCCAAAATGAGCTCGACGCCGTTTAGGTCGATTTTGAGATGTACAAACTGAAAAACAGTGGCCTTGTGAAGCCTCGGGCAATCAGCTTAGCCATCTTCGCCTATTGTAGGGCATGATGGAGTGCGATTGAGTCTCCTATTTGAACTTCGATAGACTAGAATAATGCGTAACAACCGTGGAGCTCAATTGTGGAGCTGGAGTAATTTTGGAGCTCAATGAGCATGTTGGACTGAATTGCTGAGTGGAGTAGAAATAATTTACTGAAGCTACCATTACTCAGTACCATGTGAGGATTCCGCTCAGGATCGGTGATTAGTGTCCCTTATAGATAATATTCAGCCACATACAAAATACCTCCTTGCAGGACCCTGTGGGACGAATAGTTGAGTGGAATTGAGTCGAAATTTTAGACCAAGCTCTTGTGAATGAGTTTGGCTCTACATACCGTATTCGTTCTTCAGATTTATTTTCCGACCCTTTATGGATTACAACGACTTGGGTCCTGATTTATGCTTAGGTATTCTGTTTTCGATTTATATAAAAATATGACGCGATCTGTTATTTATCGGCTGTCACTGCTAGGAGCGGGTTGCTAGAAGTACAATGAAATCGATTTTTGTGAGTGATATATATGAATCTGGATGACATGTGGTTCGTGGAACTGACTTAACCATTTCCCAAAGTAATCGAACAGGTGTCCATGGGTGGGTGGTAAACATTCAGTTCCAGGAGTAAGTTGTTCGGAATAACGCGCATGCATTACACACCAACACAATGTGATTTTGCATATTGCGCACCATTATCAACTGCAAAAAAAAGGCACTGCAATCGTTCGCGTACTGAGATGCTGCCACCAGATTCTACCAACCGCAACTCGAAAGATGGAGTTAGTCAGCATCACAGTAAACATCCGTAATTCAGTATTACCATGTTGAATGAAGAGTATTCTAATGCATCCATCAATATATTAATTAAATCAGTGAATTAGACTAACCGGGACACGTCTTCGTTTTGAGCCATTAAAATACTAAATTATCGCTATTTATAGAACTAATCTGCTGAGCTATCATTTGTCAGGTAGTATCGCTGCCAAGTAATAAACTTATTTGTGGAGGTATTCTGATTAGCAATATAATTTGACGTACGACATCTACCTTTATGGCCTGCCTATCCTAGTTTTCGCTGTGATATTAAAAATTGCAATCGTATTATAAGCTTCCTGGAATTGTTCTACACAATTTAATCTTCTATACAGCTTCCATACAGCTGACATCGTAACTCGGATTTTTCCAGAAGCGGGTAATAGACTTAGAAGCCCACCCCGCTTTTGAGGAGTGGCCGAACAATTAATGGAGTGGTTTCACGCGCGTCAAGCCAAACAAATCGTCCGTCCAAGCAGCTGAATATCCCCTGAGACCTTTTCTGTAATCACCCAGTTCCTCCGGTATCCCTCCGTTGTTTTCATTATGTTAAACCCTGTAAAATGCTAAACAGAGCGGCGCTTTATGGGATGGTGCCTTTTCCCTCCGAGATAACATCGGAACTCTCTAGAAAAAGATTCATCTATTAGATGCGACGTGTGACATTGTTTTCGTCGAAGGCAGTCGGATCTTTGGGACTGTAGCTCTTGATATTCCCATCCTTCCGTATTTAATCACTCGTCGCCACTTTTGATGCTCTACGGACACAGATACATTTGCCATCTTTCTCTGTTTCACATACCTATCTATGTATTAAACGGGTATCCTCAGAGCATTTAAATTTAAAATCTAAATTTTAAATCTAAATCAGGCATCGAGTGATCATGATGAGAGCTTTTAAGAAGAATAGAAAATGCACTAAAATTAAAACAAGCCAATAGGTACATAATGGTTGAGTAAATAAAATCAATATACAATAACAATTATCAATTAACAGTAAAAAAAAATATTTTGTATGTACATACCTAACTTCAAGATGAACACTCAGCTAAGAGTTGGAAAACAAAGGCCGTCCCATAGGAGTGAGTGAACATACTATTTCCCAAAATTTTTTTGATCCATACCTCACTATAATTATCTTATGTTAACCTATTACAAGCTTCCTTACAACATGCCTCATTGCATATTTCGCATCATATAGGGAGATAAGTACAAGTTCACATATTGATTTATTTTTGAATTCTCAACTTAGTTTCATTGAGTCATAACTGAATTTCCATAAACGAACGCAATAAAGGAAAATTATAGTTTCCGAGGCCTTATCCTATCTGGTAATCTTTAGAGGAGAAGGAGGTGCCAAGGATGAGTTGCTTAAAACTTTACAGCGAAGCGTGAGCGGTCAAGGAGCTTCGAGAATCGACGTGTTGAGGTCTTCGTGAACATAGAATAATATAGAATGGAAAAAAATGCATTTAGGTTGTTTGTTCGAATGTGAAACCAGAAGGAAGTTATTGTACTGAGATGCGCTTTGTAAAGGTCAGGCACAGGTGAAATCACTGGAATCAAACCTTCAACTTCTTCGGTAGTTGAGGGTTCCGGTAGAAAATGAACTGCTGCCAGGAGGCCGCTCCTTTCAATAGTAAAAAAAAACCTCCTCATGCGTTTTTTAGGTCCCTCTGGCTCATTTGAATCCCATTATACGGAAGACTGTTTTCTCCAAGAAGAAGAAGGCCTCCGAAAATAATCTCGAGATTGCGTGGAAGGGTTCCGTGGCATCTCGATCGGTGTGGCGTATTGTAGTTTCCACCTGTTCCGTAATAGATTCACGAGTGAAGCCTCTCCAGATGATCGGGGCACGTTGATTTGGCTCTGCTCCAAAGGCAAGTCCCCGGGAAGTAAATCGGTGGGGGAGGTTCGACGAAAATTGGCTATCTGTCCGCCGTTATGATGCCCAGGTGTCAAAATATTACGGGCTACGTCCAGCAGTCTTTCATAATCAATTAGGACGACATTAGTCGTCGTTCTTATTTGGCAGCCACGGCGCCTGAGATGGATACCAGTTCCGCGTCGAACCCTGAATCAACTAACGGAGCCCACGGGGGCCATCTTCAGGAGGATTATAATTATTTCTGTCATATCCCATTGTTAATTTAATGACACCGATAATCACGACTACCTATAAATTCGACCGAAATCTAGGGACGCGGGAGCGTCCCGCCCGCCAAGAAAACCGAAGCCCAGAAAACCGAAGCGACTGAGACACTGATTACGCGACGGAACAAGTTGGGGTTTTCAGCCTACCGTAGCTCGGCTCCCTGAGTGTCTCGAGAGTTGATTTTTTGTACACCAACTCTCCAGGGGCACGTGAGGACGTAAACCAAATTTCAGCTCTCGGGAACATCAGGTGTCGGGGGTATAACAGTTTTAAAACCACTATTTTTCACGTTTTTCGTGTTCTTCTTCTTCTTCTTCTTGTTGTTCATTGACGGGGCTACAGCCCAGCAGACAAATCGGATCGAGCTGAAATTTTGCACACACGTTTGTTATGCTCCAAGGGAGTGCCTTTTGAATATTTTTTCTTCCTCCCCCCATTTCCCTCCCAATTAGGGGGGAAATAGTAATTTTTAGGAATGTCAAATGGTCATAACTGAAGCTTTTTCAGATTTTCTTTTTTAGTTGTATTCAGCTTTTAAAACTGTTTAATTTGAGATCAAAATGAGCTTCCTAAGATGGAAAATAAAGGAGTTATGGTGATTTTTCTATTTTCAACAATAACTGCCGCCAAAATTGATGAAAATTGGTGCGGTTGGTCTTAAAATGTCCGCTAGGTTGTATAGTATATGCTCAATAATTTTGAACTAAATCTCAATCGATTCGACTAATCTACAGCCAAAAATACGTGAATAAATTCCACATCTACTGATTTGGCTAATTTCCGAAAACATCAAAGTTGAACGGTGGTCAGAAAAATTGTCGTAAAGTGGCGCCTGCTTAAGGATCGATAGGAAATTTTATGGGCTTTCGAATGAGGGTAGCGCTCTTTGTCACTTTTCCCAACGGATCTCGAGTTATTCGCGATTGTTGGTATAAAAACGTGCGTTTTACCTTTTGCAAACATTCTCTTTCCACTTTCTCTTCGACACCAATAATTACAATTATTGTAATGATTCTCAACAACAAAAATTTGCACAATCCCCAAGAAAAAATGCAAAAAATTTCTAATTCAAATTCATTCAAATTTCTAATTCTTTCTATTTTTTTACATTTAATAATAGGCATAATTGTTTTAAATTTTAATAATTTTTTAAATTGTTAATTGTTTTAATTAATCGAAAATTTTAAAACTAATATTTAACCAATTCGCAAAATTTTTAAAACTACTTATTTTTCAAACACATTTCAGATAACAAACAATAATTTCCAAAAAATAATTATTCTTGTCACAAAAAGAAGAAACAAAAAGGCAAATTAGTAGGCGTACTAATTTTTTACTAAATTTTGACTAGGATAAAACTTCATTTAGGAAAAAATTTACTAGTTACCTCGTAGGTACTTTTGTTAAATTGAACCGTATTGTATAAGTACCACTCAAAAACTAGCCATGCAAAAAGATGTGATATCCCCCCAAAAACAACTCCGTTGTAAAAACTGGCCCGCCAAAAAACCTCAGCCGCAAAAAGGAATGATATCCATTTTGCCCGCCAGCCACGTATATAGGATGCTCGGTGCTTCGCACCTCACTGTTGAGTGTGCATATAGAAACCTGATCCTCCTACCCCTAACCTCCACCGTCAATGTTTTCCTGTTCCCTGTCTCCTTCCCACAACCCCCTCTCACCCTTAGTCACCCTCGGTTTCACCTAATATGTTTCCTCTGTTACACCAGCAGGGAGCTTTACGCTTCTTTCAATGCTGTTGGCGGGAGCTTTTTGCCAGATGATATAGTTGTACCACCACTGATTACTCGTGACCACCAGTAATACTTATAATATAGTAATGCTTCAATTCAGGCTTGTTCATCTGGCAAAAAGCTCCCGCCAACAGCATTGAAAGAAGCGTAAAGCTCCCTGCTGGTGTAACAGAGGAAACATATTAGGTGAAACCGAGGGTGACTAAGGGTGAGAGGGGGTTGTGGGAAGGAGACAGGGAACAGGAAAACATTGACGGTGGAGGTTAGGGGTAGGAGGATCAGGTTTCTATATGCACACTCAACAGTGAGGTGCGAAGCACCGAGCATCCTATATACGTGCCTGGCGGGCAAAATGGATATCATTCCTTTTTGCGGCTGAGGTTTTTTGGCGGGCCAGTTTTTACAACGGAGTTGTTTTTGGGGGGATAGAATATACATTCGTAAAGTGTCAGTGGTTATAGGATTTCACGTTTTGCACACACAACAATTAGTAATCGAAAATTAAAAAACTATTTTATTTTATGTAGACCAATCCATAAAAAACGAACTAGCAATCGAACATTGACAGGATAAAGGTGACCTACGTTTCTATATTATTGTAAATTTAATACTTTTCTCAGTATAGGCAAAACCTACATCGCCGTGAGATTGCCTTTACATATCCTAGCGCCTTTTGTGGCAATGAAATAACTCGGGTTTTTTTGTGAGTACTTTAAACGAGTGAGATCCACTAGGCACATTTGAATTTATGGATAATAATTTTATGATTATAATAATTTTTAAATTGTGAACTTGAATGCATAAATTCGCACGAAAGACAAATTAAAAATGTAAACCATGAGTAGATGCGTTATCGATTACGCCTAATTTCAAGCCCCAGATCGGTGAGTGCTGCCAAATTACCTGTTCGTGGGCCTTTGTCGTCATTTTAGGCTCAGGTTCCTGATCAACTCGTTGATTCAACAACCTGATGACGATAATTTTATGAGGAAATGGAAGTTCAGTCAACGAAAATCCTGTAGTGGAATGGTGGTTAAATAAACTTCCGATGCTGGAAGGGATCGGAAGGTAGAACCAGTAGTGATTCAGTCATATTTCACACCTCATGTACATAAAATGTGAATATCCCGTCCGTTTGAAACACTGCACCCGAAGGCTTCATTACAACCACATCCAACAGTTCGATATGCTCATGACGAGTCCCCTACAACAACTCATGTGATCCTGTATGGCCCTCATCGGGTAGACCTTCTCATTTCTACCTTCTTGTGATAGGTAAGTACACACACACGCGCACATACAAACACCTTCACATAAAATACTTACCAGGGAGCCTGTCCAGTGTTACTGGTCACAAGAGTATGCGCGGAACGTCCGTCGTTACCCTATTAATTGATTTGTATCTTTCCCAGGGTGCCGAGTTCCAGACGTAAATTATCGGAGCATGTTAGGTAGTTTTTCTACTCCTCCTTCTTACCACCAAGCCCCTTAAAACCATTCCAATCATTTCAATCTAAAATGGCTCCATAAGTTTCTTTTTCTTCCTCTTCGTAAGATCGTCGCTCAGAAAATAACGAACAAACAAAATGGCAACATTGACATTGAGAAATATAAATGATGCATTGAAATAAGACTTTTTCCAATGATTTATCCTACACAAAATTCGTCACATTGATATTCCCTCCTTTCAAAACATCCTCGTCATAATCCTTCCCACATTAGCATACCAGACAATATATTGATTAAACTGAATGATTGATTGATAAGTCAGTGATTAAACCAACCATACACTAGTTTTGAAATACACTTCTCACCTTTCCAAATTGTAAACCATTCTTTAATTTCACATTAAAAATGTAGTTATTGAAAGGATTCTCATTTTGGTAAATTATCTTTTATACGAACCACTGGAATCGCCAAAAAAAAATCCGGAAATTACACAATGTGTGTAGATCACCCTTCTGTTTATAAATATAAAATTAATATATAATTAAAATATAAATATAAATATAAAATTAAATTAATTAAATTAATAACATTAAAATATAAATATAAATATAAAATATTAAATATATAAATATCACTAAATGATAGATTAATTACAGTACCAGGCCATCAAGCGTACCAATCATTTTGTAGCCTTTGCCGTGGAGTCATTGGGTTCTTGGGCAAAGGAGGCCAGGGATTTGGTGGACGCTCTAGGCTCAAGATTGGCAGACAAGACAGGAGACCGAAGGGCGAAGCGGTACCTTGTTCAGCGTTTGTCGCTGGCCATCCAGCGAGGCAACTCCACGAGTGCCTGGGGACATAGCCTACATCCATGTCCATGGAAGAAATATTCTACCTCTAAATTCCTGTATACCCTATTTACATAATTACTTCTGCGCCCCCCCCCCCCCCCCACATGTCCAGTCATCATTGTGCTTTTGGCCATTGTACTACTAATAAAAACATTATTTCGACAAAAAAAAAAAAAGATTAATTATTATTAAATATTATAAATTATCATTATTTGTTATAATATAATTATATTATTGTTCATTATTATCAGTTATTATTAATTATTATTAACTCGCTGTCTTAGCACATTGGTGTTATAATTAATAAGAATGAACAATAATTAATAAAAGTATATCATAACTAAGATTAATTGGTTAATAATTATTAATGATAGTTTTAATGAATACCTAATCATATTTTTTAAAAATAATGTTTTAATAATTATTAATAATTAATCATTAATTAATTAATTATACGTTGGTAGGTGGAAATAAAAATCCCTGAATAATATTGGTATAAATTATTTCTGATTAATTCATCATCTCTATGAACCTTTCATCAATCATTGAGTGAACTGGGCAGAAGGGTGATGTGCACTAAGAAGGTAATAAATCTTTGTTTCAAGATTTTGTAGAGTTTTTTCCACTGAATTGTTGAACGAGAGCATTTCTCTTTGGCTCGTCTCCCTTCATCAGCCTTTCACTTCAACAGTCAATCAAAATCTGCCTCCATTCACTTTTATCCTGTAGAACCTTATCTTCCTCTTACGTACTTTCAATTATTTTTTGTTACTGATATGGAAAGAACCTCGTGAACTACACAGTGTAATGAGTTGCTAGTCTACTACTAGTTGGCCCATATTTATATTCTGACTTATCAACTTTAACTAACTTGGAATCCATTTACAAATAATCAACCGTTCCGAATTCTATTGATACCCCCTAACTTCACCTATAGATAGATCTATTTCACTTATTTTTACCCAGCGGTAACCCTTTATGAGATGGCTTCCAAGTGACTCACGACCCCTTTACTGAGAATCAAGATATCATCTCCGTGGAACTTCAAGGATCTCCTTCTTCTTCCACCTTTTCGATCTCCTGATCGTAGTTTAAAAAGAAGTGTCAGGTGGAAAGCAACATATAATACAAGATATATGACGCTGATCAGAAGATATACCTATACCTATCCACAGACGTACCAGATAAATAGGGTGAGGCAAGGGTGTGAGTTTGGCTAGCGACCAAAGGAGCCAAGAACCATTGCAGAGACAAATGGTGAATTTGTAACGAATCTATTATAAAACTTTTGGCAGTTGCTCCGAGCGTAGTAAACGTAAAAAAAAAAAAAAAAAAAAAAAACACGTGAACCGCATACCGAAATCCCACTTTGATGTTCATAGGTGTAGTAAACCACATAATACGGTTATGAGGCTAATTGAGGCTAATTAGGTTAATTGAGTAGTAAAGACGTTGGTTATCGAAAACTCAGATAGATACAATTGATTATTTAGTTGGATACCTATCTACTGAGATTTTAATGCCGGTCCTCAAACGTTTTCAAAGTTCTGCAAAAGGGGATTTGGGCATCACTTGTTTTGCAATTCATTTTACAGTATATGATGAAATATACCGTAGACCGGACATAGCGACAACTCAATATCTCAGCCAATCGTACTACCATCATTCGAGAAATGATAGGAAATTGATTGCTTTTATTACATTATTTATGAGAGATTTTGCAATCTTGTTACTTACCAAGAAAATTGAAATTAAGTTTCAACAATAGAAGAAAGTGAATATTTTGGGTGACTGCTCTTAAACTATTACAACGACAAAGGTTCGATTTAAAACAATTCCTAGACAAGAAAAAGGCCTATCAAATTGGAAAATTGAGCGTGGCCTGTTGAACTAAATTCTAGTACATAATTTGAATTATCCAGACAGGTGGGACCTAAGATAACTCATATTGATCTCATTATAAAATTAGAATTTTAAGAAATAATGAAAACATCACCTACAGATTGAGACAATGATACGTTTGTACATTGTACTTTTGATACAATGATACTTTTGAAATATACTTGAAAACACAATATTTAGTTGTAAATATAATTAGTCACTAATTTAGTTATAATTGTAATTAGTCACTTTAGTCAGTGTCGAAGAATGTTGTTGGTTATAACCAACTAAATAATATAACTAAATGGTTATAAATAACTAAATGTTAAAACTGACTCATTTATGGAATCTGTTCGATTTATACGGAGTATTAGTCAACATGTACAATGGACTTATGAGGACATGGGTCGTGTGAAGCCACCAACAACGCCAAAGGAAATGTCCTTTTTTGGTTGCCTACCACATCGCCTTTTTTCTATATTAATTGTTCCGAGTAATTCCTACGTGAGGAATCGCCAATCAGCCGCGACAACAACTTTTTATAGGCAGTTTGATCTTAAGAAATCTTGTAACCGTCTAATTTGATCAATGTGGCGGTATAAGTCCACAATTATGTGAAACAAGACTATTTTAACGATGGGTTCCGAGGAATTCAGAAGACAAAATCTAGGAATCAGAATCCTACAAGGAATCCTTCAGTCCTAAGATTCCAAGATTTTAATGATTTCGCATTCATTAATTCTCGATATGATCAGTTACATCCCCATTACTAATCCCATTTTGTCTCATATACAAGAGAGAACATTCGATACTATTTAACAATATAGAATGTTCGCACCGTATAAAATTATTAGGAACTTGCAAATAATGGGTCTCATTTTGGTTTATCATCTTCGAAATTTGTTAACTTCCTCTCAAAAATTTGTTGCTTTACGTTTATATACGTAGATACAGAAAATCGAATAGAAAAAAAACTCTGCAAATTCTTGACACAACGGTTTATTATCTTCTCTGAGCAGATCACCCTAATCCAATTAACGTACTGTTTGAACGGCTCACACCTCCTCTCCCTGCTTCCTCTCACCTCCTCCCTTCCCCTCCACACTCATCCTCCCTCCTCCCTCCTCTCTCATCCTCCCCCTCCTCCTCATCACTCCTCCTCCTCTCTCCCTTCCTCCCTCCCTCCACCTCCTCTTGCTACCCTCGATGTTCATCTCTCAGAACGACGAGTCCTCGTCCTGTCGCAATCAACTTTCATGAGTTGTTGAAGTTGTACATTAAAATTCGCTCAGGTTTTTGTTCTACCTTGTTGTGTGATGTGAGTAGGGTGTGAGGTGATGTGGGAAGGGGGGGGGGGTGTAATGTCGTAACAATGAGCGCTTTAAGTGAAGAAGAAATTCGTATGAATGAAAACTGAAAGTTCAATAATGATAATTAATAATGATTATAATAATAATTATTAATAATAATAAATAATAAGTTTAGTAATAACTAAAAATAAATTATAGTGAATAATGATGAACTGATCAAGATTGTGATCCAGTTCTTGATAAAAACAACAGTTTACAGTTTTAGTTGTGAACAAGATCTAATGGTGGCAGTTTCGAATGAATTCATGGACGGAATACTAGTCCGTTCTCTTAAATGATGCTTCTAATGATTACAGGAAAATAGTGTACGATCTTTTAAGTTCATCAAGCCTATTACATCACACCCTTCGCTCTCTAAATTATTTGAGATTCGAGACTATAATAACTAATCTAGCCCTGGCCGATTGCGTAGACCTTCGCTTAACAAATACCAATCATAATTTCTTGAGCCTCTAATTAATTAGAAATATCAAAACACGAAAAAACCTGTCTGGCGGGTGGTCATCTGATGAGGTCACACATTAGACGTTTGAACGACGTTGCTTTAAACCAGGCCTTCCCAAACTGTGGTCCGCGGACCCCCTAGGGGTCCACCAACCCTAAGTGGGGGGTCCGCAGCAAATGTAAATTTTGAAGCAAATTATACCTACAGCATAATGTCGGTAGTCCTGCGCTGTTGGACTTCCGAGAATTGTTTTCGTTGGTTCTATTGACTGGAAGAGTTCAAAGAAACAAAGAATTCTGAATAACAGCTGTATAAACAATCAACCTACTTGTGCGAATCCGGGTTTTCTATCTATGCTGCTACCAAATCCAAATACCGAAGCTGCCTTGATGCTGAACCTGACATCCGCCTCCAGCTATGCAAAATTGAACCCGACTTTTCAAAATTGTGCCAGCTGAAACAACCACACTCTTCCCATTAGTTCATCTGACTCAACGTTACCATTTTGCTCAATTCAATTTTTTGTTTCTTACTTTGCACATTTTGTAAATAAAAAGTACGTAAATAAAGTTGAGTAGGTACGTTTTACCTACCTAATGCTTATTTTCATGATGTTATCCCTTTCTCCACCAACTAATATTTGGAACAGTTGGCTAATTGATGAAATTGATTTGTTCCCCCTATCCATATTCAGGTAAGTACCTGATCTAACACCAACTTGAATGACAGGGGTCCGCACTTGAAATTTTTCCGTGAAAGGGGTCCGCTAGTTAAGAAGTTAATGAACTTTCCATTAAAAACACATTGCGGTTAGACATACACGAACCCAATATCAATTGGAATATGTTCCTCGTTTATGGAATTTTGAAGCTGTGTTCGAAAAAATAGAAGAAAGGGGCGGAGGGATAAATTTACTAATCAAACACTACAAAATATAATATAAGTGGAAACTCGTCTAAGTAGATATGAGCAGATAGTATTATGAAAGTAAAAAAAAACTATCGGACCCACTCCAAGTGGTTCTGAATTGGAGAAAGTAAAATTTACTGGCTATCAAAATGGCTATTAATTTTTATAGTAAAACCAAGCTTTACTTTCTATCGTCGTCCCAACACAGAGCGGGATTCGGGAGGATTTCAGGTAATTTTTTGGACATCGTTGGTGTATCCTAAACATATTTTTCATAATACATATTTCCACATTTCAATCGCACAATATTCATAGTAGCCATGTAACAAAAGCTACTTGAGGTTTAGCAACTAAATACTCGTGATTGACAGAGTTTTTAGTGAAAAGGCCAACCACTTCCTGTTTCAGATAAATCATGCCTTTTTTTGGGAGGTGCGAAAGATAAGCCCAAACCTTTTTGTTCAGGTCAGAGCAGATAAGTAAACTATGCATCCCCTGAATTGAAGAAACTCGTTTGAGAGCGCATTTATCATATGCAAGTCGCAATGTTGAGATTGTACCCGTTGGCAAGATAAATGAAGTATATGTAAATCGGTTGCAAGGCTGGTCGATAGAGTCTACAACTTGTCACAATCTCACGGATTAATGCGCCCGGAGGCGAGTCGAGTTCCCCGGTGTGAGTCAGGGATGCTCGGCCGTTTTTTAGGTATTGCACAGAAAAATTATTATTGCACATTTGTCCGAACGATCAATGCCTTTTAGGATTCCGAAGAACAAATAGATTCGTTGAAATAGATATGATAAAAACCACCCAGAAAAGAGTGTTGCATGGCGCATCCCACACGCGTTAAAGATACGACATTGCTCTTAACATTCGAATGTATTATTATGTTTGGAGGCTCATAAAACCGTAACAGCCGATTTTAACCTTCCGAATCATGGTCGATACTTCGACTGATGTAAATTATGCACCTTTGAAGCCAGAACGGACTAATCATTTTCAAACATGCCTCAAGATTCATGAGCAAATTTCCAGATTAAGCCTTTGGTATAATCTACCCATATTTATCAGTGGATTCGGACTCTTTGAAGTGACTTTGAGTCTTTTGGACTTTTTAATCAAACTATTTCAGTTTTAGAGTTTAAGAGGGTTTCCTGAGCATACCTCACCACAAACTATAACATACAATTCTAAAGATATATTTTTGGGCATTGATAATTCTAACTGCGGTGTGATTGGCTATAATAATAAGTTGGCCATAATAATGACATGAAGATTAAAAAAAAGAAAAAAAATTTAAAATGCACGAACATAGAGCAATAGAAAGAGCCCGAATTTTGTTTGGAAAAAGATATTGAATTCAGTGTGATGCCAAAAATAAATTCAGACAACAAAAGGCGGTCTGAGCACGGTGAGTTCACTTTTTTTCAAGTCCGATTCAGGGCGGGGATGAAAAGATTCCCGGACTTGGCGACTGAACCCGCCCCACCCGGCCAAAATCCCTAATTAATTAATTAATCCCGAGAAGATACCAGTGGGCCTCGCAGTGGGTGAAGAGAGGGGTGTAGCATGTAGCGATAATAATAGGATTGGAACGCTTATAGGAAGGGACCTCTGATTTATGCCTTCTTCCTTTTTTTTCTTTCTCTTGTTCATCCCAAGACAATGCCGTTGTTAACACAGCTTGTTTAAAATAGTCACAGACATAACCCGTTCCTTAAGCGAAGAATCCCCCGCACGTACACGCCCGTATAGAAACCGAGGTGGAGACGAGTATTTTAGTAACATTCAAATCGACGTGATACCTACATTTGGGCCCAGGATCGTTTATTTCGCGTGAGGTCTAGTTCTGGCTCACAACTACACCCTGAAGGACCCAAGATACCCCAGAAGGGCCCAGTAACTACTCAAATTGTATGGCGAAGGATATCACAAGGAAACAAATTCTATGGTAGATCTGTAGATAATTTCTGACCTACCTGTGATTTCTGGAGCGGCTTGTTGTCCAATACACGTGGCACTTGGGAACGGATAGAATCGTGTATTCAGAAATCGAGGCCAAAAAAATCCTAAAAACTGCCATAAGGTAGTAGGTAGTTTAAAGTTCTAAGTCTTGGTTATTGGCAGATTGTTATATTGTTTTCCTCAAATAATACATAATATGTTAATACATAATAATATTATTCAATGCTACTCTGTAGTGTTCGATAAATACACATTCAACGTGTCTCCGTTGTTTCGGATCCCAATACAACCTGCGATTCACACTTGTCCAGAAATTCATCCGTGTCCACCAATAATGTGTTTTCTTTAGAAATCCGGACCTCAGTGTGGGTTCGGTGTACTATATTGTTTACGAGGTGCACGCCATATTTCCCTCCAGGAGTTCCTTAAGAGCGAAACATTATTATGTTATAGTCAATAACGGCAATTTCAGCTGGAGAAGAGAAAATCCTACTCACTTATGCTTCTGGCTCGGGCTGAGTTTGTATCAGAATGCTGTGGAAAAAACCCAGGGTGGGAGCCTATCTACTGTTTCCATTGCGTTGATATATGCTAATTTGTGTTGGCGCATGCGTGCAGGGGCTTCGAACACGCCAACTTCAGTCTTCAAAATTGACACCCTTCCTCCCGGTTTGAAAGTTAACATCGACAGCACGAGCGTATGATTTCTGATGGCGTTTTTAGTTTCATGGTGGTCTTGCTTCGAAGATAACACCCATTCACTACCAGGTGCACTCGGTTAGTCCGATATAGAGAGTGGCCTCCAATACACGTATGGAGTTTTTGCAATAATCAAGAATCTAAATAAAGTTGAAAGAGCAACTTTTCTCGACCAATGAGAAACTCTTTACGTTCAACAGAGTCTATTACCATAAATCACCTCCCAATATTCGTCTTCAGAATGTTTCGTAATAGTGGATCCGGTATGTATGCGATGTATCCAAGCCAAGCTCATCGTAAACGGCTCAATTCATGTAAATTTATTCACCGGGAACTTCGGATAAATAGCCGAACCATCGCAAATCCTTGCAACAGAGATTGATATCTTAAAAATCCAATAGACGCCGTTAAACACACACAAACCTTTTCATGAGTGGGTTCGCACCGCTTCCAGCAACAACATTCGTTAAAAGATCGCAAGATTCAACAAAGTGATCTCAGAATGAACTCGTTCCCATACAGTGACGGTCGACTTTCAAATCAACAATTATAGTATTCATACAGCGGCATGTACATCTAGGTATAAAACATTTTTCCTTGATAAGTCGTTTCATGCCTAGGCCCCGGAGCTCAAAGCAGTAACTCTTTGGGCGTAATGGGATTCGTGTTACTGTGACTACAATCTTACCCGCATCCATTTTCATAATTGTCCCTGTTCCGCGTTGTGTGTGACCTGAGCTTTTCGAGCTTTCTTCTGTAAGAGCACCCCGTTCCGACGTCTCATTTAATGTTGCACTCAACCAACAACAATAGATCATTGAGCCCTGATGCTATATTATAGCGGACATCTCACTTTCTCAGTTTTCTCGAGTGCCCCGGGCGAATATCGGTGAATCCAAGAGACCTTTTAGCCACAATTTAGGTGGATTTCATAAATCACTTCCGTCACGTCAAACAACCACACTTCTGAATTCGCCTTTTGACAATCATCCACCAAAGGGAGTTTTCAAAACACTACCCCGTCAAACTTTGTCCTATCACCTATGGTAGTGCATTATATCAAATGGTTTAACAATAAATTGACAAACTAACCGTATAGTGTGGTAAAAAGGTTTAATCTGTTATATGAAAAACGCTCAATAAGAGGTTAGAATTGGCAGCGGAGCATTCTGACAGTAGATCACATTTGTAGTATCAATCGATTCAATAATCGAGGGATGATGGTGAGTTCCTCATAGGACATGGTTTAGCAGGGACGTCTGTAAGGATTTCGGGAGATTCATCTCCTGATTGAGGTGAAACCATGGCATGTGTGATGTGTACCGCCTTTTCATTGGACAGAAACCGTTAGCCAAGTGCGTTAGATGTGGTAATCCAAATGGAACGCTAGAACATTTAACAATGGAGTGTAGTGAGTTTCAAGTGCATAGGGATCAATTTTTCATGAGAATAACAAAATCAGTCTAGAACCCATTCAGTTACCATACATTACTGAGACAGAACGATTATGATGTATCTAAGAAGATATTTAAATTCCTGAGTTCTTGTAAAGTATGTGTTGAGATGTAGAAACTCTCTATAAACATTTATTTGACATTAATTACCTACTTATGCTGCCATATTATGGCAGCATAAGTAGGTAATTAATGTCAAATAAATGTTTTTAAAACAAAATCTGTCATAGTGTAGGAATAATAAGTCAAGTATTTCGGACAATTTTAGAAGCTCTTTCTGGGTGGCTCAACGGTGTGAAGTTACGAAATCACATTAGACCTATACTACCTTTGATTTCGATATTTTTCTGCGGACCCCAAATATATTCACTCAGATCCACCATAGAAGCTTCTCCGCTCAGTTCATTGCGAGATGGAGACTCGACGGGTGACATTCAGATCGGGAATTGACAGGATTCGTGACTGCTCCCCTTGTCCAAGGGCCCGTGGGAAAATCCTACGAGGAAACGCTCTTAGAAAGTTCGATCGCTCCGATTGTGCAATTGATGGGTGATTCCGAAACAATGTTCCATATCCATTCAGTTGTGTCGGTCGTGTAGGCGCTGCAAGTCTTCATTTTCGTTCATAGATGGGATTTGAGTGTAAGAGTGATGAACTAATTCCCAAACTATAAGGAGCAGTGCACGTGCAAATAACTTAGAAATACTGTTTAAACCACAAAGGCCAAGTTCAAAACTCACCCAGAACCGATAAAATTCAGTGTTCAGCATACAATAACCTTTAAAATGAGGTGCCACTTGTCAAAATGTTTCATTTTGGAAATTAATGAGAAATTCCCTCCCCCCCTCCTAAAACTCCCCAAAACCCCCCCTTAGAGTGGTCCGATTCTGCCCATCTACGAACTTACCCTGTCGATTGCCAAGACAGATTTTTTAGCAAACTTTAACTTTTTATCTCAATCCTATCGACAGTTGTCGTCTGGAATGACACATACATAAATATATATACATATAATTTTTGGTGTCTTTTGGCAGTGGATTCAGGATGGTCTGAAACGGATTTTGGTATGAACACTTTTTTGAAAATTCGAGTTTTAAAAATTTTGAACCGAGAACAATAGCTACATTTTCTTCGAAAATTCGCTAAAAAACACAAGTCCTGGAGAATCTTGTTTTCAGATAGGGAACGGCCAGAGAGGCGGCCTCCAGACCAAATTATTCATTCACATAACTTATTGGATGAATTCTGCATAATCCATTACCATCACATAATATTCGATCTAATCTCATCACGCGTATATTGAATGATATTCCGAGACAATATTGTCAATTTCTCTCTGAGTGCAAGCTAATAATATGCTTAACTATGTCTTGTTCTGAAGAAACATACTTGAATTATACCAATTTGTATGATAATTAGGTACGTTATTGTAGACTTATTTACATCAATTTTACTTTCTGTTACAGAAACTCCCATACCACTACTGGGGAGCCCGACAGATATCCTATCGATAGAAAATGCGTGGAAAAGATCACCCACCCTCCTCCCCTTCAGTTGGAACAGTTGGAGGACGGACGCCGGCTCTGGGTGAGTCAATGGCATAATTATCAAAAATGAATTCATGAATCATTTGACTTAGTATCTTATTAACAAAAACCGTCATCATAACTGTATGTTTATCAAGTGTGACATTTAATAAATAATTTATTTGTTCAGAACAATTTCATGGCAATCCCGTATTGTCTTTAGCGATATTTATGTATACATACACATGTGTATTGATGTGATTTAAATTTCTTAGAAGGATTTTTCATAAATCAATACAGATATCAATTCCTACTTAGCTGCCTGGTTGGAAGTAAAACTTATAAATTATGGCCATTCCGAAGAAGGTGGAGCTTCAACTGAAACGAAGAGTTGATTAATGAGCAGACTTATACTATGGGAAGCCCAATAATGCAGTTTGTATGCTGCTGCATCGCTCATTTGTGCGTTTCAAGCGTTGGTTTTAATGGCGCGTAACAACCTGTTACACGAAGGGTTACACTTGTTGGAGCAATCGAGGTTGTGCCCGTCGGAGGCGTCAAGTGCCAGTATTATAACCGCACAGCCTTCGCTTCTCAGAAATTAATCATGTACCCATCCATTTGGTCTTATACTCATTTCACAGCTGGTTTGTTAAGTTATGACCCTCACTTACCCAGCAGTTTCGTCGCAGTTAGAGCCCTCCATACCTCGAATCCCCTTCGCAATTGGTAGGTAGTTGTAAATGTTCATTTTGGTCCAGAATGTCTCAAATCCCGGGAAATGTATGAATACATCAAGTGGGGTTATGTCAACTAGTGAAAAGATATAGTTCTACCGCCGTACAGTTATATCGCCCTCTCCGCTTTACCTCCGTGGAGAAATGTGCATAGGGTCCATTTCGGAGAGCATTGTTGAAGTTGGTGTGTTCGTACTCATGGTGGTACTTACATCCAGAGAAGGGAAGTTAAAGCTTTATTAATTAATAGGGACGTCGAGCTGATTTGGAAACTCATTAACCCAGAAATGATAAAAGATGTAGGTCTAATTATTGTCCAATTCACAGGTTTTGAAAATAACATCGGTTAATAAGGTGTAAAAAAATCGCGTAAAATGAAACAACAAATTATTAAGTCTATGTCTTTGATACTTCTGTATGTTGGTTTCGAATTCCGCCGCATCTCGCATCTCATTTGGGTCTCCTTGTCCCGAAGTTGGCGCATTACCTAAGTGAAATCTATCGCAGTATCTATCGAAGTAAAATCTTTGGCTTCAATGTCTTGGTTATTTCCTTGTATTCAGGGTTTCTTTAGGTGCTTAGTTTCAAAAATCCAAAGTCATGCATCATGGCTATAAGTGCAAATTATTGAAGAAATAACTTGTTCTATGTTAAATGTCTCCCTTTTACTGGTGTTATAACAAATTTTGTCGGGAAGGAAGAATTTAAGATTTTTATATTTCGGCTTCCCTATAAACCTCCACCACTATGCATTGGATCCGGAAGTGAACCCCCCTATGTCCTTCCCCGGTCACAGAAACATTCAAATACGGGAGAATAAAATGATCATAGTCCATATTTCCTTTCCATCCTCTTAACAGTTGTCGGTTCAAGTTTCAAGATACGTACCTACTTATACTTTGCGTGAGGGCTCCAATTGGGCAGTCGATAGGATTCTCCAAGTTATTCATAACCCTAAGTTTGATTTTATTTATTTTGTAATTTTTTTGCATTTACAACCTTAAGGGCCCCAAGAGGCCTATTGTAAATGTATATGCCAATAAAGGTCTATCTAATAAGTCAATTGAAGAGTTGGAAAATTACATATCATAACGCCATAGAAAACTTTGAATATAAAGTTATATAGTAGATACTAGGTATATAATATACAGTTCTATGAAAAATATTATTTTTCATACAAACGAGAATAGAAAAAAAATGGGTGATTCGAACAATGAAATGTCAAGACATTTTTCATACAATAGAACAGCTGATCACACATGGATTTGTGGTATTGAGTTACGCCGGTGTAGGTCTGTAAAAATGATGACCCATGATAGCTCATACCGACTATTCCCCATACAGAGTTAACCATATAGTTTTACGCTATTACTCCTAGTTATGGGACTCTCAAGGATATTGTAATTGTAAGAAGAATCTAATTAAGAATGTAGGTGAATTTGGGTGAATTTGCAGTGGTTTTTTGGGTGAATTTGCAGTGGTTTTTCCGTTTTAACCAGTAGTTCGGTTATCGTAACTTACCTTCTCGTACTAGTTATACGTTTTATCATACGTCATATCATACGTGTTGCCCGGTGATGCTGAAAACCTCGGGCGCTGATGGTCACGGGACCCCTAAATGAGACCAAAGAAAAACCTTGTGTTAACGAGCCTCTCAAAGCAGTGGATTGTTTCGTGGATACGCCCACTCGTAAGCAGGGTCACGGCGATGATTACATAGGAACCCCACTAACTACTGAGTCCCACGTATTGGGCGTTTAAAACAGGATCTGACTGTTAAATTGTCAGTCAAGTAGCGAATTGAAAGAAAATGGCATACCCTCACTGGTTCGCGGGAAGGTCGCCGTCACTTTCGCGACCTTGCGTGGCTCACTGACTTGTAACTCTGTAATTAGCAAACAAGAAACCGATGTCCGCCTTGAGAGTTGCACATCAACGAAGATCCACTGCATCCAATGCCTTCCTCAATTGTTCTCGTACAGCGTAGGATGAAAATGATTTTCAACAGTAAAATAAATACCTACCAGATTGCGAATAACGTTTGGAGGAAACGCCACTAGTTTTTTTAAATTTTGAAGGTTATTTATTGAAGGTTATTTATTATATCCGCCCTTCAATGCAGACCACTTTTCTGTATATAATAGATAACATTCTATTTGTATATAAATAATACATACAGCATTATAGGTATTGATGTAATTCAATCTGACAAGTGACACCTCATTTTAAAAGTGTTTTTTCGCGATGAACACGATGGTGACTTCAGAATTGCGATATCTTATTCCGTTCTCAAACTGGAGCACTTTGAAGATGAAGAAACGCGGTTGATACTTGAGATGTTCTTCATGGTTAATCTGATAACTGAATGAGATATCGCAATTCTGACTTCATCATCGTGTTCAGCGTTAAAAAGCAAAAAGGTGAGGTGTTACACGTTTATTGGTTTATTATCTTCGATAATGAACCATTGGAATCGCCCAAAGAAAAAAATGATTAACCCCCGCTCAAAATTTGTTGGTTTACGTTTCAAGATACGTAGATTCAGAAAGTCGAATTAAAAAAAAAATCCGTCAGTCCTCAGTACGCCGTCCGCCGTACGCTGTACGCCGTCCGCGGCACTTTGCCCAGTTAGGTTTGAGCTAAAAAAAAATTACCGGTTCCGACCAACCCCACAATGATCCTCGAAACTTCTTTTCATAACCCTAGGTCAAGGGGACGGGGTTCAAAACGAATTTGAATGCAAGATTATCAGGCGTTGCTAAATTTGTATAGTACGCAGTCAATGAATCATCAATATACTCATGAGTTCCTAGCGTACTGAAATATGCATATGATCCATCTAGATCTAGTTCAGGTTCATCTTCATTCACTCTTTTTTTTCCCCAATTCCCTGGTCTTTTATAATTTATAATTATAATGGAGAGGGAGAGAGAGAGAGTGCGTAATGATTATGAGACAATTCCCGCCTCCACCACATCAACTACCTACACATACATGTCCGCTTTCCTCTTTCTCACCCACTTCCACATTTCCATTCACTCACAATTTAAATTTAAGCAGTTGTGACGGGGTGTTGAGGGGGGGGGGGGGGGGCGTAATGATTAAGTGACATCTCCCGCCTCCCCCTCATCAACCACCCACATCTGCCGTTTTCCTCTCTCTCACCCACTTCCACATTTACATTCACCCACAAATTAAGTGTAGCAGTAGTGACGGGGTGTGGGGGGGGGGGGGGATAGCGTAATGATTGAGAGCAACTCCCGCCTCCCCCTCATCAACCAGCCACATTCACACGTTCCACATTTACGTTCACCCACAATTTAAATTTAAGCAGTTTCGGCGGCGGGTGGAGGGGTGGAGACAACCCCCGCTCCCTGTCATCAACCTTCTCCATCGTCCCGCTCCACTCCTCGCTTTCCTCTGTATCACCCACCCACAATTCCAATTAAGTCACCTCATGATCGACAGACGTTAATTAACGTTTATTAAGAATACACATTATCCCCCCCCCCCCCCGTCATCCCCCGCACATCCTTCTTATCATATTAACAATGTAGATTTATTTATCCATAGATAAATAATATTCAATAATAATTTAATCTACAGTTTAGGTATGTATAGTTTAGGTAATCATTTTCATTAACATTATTCACTAGTGGTTAGTGACAAGCCCACAAGGTGGTCCTCGACGATCTCTTTACAGCCGAGTACTGCGCGGAATAATTATTTCACTCATAATTTATTTAAATAATTTATAGACTGAGCTAGTTACGCCTATTTTAACCATTTGTTGGCCCATTCTCCAATTCCGGATATTGTTTGCAGATCAGTGATCTGTACAAAGATGATAAGCCGTTGTGTCAAGAATTTGCAGAGTTTTTTGAGATGCGAGCGCCAGCGAGCATCTAGAAAGCTTGGCAACGCATTGCTCATCACAGGGTCCCCCATCCTCTCCTAAAGTTCAACCATTGATTCCCGCTGATAAATGTTTGTCGTACAACACTTTTGCTGGTTTCAGAAAGTGTTCTATATCAAAATCTATCCAACTTCGGATGAATAACTCGAGATATGGAGTTTGAAAATGTCAAACCCTATTTTGCACCTCTTCGTGGGGGTCAGCAACCTGCGGTCCTGGCCAATATTTGCGGCCCGCAAAACATTGGAATATTTGAAAAAAAAAGATGTATTTTTACCAAATTATTTCCTTAAAAAAAGAATTAAATAAACAAGTAAATTTACTTGTAAATTAAGTAATAGCATAATTACTTTTTTCATTTCCCGAGCAAGTGTAAGGGAATTAGGAACTCCTTGTGATCCTAAGAAAGGACAAACTGACAACTTCAGGGTAATTCTATGTTATAGAGACCCAATGAGGAGACCCCTCGAAGGAAAATTCCCTTCATTAGTTCCCTTATATACAGGGTGTTCATTTTAAGACGGCTCAAATGCATTTCCTTCATAAACGGTTGATCTGAGCAAAAAATACCGGAAGTAAAAGTTGTAGCCCTTGAGCCCTTCTGCCGCAAGATCGAAAGTTGGTGTTAAAAGTTACAGATGACCCATAATATGCATTGCATGAACATATTATGTTTATGCACATTTCATTGAAGGGCGTAAAAAGAAAAAACTTATGCAACAAACCACATTTCGATATCATAATAATTATGAATAATAATTAGGAACTATAATAATTATGAATAATAATTAGGAATTTAATATTTTTTCTTTAACTGGAAATTGCACAGTTAAAGAAAAAATATTAAATTCGAATACTTCGAAAAAAACGGAAGAAGTCGACTTCATATCGACTTCATATCGACTCGAGGTGTTTATCTGAGTTCGAATGGACCCTCAAAAAGCTCATTCGTTATCGTCGACTTCATATCGACTCGAGGTGTTTATTTGAGTTCGAATGGACGTTCCAAAAGTGGAAAAATAAACTAAAAAAAATTGACTGGAATTGCCCATTGGGCAATTCCAGTCAATTTTTTTTAGTTTATTTTTCCAAAGTACCTTGTCTAA
This sequence comes from Stenodema calcarata, assembly GCA_963920205.1. Taxonomy (NCBI): domain Eukaryota; kingdom Metazoa; phylum Arthropoda; class Insecta; order Hemiptera; family Miridae; genus Stenodema; species Stenodema calcarata. The sequence goes on from OY986051.1 coordinate 384,025, forward strand.
TGTTAGCGAAAATCGGGTCCATTCGCCAAGAAAATGTTCACAAAAATGTAGGAAAATAAAATAAAATTGGTAGTTTGAAAAAACCGCCGGACGAGTGACCGGGTGTGACGTCAAGACGTCATCATTATGGATACTAGATTATGAAGCTATCCATGCATAAAGCATCCATGGATTCCTGTGGCGTGCGGAAGGTTCAATCCTTGTTACCAATCAATTTGTTATGGCGAACGGCGATAATCAAGCGATAATGCAGAATAGAGATCGAGAATGCTGGAGTGACGCAAAGATGGAGTGACGCGAGTGCATGGATCATTTTTCTTGAAACATCGTGGATACTACAACTAACGATATTGTCTATCCATCCTCGTTTGAGGTGTCCGATGACGTCAATGTTTCAGCGCGCACAGTACGAACAAGTACTAGTTTTGATTGCATTTCCTACCAAACTTAATGAAAAAACTGATCAACTCATGCTATTTTCGTAATCTTCACACGTCCCTTGACACTCGAATTGTACACTCGAATACTTCGAGAAGAAAGAGAGAAGTCGACTTCATATCGACTCGAGGTGTTTATTTGAGTTCGAATGGACGTTCAAAAAGTGCAATTGTACACTCAAATACTTCGAGAAAAACGAAAGAAGTCGACTTCATCTCGACGCGAGGAGTTTATTTGAATTCGAATGGACCTTCAAAAAGCGCAATTGTACACTCAAATTCTTCGAGAAAAACGAGAGAAGTCGACTTCATATCGACTCGAGGTGATTATTAGAATTCGAATGAACCTTAAAAAAGTACAATTGTTCACTCGAATACTTCGAGAAAAACGAAAGAAGTCGACTTCATATCGACTCGAGGTGTTTATTTGAATTCGAATGAACCTTCGAAAAGTGCAATTGTACACTCGAAAACATCGAGAAGAACGAAAGAAGTCGACTTCATAATATGAATAGTAAGAAGTCGACTTCATAATATGAATAATAAGAAGTCGACTTCATAATATGAATAATAAGAAGTCGACTTCATAATATGAATAATAAGAAGTCGACTTCATAATATGAATAATAAGAAGTCAACTTCGAGGTGTTTATTTGAGTTCGAATGGACCCTCAAAAAGCACTACCCTGAAGTTGTGTACGAATTCATAATCGAAACTTTGCCCCGTTGCTACGCCTTTGGATCTAATAATACTTGAAATCAGCAAACGGGAATCAATTACGGTGATCAAAAGCTCGATAGATGATGTCACAAATTTTCGAAATTTCAATTTTGGAATTTAATGAAAATTAAGAGTTTGCCCAGTTGCCATGGTGTGAAAAATCAAAAAAAAAAAATTTTTATTATCGATTCGGATTGGGAACGAGTATCTTTAGATAGATGTTCTCTTCGATTTTTAAATTTTCTAACATGGCGGTCATATTCATCAACATTGCGGATAAATAGGTGGAGCCGCATCATTCTTCAACTTTGCCCCGCGTACACGCCTATTTACCATGACTTAAATCCAAATGTTATTGATGATTCTGAACCGTATTTAAATTGTCTAGATAGATGTTCTCTTCGATTTTCGAAATTTGTAACATGGCGTTCATATTCATCAACATTGTTGAAAAATAGGTGGAGTTGCATGATTCTTCAACTTTGCCCCGCGTACACGCCTATTTACCATGACTTAAATCCAAATGTTATTGATGATTCTGAACCGTATTTAAATTCTCTAGATAGATGTTCTCTTCGATTTTCGAAATTTGTAACATGGCGTTCATATTCATCAACATTGTTGAAAAATAGGTGGAGTTGCATCATTCTTCAACTTTGCCCCGCGTACACGCCTATTTACCATGACTTAAATCCAAATGTTATTGATGATTCTGAACCGTATTTAAATTCTCTAGATAGATGTTCTCTTCGATTTTCGAAATTTGTAACATGGCGTTCATATTCATCAACATTGTTGAAAAATAGGTGGAGTTGCATCATTCTTCAACTTTGCCCCGCGTACACGCCTATTTACCATGACTTAAATCCAAATGTTATTGATGATTCTGAACCGTATTTAAATTCTCTAGATAGATTTTCTCTTTGATTTTCGAAATTTGTAACATGGCGTTCATGTTCATCAACATTGTTGAAAAATAGGTGGAGTTGCATCATTCTTCAACTTTGCCCCGCGTACACGCCTATTTACCATGACTTAAATCCAAATGTTATTGATGATTCTGAACCGTATTTAAATTCTCTAGATAGATGTTCTCTTCGATTTTCGAAATTCGTAACATGGCGTTCATATTCATCAACATTGTTGAAAAATAGGTGGAGTTGCATCATTCTTCAACTTTGCCCCGCGTACACGCCTATTTACCATGACTTAAATCCAAATGTTATTGATGATTCTGAACCGTATTTGAATTGTCTAGATAGATGTTCTCTTCGATTTTCGAAATTTGTAACATGGCGTTCATATTCATCAACATTGTTGAAAAATAGGTGGAGTTGCATCATTCTTCAACTTTGCCCCGCGTACACGCCTATTTACCATGACTTAAATCCAAATGTTATTGATGATTCTGAACCGTATTTAAATTCTCTAGATAGATGTTCTCTTCGATTTTCGAAATTTGTAACATGGCGTTCATAATCATCAACATTGTTGAAAAATAGGTGGAGTTGCATGATTCTTCAACTTTGCCCCGCGTACACGCCTATTTACCATGACTTAAATCCAAATGTTATTGATGATTCTGAACCGTATTTAAATTCTCTAGATAGATGTTCTCTTCGACTTTCGAAATTTGTAACATGGCGTTCATATTCATCAACATTGTTGAAAAATAGGTGGAGTTGCATCATTCTTCAACTTTGCCCCGCGTACATGCCTATTTACCATGACTTAAATCCAAATTTTATTGATGATTCTGAACCGTATTTAAATTCTCTAGATAGATGTTCTCTTCGATTTTCGAAATTTGTAACATGGCGGTCATATTCATCAACATTGCGGATAAATAGGTGGAGCCGCATCATTCTTCAACTTTGCCCCGCGTACACGCCTATTTACCATGACTTAAATCCAAGTTTTATTCATGATTCTGAACCGTATTTAAATTCTCTAGATAGATGTTCTCTTCGACTTTCGAAATTTGTAACATGGCGTTCATATTCATCAACATTGTTGAAAAATAGGTGGAGTTGCATCATTCTTCAACTTTGCCCCGCGTACATGCCTATTTACCATGACTTAAATCCAAATTTTATTGATGATTCTGAACCGTATTTAAATTCTCTAGATAGATGTTCTCTTCGATTTTCGAAATTTGTAACATGGCGGTCATATTCATCAACATTGCGGATAAATAGGTGGAGCCGCATCATTCTTCAACTTTGCCCCGCGTACACGCCTATTTACCATGACTTAAATCCAAATGTTATTGATGATTCTGAACCGTATTTAAATTCTCTAGATAGATGTTCTCTGCGATTTTTAAATTTTCTAACATGGCGGTCATATTCATCAACATTGTGGAAAAATAGGTAGTGCAGCCGCTTTCCTCATCTTTGCCCAGTTGTATCAGGGTGAAAAAAACTCGTAATTATAAAATTGAATACATATTCTGAACCGTATTTAAATTCTCTAGATAGATATTCTCTTCGATTTTTAAATTTTCTAACATGGCGGTCATATTCATCAACATTGTGGAAAAATAGGTGGAGTCGCCGCTTTCCTCATCTTTGCCCAGTTGTATCAGGGTGAAAAATGCGTAATTATAAAATTGAATACATATTCTGAACCGTATTTAAATTCTCTAGATAGATGTTCTCTTCGATTTTCGAAATTTGTAACATGGCGGTCATATTCATCAACATTGCGGATAAATAGGTGGAGCCGCATCATTCTTCAACTTTGCCCCGCGTACACGCCTATTTACCATGACTTAAATCCAAATGTTATTGATGATTCTGAACCGTATTTAAATTCTCTAGATAGATGTTCTCTTCGATTTTTAAATTTTCTAACATGGCGGTCATATTCATCAACATTGTGGAAAAATAGGTGGAGCCGCCGCTTTCCTCATCTTTGCCCAGTTGTATCAGGGTGAAAAAAAATCGTAATTATAAAATTGAAAACATATTCTGAACCGTATTTAAATTCTATAGATAGATGTTCTCTTCGATTTTTGAAATTTTTAACATGGCGTTCATATTCATCAACATTGTTGAAAAATAGGTGGAGTTGCATGATTCTTCAACTTTGCCCCGCGTACACGCCTATTTACCATGACTTAAAACCAAATGTTATTGTTGATTCTGAACCGTATTTAAATTCTCTAGATAGATGTTCTCTTCGATTTCTGAAATGTGTAACATGGCGGTCATATTCATCAACATTGTTGAAAAATAGGTGGAGTTGCATGATTCTTCAACTTTGCCCCGCGTACACGCCTATTTACCATGACTTAAAACCAAATGTTATTGTTGATTCTGAACCGTATTTAAATTCTCTAGATAGATGTTCTCTTCGATTTCTGAAATGTGTAACATGGCGGTCATATTCATCAACATTGTTGAAAAATAGGTGGAGTTGCATGATTCTTCAACTTTGCCCCGCGTACACGCCTATTTACCATGACTTAAAACCAAATGTTATTGTTGATTCTGAACCGTATTTAAATTCTCTAGATTGATGTTCTCTTCGATTTCTGAAATGTGTAACATGACGGTCATATTCATAAACATTGCGGATAAATAGGTGGAGCCTTGGTGGTGGGCTTTGTTAGAACGATGACCTACCGTTGGGTTTTCCCTAGGTGGGGAATTCCAAAGTACCCTAAAAAAGGAATTTAAAACTTATATTTCAAACATTCATTTCGGGGGTTAGTAACAATAGCCCTGTATCGAAGAGAAATGTGGGGAAGAGGAAAAAGAGGCCCCGGTTCATACATTGTACGTAGGACGGGATTATTTCTAAGCCTAAGCCATGGTTTGGTGACAAAGGAGGGTCCAAAGTTGAGAACCATTAGGTAAGGTAACAGGTAGGGAAATCAGGTAACAGGTAAAAGGTATACTCCACCTTTTTTTCCGCAATGTTCATGAATATGAACGCTATGTTACAAATTTCGAAAATCGAAGAGAACATCTATCTAGAGAATTCAAATACGGTTCAGAATCATCAATAACATTTGGATTTAAGTCATGGTAAACAGGCGTGTACGCGGGGCAAAGTTGAAGAATGATGCAACTCCACCTATTTTTCAACAATGTTGATGAATATGAACGCCATGTTACAAATTTCGAAAATCGAAGAGAACATCTATCTAGAGAATTTAAATACGGTTCAGAATCATCTATAACATTTGGATTTAAGTCATGGTAAATAGGCGTGTACGCGGGGCAAAGTTGAAGAATGATGCAACTCCACCTATTTTTCAACAATGTTGATGAATATGAACGCCATGTTACAAATTTCGAAAATCGAAGAGAACATCTATCTAGACAATTTAAATACGGTTCAGAATCATCAATAACATTTGGATTTAAGTCATGGTAAATAGGCGTGTACGCGGGGCAAAGTTGAAGAATCATGCAACTCCACCTATTTTTCAACAATGTTGATGAATATGAACGCCATGTTACAAATTTCTCAATCAATCAATCAATCAATTTATTCCACAATTTTTACCTCAAGGGCTGGTTGTGGGGATCAAGGGGAAGTATGGGACTGTAATTTTCATGGGTCGCTTCGTCTTGATCAGGGTACTATGGGGGATTTAGTCCTAGTCCGGCAGAGTGGGTGCGTTGTCCCTCAGGACTCTTCTCCTTAACCTACGTTCACCATTAGGCGGCGCTGGACCAGCAATGTGCGCAACTTCCGGATTCGGATGGTCAGTGGCTCTTGAATGCAGGACTGCATAGCACTTTCTGATCCGCTCCTGCACCGTCCCTACTCCCAAGTCGTTGTGGAGCACATCGTTCCGTACAAACCATGGGGCGCCACAAATTAGCCGAAATATCTTGTTTTGCTGGATTTGAATTTTGTTCACTGAGGTGGCACATGCCGAGCCCCAGAGTTCGCACCCATAAGCCCAAACCGGTTCGATAAGCGACGTGTATAGCAGCTTCTTGTTTGCCAGATCCAGCTTTGATTTGGGGTTCAACATTGGCCAAAGCTGGTAGACACGCCGCTTTATCTCGTTCACTATGCGGTTGATGTGTGGCCTCCAGGTAAGTCGGCGGTCCAAAAACAGTCCCAGATACCGCACTTCTGGCTTATGGGGAATAATGTTGCCTGACAAACGCACATTGGTGCAGGAGCCTCGCCTAAGAGTGAAGGTCGCCAATGTTGATTTTGTGGGGTTGATACCCACCCTCCATTTCTGGCACCACTGGTCGACTGTATCAAGGTGTTCTTGTAGGCACTGTTCCACTTCTGCAATTGTTGTACCTGCGGCAAGAATACCCGTGTCGTCCGCAAACTGTGCAGTCATCGTAACTGGTGAGAGGGGGAAGTCATGGCAGTAAAGACTATATAGCAGAGGGGATAGTGGTGAGCCTTGAGGTACTCCTGCATACACAGCCTTGAACGAGGAAAACTCTTGCCCAACTTTAACCCTAAAGGTGCGGTTACAGAGAAATGACTGGATGAGGAGGAAAAGGGAATTTGTCAAGAATTCTTTAAGCTTCAGCAGCAGCCCATCGTGCCACACTTTGTCAAACGCAGCTTGGACATCTAGAAACACCGCTCCGGTAAACTTCTTTTCCTCGTAACCCTTGGCAATATAGTCCACTACCCTGTGAACTTGCTGCGTTGTCGAGTGCTGAGCCCGAAACCCAAATTGAAAATCTGGGATTCGGGGGGACACATTGAGGACCTTGTTGACTCTGGTCAACAAGATCCTGTCAAAGATTTTCCCAGTTGTTGTCCGACCGCCGTCGCGAAAGGTTCGTTTTCTCGGAGCGTTTCAGTGACCGCATTAATTAAACAAACATTGTATCGAGAAAAGTGATTACGTAATGGTGCCAGCTCGGTCCGAGACCTTCGCTGTGTGCTGACGTGACATCCTACCACCTGAACGATGTCGGAAAAATTGGAGGAGATAGCTGAAAAAGCTATGAAGGCCATTAAAACGCCTATAGCTCAGCCAGTACCAGGTCAGTCACCCGAAACATATTGCACCTTTCTTTTAGATGAACTAACAAAATGCAGAAATACCATCGGCTATATGTGTGACCATATGCTTTCAGCAGTCAACGAAATTAAAAATGTTCAAAGCCTGAATAGCGAACTATTGACTAAAATCGAAGAGCTACACAATAGCAAGCCTGAGAAGGCGGTGGGACAAAACCAGGCTGCTGAAACAAGTAATAATTATTATTCGGATGAAGAGGAGTTCACTTTAATTGAAAATTCACGAGGAAAAAAAAGGAAAACTGCCAAAAATCCAACCGATAATCAAAAGAAAAGTGAAAAAAAGGTTCAAATTAAGGTAAAAACTCCAGTAGACCCTAAACCCCCACCAATTTATCTAAAAAATGTCAAAGAAACGTATAAAGTGATTGAGGCAGCAGTCCTGGAACAGGCTCCACTGTCTAAGGTCACCGTCATGAGGGATGACCAAATTAAGGTTAACACAGCCAATTCTGAAGGGTTTAGGCATTTGAGCGAATTCTTAAGGAATGAGGGGTGTGAATTCTACACTTATCAGGATAAGCAAACAAGGCCCTACTCAGTGATGGTCAAGGGCATCCACAAATCAATATCTGAGTCCGAACTTCAAAGCAGATTTGAGTCTGAATACCCAACACTTGGAAAAGTGCAGGTTACACGGAAACTACATCGGTTGACGAAAGAACCATTGGACATGTGCATCGTAGCCTTCAAAAATGGAACCGATGTCAATGATATTCATAACATCAAATCTCTTCAAGGGGTAAAAATCTCTATAGAAAGCATTAGGGCATCCAAATTTGTTGTTCAATGCAAAAAATGTCAAGGATTTGGACATACTCAAAACTACTGTAGACTCGAGGCAAAATGTGTAAAATGCAGTAAAAAACACAAGACAGAAGACTGCAATAAACCTAAAGATGTGCATCCTCGATGTGCTAACTGCAACTCAGATGAGCACCCAGCCAGTTATAGAGGGTGTCCAGTGGCAAAAGAAGCACAAAAGGTACACTATAAAAGAACTCACCCAGATACATTAGATAAAAAACAGAGATTTACACCTAAGACCCCCTCATTAGTCCTTAATCAAAAAAATCAGGGAACTTGGGTACCAGGCGCAGGCCAAGAAAATCTTCGTTCATATGCTCAAGTGTTGCAAGGCGCTCAAGTGGCTCAGCAGTATCCACCTCCGGAAAAATGCCAGGCTGATCCACTGAGCATTATTCTTGACCGGCTAAACCAAATTGACCAGAGATTTGTAGAAATTAACAGAAGACTTGGAGTCCTTGAAAGCAAGAATCCCCAAGGCCAGTCCAAAAGAAAATCATGAAATTCCTGAACATTATGACCTGGAACGCCAATGGGCTTATGCTTAGGAAAAATGAGCTCATGGTCGTCTTGGAAATTAACAACATAGACATCTGTCTAGTGTCGGAAACGCACTTCACCAAAGAATCCTATTGCAAATTAAGAGGATACAAATGCTACCATGCTCTCCATCCAAGTAATTGTGCTCGGGGGGGAAGTGCAGTACTAATAAAAGAAACGCTCTGTCACTACGAATGTGCCAAAGTGGAAACAGAAACGTTCCAGATATGTGCTATCGAGGTGAAAATGGCCTCCTACTCAACTACAGTGGCAAGCATCTACATACCACCTAGACACATCATAAAAAAGGAAGCCTTTGCAGAGGTCTTTGGACAGCTGGGTAACCGGTTTATCATTGGAGGTGACTTCAATGCCAAGAATACGCATTGGGGTTCTCGCATCACCACTGAACGAGGCCGAGAACTTTACCAATACATATTGAATCATAACTGCGAGTCACACTCATCCGGCAAGCCAACTTACTGGCCAACAGACACCATGAAAATACCAGACCTCATCGATTTCTTTATTACAAAAAATATATCAGCAAATTATCTGGTAGTTAAGGATTGCCATGATTTAAGCTCTGACCATTCGCCAATCATCCTCTCCTTGAGCGACCTGGTCATCAAAAAACCACACAACCTTGTCTTAACCAATAAAAAAACTGATTGGGACAAATTTAAAACAGAATTAAATCAGAAGGTGGACCTCAATGATGTATTTGACACCCAGGAGGATATAAACAACGAGCTAACAAAACTCGTCTGTAACATTCAAACCATAGCCAGCCAAAATACGCCAATCATCAATAGACAGCTCAAGGGTATTAATTATTCACAAGAAATAATTGCCGCTATTAAGAAGAAACGCAAAGCTAGACGAAAATGGCAGATAACAAGAGAACCAGCTCATAGAACGGCGTGGTACAAAACTGCCAATGAACTCCGATGGCTGATACGAGAAATGAATGACACTACCAACGAGGAATTCATTAGGTCGCTAACAAGCCATAGGGACACGGACTACTCACTTTGGAAAGCAACGAAACACCTGAAAAGGCCAGTGGTTCAAGCTCCCCCAATTAAGAACGAGATAACTGGTTCATGGGTAAAAAGCAACCAGGAAAAAGCTGATGTGTTCGCTGAATACTTAGCAAGCATTTTCACAGCAAACCTGGGTGCTCCCGATGAACTACCATTAGAAGAATCCCAGCCAAGTGAACCTGATGTAGAGATCCCTTGGATCACTGTTAAAGAAGTTCAGAAAACAATCCAAAATGAGATCAACCCAAAAAAAGCGCCAGGCTACGACTGCATAACAGGACAAATCTTAAAACACCTTCCGCGCAAAACCATTGTCAAGATTACAAAGATCATGAATGCATGCATCAAACTACGCTATGTACCACAGCTGTGGAAAATAGGCGAAGTTATCATGATACAAAAACCTGGGAAACCAGCTGAAAAACTTACATCCTATCGGCCCATCTCACTGCTGCCAGTCTTCTCCAAATTGTTCGAAAAACTAATAAATAAGAGACTCTTGAAGATCATAGAAGAACGCAAACTGATTCCGAAACATCAGTATGGTTTCAGAAAACATCACTCAACTATTGATCAAGTTCACAGAATCACAAGCATAATCGAGAGAGCGCTGGAAGAAAGAAAAGTCTGCTCAGCCGTTTTTCTGGATGTCACCCAGGCGTTCGACAAAGTGTGGCATGAAGGGCTAGTTTATAAGCTTCGTAAAATGCTACCTACAAGCTATGCAGCACTTCTTGAGTCATATCTTGCTGATCGATACTTTCGAGTTAAACACGATGACGCCTTTTCAGAACCCAAAAAGATCCAGGCAGGTGTGCCACAAGGCAGCGTATTGGGACCCCTACTTTACCTGCTATATACCAGCGACTTGCCAGAAATTGAAGAAAACACAACTGCCACTTTTGCGGATGATACTGCAGTCCTGGCAATCGGGGAAACCAATAACGAATCAGTAAACAAACTAAACCGATCCATCTCTCGCATTCACTCCTGGACAACTAAATGGAGAATCAGACTAAATGAGGCAAAATCAGTGCACGTTGACTTCACTAATAAGAAATGCAACTATGTGCCTGCTTACCTCAATGGCCAGGCAATCCCACATGCTAACGAAGCAAAATATCTTGGAATGACACTTGATGCCAAACTGAGATGGAAAGAGCATGTAAAAAAGAAAAAAACCGAGCTCACAGTAAAATTCAGAAAAATGTACTGGCTTATGGGTAGGCGGTCAAAAATGTCTATTCATAACAAGCTCATTCTGTACAAACAAGTCCTGAGACCCGTATGGACTTATGGTGCACAATTGTGGGGATGCACCGCACCTAGCAATCGCAACATTATTCAGCGATTCCAGAATAATGTTCTGCGTTCATGCACAGATGCATACAGATACTTTCGTAACGACCGATTACACTACGAGCTTCAAGTGGAATCGGTCAATGAGGTCATACGCAACCAAGCCATCAACCACTTAATGAGGCTACAAGATCACGTCAACGACGATGTTGTCCGACTCCTAGACACAGATGATCTACTCCGAAGATTGAAACGTACCAAACCGCATGAGCTTGCTCAACTAATGTGAAAACGTCAGAACAATATAAGACTAAGTGATGTACTTTAGTTTTGAACATTTCATTTATTCAACATACGAATATTGCTTATAAGTTTACTTGTATATACTTGGCGCAATAAAATATATTTAAAAAAAAAAAAAAAAAAAAAAAAAAGATTTTCCCTAGTGTGGACAATAGGCTTATGGGTCTATAAGATGCAGGATTCTGCTGTGGCTTTCCTGGCTTCCCTGCCACAATTACTACAGCATGCTTCCATACTTCAGGATAATATCCAAGTCTCAGTAGTGCGTTGTACAGGCTTAGTAGAAACGCCTTTCCCTTGCGTGGTAGTCGCTTCACCATCCCTACTGTAATTAGATCATATCCAGGGGCTTTTTTATTTTTCATGCGTTTAAGGGCATCCTGCATCTCTTCTGGGCTTATTGGAGAAGGGGGTAGGGACATTTGGAGTGGGGCCTCCAATTCCTCACGAACCGCGGATTTCCACTCTTCCCCTCCATCGCAATCGGGATTTGGTTTAAAAACCTGCTCAAAATGCTTTGCAAGAAGCTCGGCTTTTCTTGCGTCCTCCACCACCCATCTTCCTTCCTCATCTTTCAATGGAGGCGAGTGTCTTGATTTCGCATTTTGAAACAATTTGGACATTCTCCATATCTGATGCCTCCCTGGGCCATTGATTGTTTCTAGATGTGCAGCAAACTTCTGATTCCTCAAGGTTTCCATAGCTGAGCGTACTCTGCGGCTTGCTGAATTGAAGCGCCTTCGGTTTTCTGGATGCCTCGTTCTCTGCCAACGTCGCCTTGCTGAATTTTGCCATTGCAAAAGGGATTGAACATGAGAGGGTGTGCGATAGCATGGATTTCTATGTTCCATTGGTTCACTGCTGCTCCAGATGCTGTTGTGGACCGTTTGGACTAGGTGATCAATGGAAGCATCAACATCCTCCACACAGGATAACGGCAGGGACATATCTATTTGGTCTGAAAATTCTAGCCCAAACAGCTCCCAGTTGACTGGTCCTTGGTTCAGCTTGGGAGGTGACAGCCTCACACCTATATCTGCATCCTTGCCCGAGAGGAGAATGGGATCGTGATCCGAGCTCAGCTCGTGCATTCCATCCACAACCAGGGCTGTCGGGACATTTTTTAGAATAAATATATCCAATATATCTGGAAGCAACCTCTGCGATGTTGGCCAGAATGTCGGCGAATCAGGTGCCTTTACCGATACTCCCTCCTGAGTTACTAGGCTGAGTAACATTCTACCTCGGTAGTTGGTAATTTCAAAAAAACAAATTTCGAAAATCGAAGAGAACATCTATCTAGACAATTTAAATACGGTTCAGAATCATCAATAACATTTGGATTTAAGTCATGGTAAATAGGCGTGTACGCGGGGCAAAGTTGAAGAATCATGCAACTCCACCTATTTTTCAACAATGTTGATGAATATGAATGCCATGTTACAAATTTCGAAAATCGAAGAGAACATCTATCTAGACAATTTAAATACGGTTCAGAATCATCAATAACATTTGGATTTAAGTCATGATAAATAGGCGTGTACGCGGGGCAAAGTTGAAGAATCATGCAACTCCACCTATTTTTCAACAATGTTGATGAATATGAACGCCATGTTACAAATTTCGAAAATCGAAGAGAACATCTATCTAGAGAATTTAAATACGGTTCAGAATCATCAATAACATTTGGATTTAAGTCATGGTAAATAGGCGTGTACGCGGGGCAAAGTTGAAGAATCATGCAACTCCACCTATTTTTCAACAATGTTGATGATTATGAACGCCATGTTACAAATTTCGAAAATCGAAGAGAACATCTATCTAGACAATTTAAATACGGTTCAGAATCATCAATAACATTTGGATTTAAGTCATGGTAAATAGGCGTGTACGCGGGGCAAAGTTGAAGAATCATGCAACTCCACCTATTTTTCAACAATGTTGATGATTATGAACGCCATGTTACAAATTTCGAAAATCGAAGAGAACATCTATCTAGAGAATTTAAATACGGTTCAGAATCATCAATAACATTTGGATTTAAGTCATGGTAAATAGGCGTGTACGCGGGGCAAAGTTGAAGAATCATGCAACTCCACCTATTTTTCAACAATGTTGATGAATATGAACGCCATGTTACAAATTTCGAAAGTCGAAGAGAACATCTATCTAGAGAATTTAAATACGGTTCAGAATCATCAATAACATTTGGATTTAAGTCATGGTAAATAGGCGTGTACGCGGGGCAAAGTTGAAGAATCATGCAACTCCACCTATTTTTCAACAATGTTGATGAATATGAACGCCATGTTACAAATTTCGAAAATCGAAGAGAACATCTATCTAGAGAATTTAAATACGGTTCAGAATCATCAATAACATTTGGATTTAAGTCATGGTAAATAGGCGTGTACGCGGGGCAAAGTTGAAGAATGATGCGGCTCCACCTATTCATCCGCAATGTTGATGAATATGACCGCCATGTTACAAATTTCGAAAATCGAAGAGAATATCTATCTAGAGAATTTGAATACCGTTCAGAATATGTATTCAATTTTATAATTACGATTTTTTTTCACCCTGATACAACTGGGCAAAGATGAGGAAAGCGGCGGCTCCACCTATTTTGGTTTATTATCTTCGATAATGAACCATTGGAATCGCCCAAAGAAAAAATTTTTTTAACCCCCCCTCAAAATTTGTTGGTTTACGTTTCAAGATACGTAGATTCAGAAAATCGAATAAAAAAAAATCCGTCCGTCCGCCGTACGCCGTACGCGCCACTTTGCCCAGTTAGCGTTGAGTTAAAATTACGAAATTTTTTTTATGGGTTTCGACCAACCCCACAATGGTCCTCGAAACTTTTCAGAACCCTAGGTTCAAAACGAATTTTGAAATTTTGAAAATCTCATATCTCGAAAAATTCATATAGAACGGTATGTTTTTTATTTCATATTTAGATAGAGTTTGTTCCGTAGAATTTTTTAAGACCATTCGCAGCTTTGTACGACCAGCCGTTCGTTCACAATGACGGCTCAAAGATTGTGCCTCACAACACGATCGTGACTCAAACTGTTGAAATACAGGTCCATTTTCATACTAACAAGCTCTTTGGAACATCATATGGCTTAAGTGATGTCGAGTTTGTTGTTCTGAGGTGCGTTTCGTGCTACTGAAATGAAGGTAATTTCGAATGTTTGTTGGTAGGTACTTCTTTTATAGAAAAATTATTACCGACGTAGTATTAAAAACCCCAGAATTATATCGTATTAATTGATCATAATTAATAATAATTATTATTAATAATAAATACGAATTATTAATACCTAACAATAAATTATAATAATTTTCACTAGGTACTTGATAAAATTGTTAATAATTAGTGATAATTGATAATAATAATCTAACATTTAGGATCTAGACATTTAGACCTAGTGATCTAGACAGAAGGCTGATCTGTACAAAGAAGATAATGAACCGTTGTGTCAAGAATTTGCAGAGTTTTTCCACAATGTTGATGAATATGACCGCCATGTTAGAAAATTTAACAATCGAAGAGAACATCTATCTAGAGAATTTAAATACGGTTCAGAATCATCAATAACATTTGGATTTAAGTCATGGTAAATAGGCGTGTACGCTGGGCAATGTTGAAAAATCATGCAACTCCACCTATTTTTCCACAATGTTGATGAATATGAACGCCATGTTACAAATTTCGAAAATCGAAGAGAACATCTATCTAGAGAATTTAAATACGGTTCAGAACCATCAATAACATTTGGATTTAAGTCATGGTAAATAGGCGTGTACGCTGGGCAATGTTGAAAAATCATGCAACTCCACCTATTTTTCAACAATGTTGATGAATATGAACGCCATGTTACAAATTTCGAAAATCGAAGAGAACATCTATCTAGAGAATTTAAATACGGTTCAGAACCATCAATAACATTTGGATTTAAGTCATGGTAAATAGGCGTGTACGCGGGGCAAAGTGATGAATCATGCAACTCCACCTATTTTTCAACAATGTTGATGAATATGAACGCCATGTTACAAATTTCGAAAATCGAAGAGAACATCTATCTAGAGAATTTAAATACGGTTCAGAATATGTATTCAATTTTATAATTACGATTTTGTTTCACCTTGATACAACTGGGCAAAGATGAGGAAAGCGGCGGCTCCACCTATTTTTCCACAATGTTGATGAATATGACCGCCATGTTAGAAAATTTAAAAATCGAAGAGAACATCTATCTAAAGATACTCGTTCCCAATCCGAATCGATAATAAAAAAATTTTTTTTTTTGATTTTTCACACCATGGCAACTGGGCAAACTCTTAATTTTCATTAAATTCCAAAATTGAAATTTCGAAAATTTGTGACATCATCTATCGAGCTTTTGATCACCGTAATTGATTCCCGTTTGCTGATTTCAAGTATTATTAGATCCAAAGGCGTAGCAACGGGGCAAAGTTTCGATTATGAATTCGTACACAACTTTATTTGAATTCGAATGAACCTTCGAAAAGTGCAATTGTACACTCGAAAACATCGAGAAGAACGAAAGAAGTCGACTTCATAATATGAATAGTAAGAAGTCGACTTCATAATATGAATAATAAGAAGTCGACTTCATAATATGAATAATAAGAAGTCGACTTCATAATATGAATAATAAGAAGTCGACTTCATAATATGAATAATAAGAAGTCAACTTCGAGGTGTTTATTTGAGTTCGAATGGACCCTCAAAAAGCTCATTTGTTATCTCAAATACTTCGAGAAAGACGAAAGAAGTCGACTTCATATCGACTCGAGGTGTTTATTTGAATTCGAATGGACCTTCAAGAAGTGCCATTGTAAACTCAAATACTTCGAGAAAATCGAAATGGACCTTCAAAAAGTGCAATTGTACACTCGAATACTTCGAGAAAAACGAAAGAAGTCGACTTCATATCGACTCGAGGTGTTTATTTGAGTTCGAATGGACGTTCAAAAAGTGCAATTGTGCACTCGAATACTTCGAGACAAACGAAAGAAGTCGACTTCATATCGACTCGAGGTGTTTATCTGAGTTCGAATGGACCCTCAAAAAGCTCATTTGTTATCTCAAATACTTCGAGAAAGATGAAAGAAGTCGACTTCATATCGACTCGAGGTGTTTATTTGAATTCGAATGAACCATCAAAAAGTGCAATTGTACACTCGAATACTTCGAGAAGAAAAAGAGAAGTCGACTTCATATCGACTCGAGGTGTTTATTTGAGTTCGAATGGACGTTCAAAAAGTGCAATTGTACACTCAAATACTTCGAGAACAATGAAAGAAGTCGACTTCATCTCGACGCGAGGAGTTTATTTGAATTCGAATGGACCTTCAAAAAGCGCAATTGTACACTCAAATTCTTCGAGAAAAACTAGAGAAGTCGACTTCATATCGACTCGAGGTGATTATTAGAATTCGAATGAACCTTAAAAAAGTACAATTGTTCACTCGAATACTTCGAGAAAAACGAAAGAAGTCGACTTCATATCGACTCGAGGTGTTTATTTGAATTCGAATGAACCTTCGAAAAGTGCAATTGTACACTCGAAAACATCGAGAAGAACGAAAGAAGTCGACTTCATAATATGAATAGTAAGAAGTCGACTTCATAATATGAATAATAAGAAGTCGACTTCATAATATGAATAATAAGAAGTCGACTTCATAATATGAATAATAAGAAGTCGACTTCATAATATGAATAATAAGAAGTCAACTTCGAGGTGTTTATTTGAGTTCGAATGGACCCTCAAAAAGCTCATTTGTTATCTCAAATACTTCGAGAAAGACGAAAGAAGTCGACTTCATATCGACTCGAGGTGTTTATTTGAATTCGAATGGACCTTCAAGAAGTGCCATTGTAAACTCAAATACTTCGAGAAAATCGAAATGGACCTTCAAAAAGTGCAATTGTACACTCGAATACTTCGAGAAAAACGAAAGAAGTCGACTTCATATCGACTCGAGGTGTTTATTTGAGTTCGAATGGACGTTCAAAAAGTGCAATTGTGCACTCGAATACTTCGAGACAAACGAAAGAAGTCGACTTCATATCGACTCGAGGTGTTTATCTGAGTTCGAATGGACCCTCAAAAAGCTCATTTGTTATCTCAAATACTTCGAGAAAGATGAAAGAAGTCGACTTCATATCGACTCGAGGTGTTTATTTGAATTCGAATGAACCATCAAAAAGTGCAATTGTACACTCGAATACTTCGAGAAGAAAAAGAGAAGTCGACTTCATATCGACTCGAGGTGTTTATTTGAGTTCGAATGGACGTTCAAAAAGTGCAATTGTACACTCAAATACTTCGAGAACAACGAAAGAAGTCGACTTCATCTCGACGCGAGGAGTTTATTTGAATTCGAATGGACCTTCAAAAAGCGCAATTGTACACTCAAATTCTTCGAGAAAAACGAGAGAAGTCGACTTCATATCGACTCGAGGTGATTATTAGAATTCGAATGAACCTTAAAAAAGTACAATTGTTCACTCGAATACTTCGAGAAAAACGAAAGAAGTCGACTTCATATCGACTCGAGGTGTTTATTTGAATTCGAATGAACCTTCGAAAAGTGCAATTGTACACTCGAAAACATCGAGAAGAACGAAAGAAGTCGACTTCATAATATGAACAGTAAGAAGTCGACTTCATAATATGAATAATAAGAAGTCGACTTCATAATATGAATAATAAGAAGTCGACTTCATAATATGAATAATAAGAAGTCGACTTCATAATATGAATAATAAGAAGTCAACTTCGAGGTGTTTATTTGAGTTCGAATGGACCCTCAAAAAGCTCATTTGTTATCTCAAATACTTCGAGAAAGACGAAAGAAGTCGACTTCATATCGACTCGAGGTGTTTATTTGAATTCGAATGGACCTTCAAGAAGTGCCATTGTAAACTCAAATACTTCGAGAAAATCGAAATGGACCTTCAAAAAGTGCAATTGTACACTCGAATACTTCGAGAAAAACGAAAGAAGTCGACTTCATATCGACTCGAGGTGTTTATTTGAGTTCGAATGGACGTTCAAAAAGTGCAATTGTGCACTCGAATACTTCGAGACAAACGAAAGAAGTCGACTTCATATCGACTCGAGGTGTTTATCTGAGTTCGAATGGACCCTCAAAAAGCTCATTTGTTATCTCAAATACTTCGAGAAAGACGAAAGAAGTCGACTTCATATCGACTCGAGGTGTTAATTTAAATCCGAATGGATCTTCAAAAAGTGCAATTGTACACTCGAATACTTCAAGAAAAACGAAAGAAGTCGACTTCATATCGACTCGAGGTGTTTATTTGAGTTCGAATGGACGTTCCAAAAGTGCAATTGTAACCTCGAATGCTTCGAGAAAAACGAAAGAAGTCGACTTCACATCGACTCGAGGTGTTTATTTGAATTCGAATGAACCATCAAAAAGTGCAATTGTACACTCGAATACTTCGAGAAGAAAAAGAGAAGTCGACTTCATATCGACTCGAGGTGTTTATTTGAGTTCGAATGGACGTTCAAAAAGTGCAATTGTACACTCAAATACTTCGAGAAAAACGAAAGAAGTCGACTTCATCTCGACGCGAGGAGTTTATTTGAATTCGAATGGACCTTCAAAAAGCGCAATTGTACACTCAAATTCTTCGAGAAAAAC
The DNA here is from genome assembly GCA_963920205.1 of Stenodema calcarata. NCBI lineage: Eukaryota > Metazoa > Arthropoda > Insecta > Hemiptera > Miridae > Stenodema > Stenodema calcarata. The sequence goes on from OY986051.1 coordinate 402,912, forward strand.
GAGAGAAGTCGACTTCATATCGACTCGAGGTGATTATTAGAATTCGAATGAACCTTAAAAAAGTACAATTGTTCACTCGAATACTTCGAGAAAAACGAAAGAAGTCGACTTCATATCGACTCGAGGTGTTTATTTGAATTCGAATGAACCGTCGAAAAGTGCAATGGTACACTCGAAAACATCGAGAAAAACGAAAGAAGTCGACTTCATAATATGAATAGTAAGAAGTTGACTTCATAATATGAATAATAAGAAGTCGACTTCATAATATGAATAATAAGAAGTCGACTTCATAATATGAATAATAAGAAGTCAACTTCTTATTATTCATAATATGAAGTCGACTTCATAATAATATTATCGACTTGAGGTGTTTATTTGAAGTTGAATGGACGTTCAAAATGTGCAATTGTAAACTCAAATACTTCGAGAAAAACGAAGGAAGTCGACTTCACATCGACTCGAGGTGTTTATTTTTTATGGCACGTCTAATAAAAATATTGCCAGCTTTTTAAAATGAATGGTTCCCGCGATAAACACGAAAATATCGTCTTTTAGACGCTTAAAACCTTGATTTTCTACAATGGGGTAGTCACATACCCCTTCACACACCCTTCAACTCGATTACAAGATCAAATTCATGACTCATGGGGGGGGGGGAGGTAACTTGCCCAAAAATTCAAAAAATGAAACAGCCTGACATGATGGTGTGACACCTCATTTTAACGTTATTTTTTTAATGCTGAACACGATGGTGAAATCAGAATTGCGATATCTCAGTCCGTTCTAAAACTGAAGATGCGAGGTTGTTACTTGAGATGTTCTTCACGGTTGATCTGCGTTGATCTGCTCTAATCTGTTACCTAACAGAATCAGATATCGCAATTCTGACTTCATCATCGTGTTCAGCGTTGAAAAATCTATACACTGAGTTGTTACTCGGCAAAAAATGGAGACAAAATTTTTTACGTATCCAAATACTCTTATGGTATTCAAAACATTTTTGATTCCGTCCCTTCCACCCCAAATTTTACTTTGCGTAAAACTACTTTTGTTTTACTTATTCGTACGAATACTTACTTCTTCAAAAATTCGCTCATATGATCATGCTGCATAACTGAAACTTTTTTCATTTTTTATTCAATGAAGCAACATGAGCACTTTTAATGAAATTTCATGATTTTCGAGTGCGCCCCCTATGAATCCATGAATTTGCGAATTTGGAAAAATAGGCACACTACAGAAAAAAGGTTGCCGACCCCTGAGCTGGGGTTATGAATAGTTTAAAGGATCATCCTCAGTCCGAGGCTGGGATTATTTTACATTTTAATCCCACGCTGGGATTATTTTACATTCGATTTTCGGATTTCACATATCATGAAACATAAAATGTCCAATGAGTAATTGAAATCAATGTTCTATTGATACAGTTTTAAACGATGTTTTTACAAAGACTTTAGATGAACTTTTACATTTCATTTTATATTTGTCTGATTAGGGGAGGAGACTATGCCGATAGCCTTCGGCGGCGGAAAATACACAGATGTGACGTGCAAGGCTGTGACAAAGTATATACGAAGAGCTCCCACCTCAAAGCCCATAAGCGAACTCATACCGGTAAGTAATGTGCAAATATCTTGCTGTAATGTAGTGTGAGTGTGATGAGGTCTTTTGATTATCAGCCGAAGGTGCGAAAGCCCTACATTTGAAAACGAATTTCGGTAGCGCATTATACTGATTGAATAGGTGAAGGGAAATTTGGTACATTTGAGTTCGACTTGTGAAATGACCAAGATACTTTCTAAACGTTGGCATTCCGCCCTTTATCCACCACAATCCACTGACATGTCCCTGAAGAAAGAAACACACCGCTTCAAAAATTGGTTTCATTATGTCAAGAGCAGAAAGAATGACACGATCGAAAAAATATCTCCAGGATCACTCCAACCACTTCTGACAGGGGCAATCAAACTTCAGGAAAATTCCTTTCTAATTGCCTCATATTCGAGAAAGTTCTGGAAGGACTGGAGAGGGAAAATACCTTAAAGATTGGCGGCATCAAGCTGAGGCCGGAGGATGCCTTCTAAATACGTCGGCATTCCTATAATTGCACTGGCATTTCGATTTTATTGAATAAAATTCAATTGATCGCCGAGAGGTTCAAAAGGTTGAAAAGATCCACTAGCTCGTTTGCCCCACATATGAACGTTTTTACGAGCGGATGGGGAGTTTTATTGACTTTACGTAACCCCTCCCTCGAAAAACACGGTATGTTGGTGATTTGAAAGTAAGAAGGAGAGAGGATCTTCGACAGTATGTATGAATGGTGGTTGAGGAACTTTAATGAATTAGGGTCGTTACTGTAACGTACGAAGAGTTTCGTGTGTTATTATCATTGCCTGTCGTTTCAATTTAGCCTTGGACAAGTCGTAAATGCACCACGATGTAGAGAAGATTTCGAGCAGTGAAGCTCATTTGTGAAAAGAACAAAAGTGACTTCCTATGCATTATAATACAACCAATTAACTTTCAACACATTCAACACATCATATCTTACTCTACTTGCCCTTCTGACGCCAATAGCTATCTATGTCGCTGAATCTGAATTCAAAGTTAGACCACAATATCAAGTTCTTTCTATACAGTTTCCACTTTTTGGCGTATTTACCGTTTATTATTTGCAATCAGTGCATTAAACAAGACTTCAGCAGACTGCATTATCGAAGAGCATTACATATAAATTAAACTATAATTTTACTAGCCAGTACGACTCCCCTAATTGCTCTGCATGGCCTATAAGATTGTGTGTTACCTAACTAAAAAAAACCCATTGTCAGAACATTACAGTTGGGCTTAGGTACCTATTTACATAGTTTTTGACATTTTCATGTCTTTGCTTTGGCACATAAACTTAAACGGGAAAAATTTGTTCCCTTGATTTACCCTTTCCCTCAGATCACGTCAGAACACAAGCGACCGGCGGGCCACTACGTCAGAACCTATGACGCACGAGCGTATGACATCAGACGGCTGGCAGAAGGCTAACTAGTACGTCAAAGCCTCTGCCGTAAGAGCCTATGACGTCAGACGGCTGGCAGGAGGCCAACTACTTAGTACGTCAAAGCCTCTGCCGTAAGAGCCTATGACGTCAGACGGCTGGCAGAAGGTCAACTAGTACGTCAGAGCTTATGCCGTAAGAGCCTATGACGTCAGAGGGCTGGCCGGCTAGGTGATCGGGTGGTAGCGAAGGGAGGTGGTGATGACGTCAGAGGGGCCAGAGGGAGGCAGATATCTGAAACCCCCATTTCTTCCTCACTACTTTCGTGATCACCGTGAAATTTTCTTAAGGATCTCCGAGTTTCAGATTTTTGTCCACCCAAATTGGTCAGTCTGCCCATCGACATCTAATAAATCTTTTATTGAGGAAAACACTTCAATAAATAGCGTTATACAACGGTTGGGATACATAAGCAACCTAAAGATTGAGTAAACCAGAAAAGGTTAGTAGATCCCTGTGTGCGGGTTATCGGTATAACTCTCACTCTCAGTACAGTGTTTCTGTTTCGGGGTTATCAAACTGAGATAAAAAATCTCCAGTCATGCAGCATGACTATAAGAGCGAATTTTCGAAGAAACTGTACATAAAATGTAAAGCTTTCGTACAAGTACGCAAACACGAGGGACATTTTATGTCTCTGCGCCCCCTCCCACACCCACACCACGTACCTCGTACTTCATTTTATTTTTATTTTTTTTAATTGTTATATAAATTATTGAGAATGATCACCTGTGTGTAAACAATTATTTAAACAATCACGCTCATACCGCAGCTTGTCGGCCACGCACTCCGCAGTAGTTAACGTAATATGGTTAGGTAAATCGAGAGCTATCCAACGAGTGGTGAACGATTTTTGTACGATGATAACTGGCGAAGTTGAAGTTCCGTAGCAACGAATCGGTTGTACGTGAAAATCATTATACATTTTTCCTAACGCTTTCTTCGTCACACCGTCACCGTCACAATGTCACACTTTTGACATTTTATGTCTTTACTCTGGCGCATAACTCGTTAGTATGAAAATTGACCTGTATTTCAACCGTTTGATTCACGATCGTGTTGACAGGCTTAACCTTTGAGCCGTCATTATGAACGAACGGCTGGTCGTACAAAGCTACGAATGGTCTTAAAAAATTCTAAGGGATAAACTCTATCTAAATATGAAATAAAAAACATATTTAGGACGGCGGACGGACGGATTTTTTTTTAATTCGATTTTCTGAATCTACGTATCTTGAAACGTAAACCAACAAATTTTGTGGGGGGGTTAAAAATTTTTTTTCTTTGGGCGATCCCAATGGTTCATTATCGAAGATAATAAACCAAAAGTCGACTTCATATCGAATCGAGGTGTTTTTGAGTTATGTGCCATAGTAAAGACATAAAATGTCAAAAGTGGATAAATTATAATTTTTTGAGTTATGTGCCATAGTAAAGACATAAAATGTCAATAGCTATTGGATGCGTGAGGTCGTGTATGGAATTCTAGTATAGGACACTTAGAATAGTAAACGTCTGCAATTCATCATATCCTTTTAGTCTTCCCATTCAGTAAAATCAAACTTTCAGTTTCGGCCATTAAAGTGTCAAAAGTCTGCAGTTCAGTTAACAACCTAAGAAGAATCGTAGACCGATATTAGTGGATTTCGTACTAGTATTAAGGAACTACGATCCACGTAATTAAATTGCGATCTGGATTTGGATATTGCTAAACCCCACGTTCAAATCGGCTTAATTACTGAGCGATATCCAGTATACATTTGCTGTGCAGTTGATGTGTTCTGATCACGAACCAATCGTATTGTACTTGATAGAGTTGATTATTATATGAGGAAATTTCACTTGAAGTTGTGGATTAAGAAGGGGTGTTGATGGATTGGTAATGTAGGTATTTTGTTGTATTGTGTTGGTCTATCATTCAGAACTATATCATTATTGATCATGTTTTCATTAAAGTTCAGCAATTGTGGTGTACCATAATCACTTCAAATGGTGTAGCAATCATTCTTCTTCGTGTTCAATCTACCTACATTGCATTACCGTATACATAAACAGTATTCAGAGGGTCTTCATCAACATTAACATCGTGGTACCAATACAAACACCACCATTACTTCCCTGATAACGGATTACTCCCCACTTGGGCTAGTCGAATTGACGAAAAAATAGGAATTCTGAAAGTGACACCGTCTTAAAGTTTTTCTCACCAAAAACCAAACCGCAAAATCTTTTGGCCTTAGGAGAGCAATGACATGGGTATTTCACAATCTGCAAATGTCAAAATTACACCTTATAGTTCCATAGTACCTAACAAGAGTTTTACGCCCTCACGAGCATGACTGGTTCATATTTCAAAGTTTTAGAGATCATAACTTACATGAACCAAATTCTTTTTTAAATCCGTCATTAGTGAATTTGGTTTCGCACGTACTTTTAGGATTAAACCAGTACTCTTAGGATTCATTCCTCTCACTCGATTGCATCCCCAATGTTAGAGGTGATATCGAGGATCTCACGGCAACTTCCCACTTCGTCATTTTTGGCCAAAATGAGTTATGCATACCATTCGAAGAGTCTTCTCACAGCGGATCGTCCTATAACTATAAGGAATCGTCCTTATAACTAAGTAGGCATTGGTTAGGTAGCTAAGTTAGGTAACACTAAATCTCACAATTTATTTTACTGAATTACTCAGTAAACATAGTCATTGGCAGATGGTTTTTTGGCTCTGCTGAAAAGTTGCCGAAATGACGATGTGGGAAGTTGCCGTGGTTTCTCGATATGTTAGCCTCTTCCATACACCATGTATGTCCTCTAGTTGTTCACTGCTGGGGTTTATGGGAAAACGTGATTATCGTCCAAAAAAGGAATCCGCTGTTCGAATCGTTGATCGTCGAACGCCTTCTTCGTTCGACGTGTCCGACGCTCTAATTAGATGTGCGCATGCGCAAGCGTGCTGTTCCCACGGGAGCATTACACGACCGGATCCCATTACACCAATAGTTTTAGCATTGTCTCCAAACCACCCTTGTTCGGGGTCTTGCCTCTCTTTTTCAACCATTGTCTACAAATTCAAGCTAGGAAAACGGGCTTACCACCTGTCCGCGCTCTATATCTATATCTATCTGCCTCACGCCTCTGAATGTATTTTGCATCTTGTTCGATTCTTCTCACCTGGGCGTGACCTAAAAAGTGGTAAATTCAGTTTTATTGGTCAATGAATTTCCCATCGCCGTTCGTACTCTTTACCTACGCTCATTCAATTTCTAAACAAATCCAATCTCATTAACCATGTAGGTACTTTTTAAAAATATACGCAATAAACGCTTACATGCAATATTTTCTCTACGTAATATTATACTAAAAAGAACATATTAATTGTCTTACAATTAATTCGTTATTAAGCCTTAGGTTTATTTGAACAGATTTCTCATGAAGTCACCTTGCAAACCATAACAAGTTTTTTTTCCCGTGGGTGTGCTTTTGATTTAAGGGTCAACCTAAATTGGAACGCTATTCGAATAAAAGAATTGTTGGTCATCAATAAACATGAATTTTTTGTTGATCCAGTAATTCTTATTATAATATGTAGAAGAGGCTCAAGGTTATTTTATTATTAGAGCCTTAAATAATCTTGCAGGAGCTCCGAATGGCACACACAGCTAACTCGAGCTTCCTAGCGGCCCAGAAAACAAAATTATGATCCATGATGAGAATTTGGAGTAATTACTTATATTGAGACGTATCAGATTTTTGAACATGTTCAACTCATTAAAAAAAAAAAAAAAAAAACTCATGATCAGTTGCTGTATGCTCCCTGTCATGAGCTATAGAAAGCCTCATTAGTACTTGCAGTGGCGTTTTTTCAACTAACATAATAGCAGTGGAGAGATCGGAGCCGACTTGTTTCTTGGGGTAATGGGGATGCTGTTGACTTCTATTCCATTCTTCAATCGTTTTCCTACTTGTCGCTCCCTACAACAAGTAGCCTCAAGGTCTTACGATCTTCCTTCGAACAAGGCTCTCGATGGATCAGCCAACCGTCGTAAAACTCCTCTTGATACGTAGGTCCGAGTAAATAATGAGCGATTAGAAGGGAAAATGCCCTTTTACAAACTGAACATGACGGAATGAGCTGCACTATCGACCACATTCTTTCCGACTGACTCAACAATCTTCCACAAAATATGAACTTAACCCTCAAGCAGGATTACGCATACCGGCCTATTTACTTGTTTATAGTGAACTGCATTTTATGGAATGATCTGCAAGATTTGGATTTGTTATTACGGGTATGGGTATGTATATACGAGTATGTATATGTTCTCACGGTTGAATGAGTGAAATTATAGTTGATCTGTGACTCACAAGGAAATCCAGGAAAACTTTTAGCGAAATACTCATAGTTCCGTACATAATAGTTTATTTATTGTAAGTGTAATAGGTAGGTTTAAATAGCTAGTAGTGGGAGCAAGGACATAACACTATTACTAAACCACGTCGAGTTTTTTCACTAGTTATACATGGTATAGTACATATAATTATTTAGCTATGGATTTGTATATTACCCGCATGTACTTGATAGTGAAAGTCCAATAATAAGCTCCATCTACTCACCTACATGTAAGAACTGCAACCCAACTTTAGTATCTCAGGTTCAACGGGTTGCCCCTCTCCAGTCGCCGGTTTTGTTGGGAGTTTCCAAGAAGCTGAATTGCGTCCCGAATGTGTGTCGATTGGACTTGAAATTCCTTTTTAGGATGTTTGAAGTTTTGGAGACTCTGATTTAGGATGAAGTCGTAGGTACGCTCTATCGAAACTTTTTTTCATTTTCATTTCAGGTCAAGAGGCACTTTTAAATGTACCGGTACCAATCAGAATCAGCAGATGAGGATGGGAAATCCCCTGCGTACAAAAGGCTCAATTACTCCGGGCGAAACCAGCCAGCCGAGCGATAATTTTTCAAGTTGTTATGTAAAAGAGAAAAATGCCATTGGTGAGGACGGATGAGGTTTTTCACACGGTACGCTTAGATCCGGGAGCGAGCTCGATTCCCTCCCCCACTCATCTGGGGACTGAAGGACAGCAAACCAATAAATTTTTTACTTATTGGCTGACGATTTTTTCCTCCCTCGTTCTCCTGTTTAACTTCTATTTTCAAACTAGCTGGTAGAGCATGTGACACTTGATGAAGGTTGAATCACATCAAAGTAGCGGCCACACGTCCGATGGCTGTCGACCTTCACTAGGAAACACGAGCTAACGTGATGTACTCCTACTGACAAACCTGCTGACTGATGTCATGTGATTTATCCTATAGCAGTCATTACTAGCTACAACCCCAGCACCTACGATCATCCATGGAGCGAGGTAACGAGGAACTTGCTGAATTTTAATAATTAAACAATTATTGTCTGTTGTGATCGCGATGAGACCTCTTTTATGTGCTACACGATGAATACAGACGTCCGAAAACGGATCTTGAGAAATTGAGTGATTAATTTATATCCAAAGGTTTAAAATGAGAAAAACGACGAGTTCCGCGGGCGAGCCGGACCTTCTCAGCTGATTCGTTCTGTCCTTCTGTCAAAAGAGCATGTCCCAGATCCCTTCCGTTCTCTTTCGAACCCAGAAAACCATCACCGGCTGATCCACACCCTGTCAGGCAAACACACAATCCAAGGACGGCCGCCCACTCACTCAATCAAGAAAGGATGGTCGATTGAAAGCGGATGGCATACTGGTATAATTTACTGGTATTCGAAGCATCTTGCAAAGTTATCTTCCAAATTATATGTTGCAAGATGCTTCGTATTGGTAGTTCTACCAATACTAAGCATCTTGCCACATATAATTTGGAAGGGACATTAAAAATTATAATGTTTGGAGGATTCCAAATGATATTATGAGAAATTATAAACCAACTAGCTGTCGGGTTAGCCGCTGACGAGCAGAACCCGGGGAGTGCCCGTCCACCTCTGTTATCTGTCCCGGACGGGCAGAACTCGGGATGGATCCATCTGCCACTCTTACCTGTCGCTTTACGGATTATACCTCTTACATGTCCCTTTACAAACCCTTATAATCTGTAATACCAAAAATAATATTCATCTGTCTCACGGGAAGGAAGAATTTAAGATTTTTATATTTCGGCTTCCCCATAAGCCCCCACCACTATGCACCGGATCCGGAAGTGAACTACCCTATGTCCTTCCCCGGTCACAGAAACATTTAAATACGGGAGAAAAGTTCGATCCATTGAGCCGTTTTCGAGAATTTAAAATTTTTATAGTTCTGCTTCCCCATATACCCCGACCCCTATGCATCAGATCCGGAAGTGAACCCCCCTATGTCCTTCCCCGATCACGGAAACATTTAAATGCGGGAGAAGGGTTCGATCCATTGAGCCGTTTTTGCGTGATTGAAGGACAGACAAACAGATAAACAAACAGACAAACAGACAGACACCAAATTCAAAATCGGCAAGGTTCGACCCCATTTCACGCGAAACGAATAACTGCAGTGAAATTTTTCGAAAATACCCTAGGAACACGAAAGTTGTCTCTGAATTTAGTCATATAGATAGATAGGTGCACAAGGAGATAAATTCGCCGATTTTTCGAATGAACGACCGAACATGCATTCTGTGTGTGAAAAGAGTTTTAGTAGATTCAAATCATAATCAGTCTTGTGCGAGAGCTCGAAGAGTTAACATCTGAGAGTAGTTTAGCGAAAAAGACAAACAGGTGCCGAATCAGGCGCCCGTGTTCGGGAATGGTTATTGCTTACGCAGTGAAATGAGCGATCAAGAAGACGGAAAGCCGACAATTGAGGTCGTCTTGGCCAAAACAAAGGAAGAATTGTTGCGACACCGTGAATTTACTGGGCCGTTGCGGAGTGTGGACCCTCACGTAAGTTCTGCATTTAATCAATTATATGACATTGTAATTTCCTTGTGTGACTACCTGGGACAAGCGAATGATCAAATATCATTACTACAAAGCCAAAAGGCACGGAAGGACGAACAAGGGGCACCAAAGCCGACTCTACCCCAAGTCCTAAGGTCCTATAGTACGGATGAAGAGGATACCCAAAGAGAAACTGATTGGATCCTGAAAAGGGCAAGTAAGAAACGCAAGGCTAGGTCATCGCCAGAAGTAGCAGGGCCCTCCAACAAGTCTAGTGTTGACAACAGCAAGGTAGCTACCAAGTTGGATGAAACTAGGCAAATTAAAACTAGTGGATATGAATTTTAATTCTTTATTGTGAGGGATTTTGAAAAAAACTGAAAAACCCGTGTTTCATTTTTGGTTTATTATCTTCGATAATGAACCATTGGAATCGCCCAAAGAAAAAATTTTTTAACCCCCCCCCTCAAAATTTGTTGGTTTACGTTTCAAGATACGTAGATTCAGAAAATCGAATAAAAAAACTGCAAATTCTTGACACAACGGTTCATTATCTTCTTTGTACAGATCACCCTTCTGTCTAGATCACTAGGTCTAAATGTCTAGATCCTAAATGTTAGATTAATTATAATTATCAATTATCACTAATTATTAACAATTTTATCAAGTACCTAGTGAAAATTATTATAATTTATTGTTAGGTATTAATAATTCGTATTTATTATTAATAATAATTATTATTAATTATGATTAATTAATACGATATAATTCTGGGGTTTTTAATACTACGTCGGTAATAATTTTTCTATAAAAGAAGTACCTACCAACAAACATTCGAAATTACCTTCATTTCCGTAGCACGAAACGCACCTCAGAACAACAAACTCGACATCTCTTAAGCCATATGATGTTCCAAAGAGGTTGTTAGTATGAAAATGGACCTGTATTTCAACAGTTTGATACACGATCGTGTTGTGAGGCACAATCTTTGAGCCCTCATTGTGAACGAACGGCTGGTCGTACAAAGCTGCGGATGGTCTTAAAAAATTCTACGGAACAAACTCTATCTAAATATGAAATAAAAAACATACCGTTCTATATGAATTTTTCGAGATATGGAATTTTCAAAATTTCAAAATTCGTTTTGAACCCCTTCCCCTTGACCTAGGGTTATGAAAAGTTTCGAGGACCATTGTGGGGCTGGTCCAAACCCAGAAACCAAATTTCGTAATTTTAGCTCAACGCTAACTGGGCAAAGTGGCGCGGACGGCGGACGGCGGACGGCGTACGGCGTACGGCGGACGGCGTACGGCGTACGGCGGACGGCGTACGGCGTACGGCGGACGGACGGATTTTTTTTTATTCGATTTTCTGAATCTACGTATCTTGAAACGTAAACCAACAAATTTTGAGGGGGGGTTAAAATTTTTTTTTCTTTGGGCGATTCCAATGGTTCATTATCGAAGATAATAAACCAAAAAAGGACCCCCCTCCACCACCAATAAATATTGTGGGCCTCAGGAGCTTCTCCGCCCTTAAAGAAATAATCTCCAACATTCCTAAAGAGTAGTACAAAGTCACTGCTCTTAACAACAACGTTTGGAAAATAAACGTAGAATCGAGAGACAACTGGAAAATTATTACTGACACTCTACGTACGGACAAAAAACAATGGTACACGTACCAGGACAAAACGGATAGACCAATCAAAGTCATGGCCAGGGGCCTACACCCTAGCTGTGAAAAAAGCGAAATAATTGACGACCTCGAGAATCAAGGACTTAAAATCATAGACGTGACCAACATATTAAAGAAAGAAAGAGGGAGAAATGAGAGAGGAGAAATAGAAATCACTCAAAAGCCTCTCCCACTATATATGCTGACTTTCGATAGAACTGAGGATATTAATAAGATCAATAAAATAAAGGCCATTCTCAACATAATTGTGAAGATTGAGCCTGTTAAGAAAACCTCCAAACTTATTCCCCAATGCAAAAAATGTCAGTCCTACCTACATACGCAATCCTACTGTGGGAAGGAACCTGCATGTGTGAAATGCGCTGGTCCGCATATTACATCCGAGTGCACGAAGAACAAGGCTGATGCTCCCAAATGCGTCAACTGCAAGGGAAATCATCCAGCAAATTATCGGGGCTGTGAAGTAGCTAAAGAGCTACAAAGGATGAGAAACAACGCCACTAAGTCACATGCGGTACATCCCAGCAGATCCCAACAGACCAAGCGAGATGCGTCGGCTGATAGAAGTGTCACTAGACGGAGATCGCTAACCACAACTACGACAGGTGCTACCCCAAAGGTTTCAAACTCATCAGTAGTGACTAAAAAAGAGGTAAATGTAGAAAAGTCGAGCGTAGAAAAAATGCTCGCACAAATTTTGGAAAAAATCAACGAACAAACCCATACAAATAAGGTCTTATTTGAAAGAATAACCAAGCTAGAAAATGGACTAAGTAACTACGGACTAATACGATGAATCCAACTCTAAGAATAGCCGCGTGGAATGCAAATGGCTTATACAACCACGTCAAGGAAGTAGAACTATTCCTTCACACTAACAAAATAGACATTCTACTTGTCTCCGAAACTCACTTCACCCGATCTTCTTTTATCAAAATACCAGGCTTTACATGTTACCATACGGTACACCCAAGCAACAAAGCTAGAGGAGGCTCGGCAATCCTTATCAAAAACAATGTCGTACACCAGGAGGAACCGAAAATAGAAGAGGAAAAAATGCAGGTAACCACGATAGGAGTGCGACTCATAAATAAAGACTTCGAAATAGCTGCAATATATTGTCCCCCTAGGCATAACTTGAAAAAAGAAGACTACATTGGTCTTTTTAAATCCTTCGGAAATAACTTCATAGTGGGAGGAGACTACAATGCAAAGAACACCTATTGGGGCTCCCGTTTAACCACGACCAAAGGCAAAGAATTGTATCAGGCAGCAAACACACTTAAGTGCGACTTCCTCTCAACGGGAAGGCCTACCTACTGGCCAACAGATGCAAATAAAATCCCCCACCTGATAGACTTTTATGTAAGCAGAGGAATATCAAGTGGCTACATCCACGTGGACGATAGTGATGACCTGCCCTCAGACCACTCGCCCGTTATTCTAACTATCAGCGACAAAGTTATTATAAAAGAAAGTCCTCCAAAATTATCGAATAAGAAAACTTGCTGGTCCTGCTTTCGGAAGGAGCTTGAAACAACAATTAATCTGAATGTCCCTCTGAAAACCTCACTACAACTAGAAGACGAACTTGATCTGTTCATAAATAACATACAACAGGCAGCCTGGCAAAGTACCCCAGTAAGCCAAAACAACAATTATTGTGATTTCAAATTAAAATCATACCCACTCCAAGTCAGAAATCTATTGAATGAAAAACGAAAAGCAAGGAGGAGATGGAAGAATGATCGAACTCCTGAAAACAAAACTATTCTCAACAGACATACTAACAACCTCAAACGTTTGTTAAAAACCGTGGAGAATGAATCAGTAGAACATTTCTTGAGCAACCTTACTGCAGAGAAAGATACGGAGTATTCTCTCTACAAGGTAACCAAAAATATGAAACAACCAATAGTCCACTCTCCCCCAATCAAAAAAGATGATGGATCATGGGCCCGAAGTAACCAAGAGAAAGCACTACTATTCGCAGACCATCTCTATAAAACCTTTCAACCATTACAAAGCAGACCTCAGACGAAAATACGACAAGGACAGTAAAGTCGGATGAACTTGAAATTGTACCTGTTACACTGAAAGAACTTTAGAATGAAATAAAGAAGAACATCAATGCAAAAAAGACACCCGGATACGACCTCATAACAGGTCGAATAGTAAAAGAGCTCCCCGAAAAGGCTATAATAAAATTACTCCACATTATCAATGCTACGTTCAGGTTGAAACACGTACCAACTCAGTGGAAAGTGGCTGAGGTCATAATGATTCCCAAGCCAGGAAAGTCACCAAACGAGAAGACAGGATATCGCCCTATATCCCTCCTCCCTGTCATGTCAAAGCTCTTTGAAAAGTTGCTGCTTAAACGGCTCAAACCGATAATAGAAGATAGAAATCTGATTCCAGATCATCAGTTTGGATTCAGACAACGCCATTCTACAATAGATCAAGTTCATCGCATCACTAAAAGCCCTGGAAGGCAAAAAAATTTGTGCCAGCATTTTCTTAGACGTGGCGCAGGCCTTTGACAAGGTTTGGCATGAGGGATTAGAGTACAAATTGCAGAGGGATCTCCCAAGCCAATATCATGTGCTCCTAAAATCCTACCTTGAAAACAGATATTTTAGGGTAAAGCAAGAGGACCAATACTCTCGCTTGAACCCTATAAAAGCAGGGGTCCCGCAAGGCAGTGTTCTGGGCCCTGTACTCTACTTACTGTACACACGGGACTTACCAAATCAAGAAGACACAACTATTGCTACATTTGCAGATGACACGGCTATCCTCTCTGTAGGAGATGACGTAGAAACAGCAACCCACAAACTCCAGACCTCAGCTGACAAGATTGTCAAGTGGACTAAAATGTGGAGAATGAAGCTGAATGAATCAAAGTCAGTACACATCAACTTCACAAACCGGAAAATCTCGACCTTAGAAGTCGAGGTCAATTCAAAAATAATACCGTACGCAAACTCTGTAAAATACTTAGGGATGAACCTTGACTCGAAACTAAACTGGAACAACCACATAGAAAAAAAGAAACAAGAACTAAATATAAAGTTTAGAAGGATATACTGGCTGATGGGAAGGAATTCTCATCTTTCTCTCCACAACAAGCTGCTCCTTTATAAGCAGGTACTTCGCCCCATCTGGACCTATGGGATACAGCTGTGGGGCTGCGCGAAAAAATCGAATGTCAAAAAAATTCAAACTTTTCAGAACAAACTACTGAGAAGTATAGTTGGAGCTCCCTGGTACATGCGAAATGATGATTTACATCGAGACCTGGGAATAGAGACTGTGAACGAAATCATCACCAAATACGCGAGGAAGCATGAACATCGCCTCCACAATCATGAGAACCTGGAGATGCTCAACGTTCTGAATAACGAGGGAGAACTTCGGCGACTCAATCGAAACAAACCACTGGACTTAATTGTGCTGTGCCATTAGTGAGTGCAAGTGTAACCCAGTGTCCCTGTCTTTGCTCCAAAAATAGGCTAGACTTTATTGGAATTCTGCCTAACAGTGAGCTTGAATTATATGAAAACAAATATTGCTAGATGAAATGTATATATTTTCAGTTGCAATAAATAAATACCACGAAAAAAAAAAAAAAAAATCATAATCTGTTTTGGTTTCATGAAATTTCAATAAACAAACATTAGAATCGACCAAGAAAAAATTAACCTCTCTCCGAATTTCGGGGCTTACAAAATTCAAAGAAGGTAGGTACGTAGAATCAGAAAATCGAATTTGAAAAACGGGTAGATACTGGATACTGCAGTATCCATGGTGGAGCACAGCGCATGGTTTTGAGGTAGGTATCGAGTTTCTTGTTCTGTCTACTAGGGATGGGTATCGAATACTCCATGTTTTTGGCATCGATGTTTATCCTCCGAAGTTTATCACAGATCGATTTTTTTCATCCTATGTTTATTTCCACTCATCGATGTGTTTCCTTGCTCCCAAAATACACAAATCTATTTTACGTTTCATTATGTAATTGTATTATTAAATCATTATTGTATTATTAAATAATACAATTACACAATTAAATTGTGTGTGTCTTGTTAGGCACATTATTTCTTATTTCATGTGGCCCTTTTGCCTTTTATTGTTCTAGCAGCTGCAATATTCTGGTAGCAGATTTTTCAAGTTGACTCGCGATAAGATGGTAGGAATGAAACCAAAACCATTACCACGTCTAGTGTAACCGTTCAATGTTTGGTTAGCTTAACATTAATCGTTTGTCGATACCGAAAAGTGGCAGATGAAGAAACAGATGTCGCACGCTTCAATTCCTAATGAGCTTCATTTATATTTCAACTCTCTACTCGAAACATTTTGGATTTCAATGAAGGATACATATCCAAACGTTTATGATGCAGTATTCAAATGTGTACCTGCAGTTGCCTCGTCTGTTCCCGCGAAAAGGCTTAAGCGAGTATAATTTTTAACCCTATCAGAAATCGCCTCTCCGATGATGACTGCAAAACTGTTTTTTTTTTTTTTTTTTTTTTTTTTTTATGAGGTCAAGGACAAATATTCGGAATAAATTAAATTGTTTTTAGGGGGTCGCTCAATACATTTTTTTGTCTTTTTCAACCTAAATTAGTCCCTACATTTTTCATGTTAATTTTATTTTTAAAAAGAACGAAAATTACCAAACAAATTGACCGCTAGGTAGGTATTTGAACTTAAGTAGGCCTAAAATAAGTACCTAAGGTATTTTCGGAAAAAAACATCGATGGTTTTTAATAAAGCATCAACGTGTAAACATGGATGTTTTTCAACCGATACCCATCCCTACTGTCTACTGGAAGACTAATTTCAAATATTTGGTGGTAGGTACTTCTTGTTAGAAATGATTGCAGGCGTTGATAGGTACAAGTAGGAACCATAGCATTATAGCATTATTAAATTAATTCGAAATAATTTATTATTCATATAAATGTGTCATTCGGCATTACATAATTAAAGCATAGACCATCACTGAGCTAGTAATGAACTTCCCCTCCTTCATTCGGAGATAGCCGCGCTGTCACCTATTTGAACAATATTTCAGCCCATAACTCTTGTCGTTTTGTATAATTATGGGAATCACAAGGATATTTATTGTGCACAGAACATTTACCTAGAGAGAAATTATAAAGCGTTGTGGCAAAGTGTGCAGCATTTTTTTCATGCATCCGAATCAAAAATGTTTCTCAACAATTTCATCCAAGTTGAATAATCGTATCCATCATTTCAATTTTCCTCGTTATGCCTGACAGTGATGTTACAGCCAACACATAATTACTAAATCAAACGAACTTACCTTGTGAAGTTCGATTGTAATTATGATAGTGTCCAGCCCTCATATCACAGAATACATGGTAGGTTCGTCGGGGACGAGCTAGCCGCGTTAATTTTAAAGATCAGAGTCTCTAAAATTCGAAAAAACAAAAGCGAAACGAGCACTGCAACCAGCAACAGCTGCTCCCTGGCGGATTTCCGTGGAGTCTTCAGTTTCTTTAAAGAACCTTGATATACAGATGCTAAAAAATCGTTGTTTATCGCATGGGGTAGGGATGGGTGGGAGTGTGATATGAGGGCTGGACACTATCATAATTACAATCGAACTTCACAAGGTAAGTTCGTTTGATTTAGTAATTATGACACGTGTCCAGCCCTCATATCACAGAATACATGGTAGCTGTTTAAAGATCACAGATAAACACTATTTCCAAGACCGAATTGCTGTGGAAGATAACGTTAACAATTATGTCACATTACGGATCATGACACATGCATCCAATTCACCCTGGTCACAAAATTTATGTAACAGCGTTTGTCAACGTTGAACGAACATAATATATTATACTTGAAAGTAGTGTAGAGAGTAGCATAACGTCAGTTGACAAAAAATACGAAAGACATCAGTCTCCCATAATGACATCAATAGACCCGTCAGTAGTCTATCATAGTAATTCGTGAACATAGCGGTGGATGCACTCCAACCGGCTGTTCATAATAGTAATTCGTGAACGTAGCGGTGGATGCACTCCAACCGGCTGTTCTTAATATGAGGTCCATTGATACACCCTTTGCTGCAGAAGTAGTAGCATGCCAGACGCAATCGACACCAAGCGACAAGCAGGATGTCTTTCACCCAGCGACTAAGTGTTGCTTTGGATGCTGCCTTGTAAGGCTTACTGTGGGTAATGAAAAAAGGTGTCACAATTCTGTGGTCGAAGTTCACTTGTCATAGATTGGTATTTCCAATTTGAAGTGGGGATACATAACATTTGGATCCTTGGCGTTCAATTTGAAATGTAAAAGAGGTTGGGGTCTTTTTGGCCCTGAGGTTTTGATGAGGTCAGGATAACTATTTGAGCCTCCGTCTCCGTGAAATGAACATTAGAACATTTCACTTGATGAATGGTTTGAATTCATTGGCCTGAAGTCAAAGCCATCAACATAATAAATTTTTTGGATAATATCTAAATAGATAATATTATTATGTATGTCAGATCATCAGTGGAGACCCTCGAAAAATAATCGATAACTTGTTATAGATTACAACCCACGTATATACGGATCTTGGCCTGGACGTCCGAGTTTTGAATATCCCTCTAAGAAATCGTTTTATATCCTTATTTTTACCCAGGTCGTGAATTGAAATGAGTGAAATCGCAGACCTGTTAGAATTAAAAGTGCTGTAAGAGTGAAAAGATGTCTAAAGAATATCTTGGAAAAAACGCATCACCTCTCGTGGTCCTGAACTAAAGGGGCAAACGTCATTTGTTAAGCAATGCTCCGACCATAGTTTGAGGGATGAGTTATACCTACTGCTTAATTGTTGCCAAGGAAAGTGACTTCAACATGGTGCTTGTAGCTACTTCTGGAATCCCCCTTCGGATAAACGATCCGCGAGTAACCTCCTCGCCACCACGATAAAATCTGCGGCGAGGGGTTGAGAATTTTGCTCCTTTCCAGAAATGCATGACGACCACGCCTGTGGCTCCGTCGTTCACAAGTTTCTGTAAAACTCGAAGTATCATTGAAAAGGCGGGAAACGCATAGAATTAGAAACGTTACCAATTCATTGTGAAAGCATCTACTGCTCATTCACCTAGATCCCTGTATCATGAAATGAAAAAAAGGGAATTTTTTGTTGTAACTTGAAGCAAATAAATGTATTCCAGGAGTTTAGTTTTTTTTTTTTTTTTTAAACTATCATTTGATAGTATTCATCTGCAAATTTTCGTTTTGTTTCAGGTGGTAATATTCATGAGGCGTCATCAGCCTCCTTGTTTTCGAATGTACTGATATATCAATATATTATGTATTAATATTTTCAAACCAGAGAAATTGCATAAATTTCAAGAACATTAAATGCTCTTAATAAATGTTCTTAAATGTTCATTTATAAATTTTATAAATGAACATAAATGTGTCGGAGCCGAAACGAATTGTCCCACTAACCATGGTGTTGGTTGTTGTGTTTGCACACAGTAAATATCCCAACCTGAAAGAGAGGAATCGGTTTGGAATTCAAGGACAAAAGAGTCGGATTTTAAGGGAGTGACAGCTGTTTTTACCCACCAACTTAAATCAACGTGGGTATCACTAGGTATTACCACAATTGCGTTATATTTCCCTCGATTTTTCGAGAGTTCAACCCATTTTTCACGCTTAAGGTATTTCGTATACAGCCAGCCGTACTTAACTGTGGGACATGCAGCAGTTAGCAGGCCCAAATCTTGCGCCAACTATCTAATCCTGCAATGTGTTTTTGACAGAAGTATTTGCAAAATGGGCAAAATTGGCAAAATCTTTTGTATTTTTCCTCAAGGCAAACTTAGAGTCATGCGCTTGGTATCAAAAATGAAACCTAAAAAAAAAACTTGAAGCGTTTTGAAGGGTTGATTACACCCTTCTCCCAATTTATAAAAAATCCTAATTTTTCAAAAAGCTTTATGCCTTTTCTAACATAATTGAACACTTTCATTTTTAGGTTGTTAGATCTAACAACCCAAAAATGAACAGTCATCGAGATGATAATATCATATGATAATATGATATATTATATCATATTCAAACCTTGCGATCTTAGTGTTTGTACCACCGGCTTCATAATTTAGGTGAAGCAATAGGGCCCGGAAGCTAATCCATTAGGTAAACTCCGAAACTCATATAGCTGCTGGTTGAAATTGAAGCGGAGGAATTTCCTGTCCTCTGCTCTTATGCTGACCAAAAAATATGCATTTTTCAAATGCAAAGTACACGCATAAAATTGTCTCTGGACCGGGCGGGAAGCATTACGGACATCCTCCATTTTAACATGAGGTGTTTTAATTAAATTTATTGAATTATTTTAAATTTAAAATAAATCGTTTACCCCCTCCCGCCATATCCGCAAGGAATATCGGTGAAATGAACAGTCCTTGCAAGGGATGACATTTCTTTATGGCTTTAATCTTGAGCAAATCCGTAATTTCCCTGTCCATTACTAACTTTTCCGACAAGGAAAAGTTAGAAACTGGCACGGACGTCTGAATGGGATCTACGATAATGGGTAGAGGGTAGCCACGGACCCGCTCAAGGATCACAGGGTTACTGGTTACAGTGACCAGTCCTCGAAAAACTGGGATAATCTACCAGCACATTTCAGACAAACCTTTTTATCTAATGTATGAAGCTCTGCTTCTCCTCGATGAATCGCTCGAGTTGGGATTCATCCCCAAGGGATGTCCTTTCGTGACGCCGTCTCTCGGGGTTGACGGATCTGGCGACGACAATTTAACGGCGTCGACTTAGGTGCATATGAGCTCCCCCCAGCTTTCTTGTGATTCTGGAACGCCTTCGAGGCTACAGACCTCGGAGGTTGAGAAGGACCACCAGCAAAAATACTGGAAGACATGTCTTCCAGTATCCGTGCCCACCAGGACTACCTAGTACTGGGATGACTGAAAACCGGAGTTTTTAACTCCTTGGCCAAACTTTCCACAATTTTAGCCGCTTTCAGATCATCGGTCAGTGTAGCACTGAATAAAAACTCCGAAGGAGGAGTATGACCCACAAGCTCTCGTATGTATTGTATCATCTTTGGCGAAATCTGATTTCTAGGGGTCAAACTCAAATGATAAAATACATTCTCAAATATGCGTGATGATTCAAACAAGGGTACCAAGAGGTTTTGTTTGTCTGGGATCGGCAGTTCTACTTCGTCTAACACGTAATTAAGAGCTTTTCCCAAAGCACAAATACCTTTGCCGATCATGTTCTGAGTTTGAGAATAAGAAAAATCCTTGTTGGTCTCCGGTTTATTGAGAATTGTTTGAATTTCTAGGTAAATTTGTGGGAATTTGGTATAAATTTATCGAGTCAAGGCCCCGAAATGTCCTTTTTTAAACCATTTTGTGAAATAGATTTCCAACGAGGGACGATTTCTTTGTGTAACGCAAAGCTATAAACAGGTTCCGATTCATCTGGTAAAATAAGGTATAAATATAAATAAGATATAAATATCTTCATCTGGTAAAATAAGGTATAAATATAAATAAGATATAAATATCTTAGAATTTCGTATGATGGAATATGAATTTAGAATTTCATCTGGTAAAATATCAGTAAGTACCTCGGCCTGGTCAGTCTCATTATTACTATCAATGGGCATATCGTGATCGTTGTCTGTCGAAAGGTATACGCCGTTGTGAATCAAAAGAACGTCGTCAGTATTTGTAGGATCTACCGGGGGGGGGGGGGGGGAGCTGCGCTCGCCATAGGTCTGCACGGCCTAATAAGCACCCGCTTGCTGTGTGGAGTGTTCGGTTTTGGTGACAAAAGCCTGCAAAGCCTCCGTACAACCAAAACTTCAACTTCCCTGCTCCAGGAACGTAAACATTCCACGGCACATCCGATGCACTCGGTATGTCGTGGAATACGATACACTCGTATGTCGTGACATACGATACAGTCGTATGTCGTGACATACGGTACACTCGCATGTCGTGACATACGATACACTCGTATGTCAGGAGACTTCGAATGTGAGTGACTCCGAGTTGTAGAAGACGTCCGAACGCCCGACGTTTTGATGACGCTTTGATGATCGAAGTTTCTTTTCGAGCCGTTTCAATTTTCGTAGAAGCTTACGACGGGATATTTGTCCTGTCCGATGAGAGTCACTTGAGCTATCGGAATACGAATTGGAATGGCGTCCATGTCGGCCGGTCATTGTTGACTGAAAAACTGACAAGCTGAGACCAACCCGAACCGAGGTTAGGAACTAAACTAGGATAAAAGTGGTAACTTAACCCGTTTCCAGAAATATCCAGAGGATTCTCTTACCGTTGTTGTAAAAGAAGTCACTCACACTGACCGAATCGATCCGATTGTGGGAAAAAAGGAAACACAAACTATCTCCAAAGAACAAAATGTTTGAATTTTTTGTGGAGGAATATGGCGGCAGCGCGTTCGACGAAAAACTGAAGACTCTACGGAAATCCGGCAGGGAGCAGCTGTTGCTGGTTGCAGTGCTCGTTTCGCTTTTGTTTTTTCGAATTTTAGAGACTCTGATCTTTAAAATTAACGCGGCTAGCTCGTCCCCGACGAACCTACCATGTATTCTGTGATATGAGGGCTGGACACGTGTCATAATCACAAATTGATTACATGTCTATAGCACTTACTTAGTATTGATTGGTAAGTGCATCCACGTCCATTCTAATATGGTTTCCCCCTCTGCACATGTTTCTTTTTTCCGTCCTCAGCTGCGATCTTTTATTTCGCGGGCACTTAACGTCAGATTATTCTCGTGTTATGTAAATCAACTTTCTAGCCATCGTGGATAAATTTATCGAGAAATGACCGTGTAATTTGTTCGAGCAACTATCTCAGAATCTTGTTGCTCGTGGGAAGGCAAACAATCGATGACCAGCGACCGATTCAAACTCACCTTCGTTCTGTTCGGTAATTGGCCGGGACATCCGTGTCGAACTGGGACCCCCGGTGGCTCAAGGGAAGGCAAAAATGGACGAGGAAGGAAAAAAAAAACAACCGAGGTATGATATGTGAGGAGGCTAAAAGGTCCTGAGTAGCGACAAAATGTTAATACATTCATGCGGGGTATCGTCTGAACGAGCTGAATAACTCATAGTGGAACACGTCGCTGATTCTAATGATATACTGTTATAATCCTTGGCACACCTGTGTAACCCATGCGTTACACCGAAACTTAGAATAATTTGGTGAATCCCTACTCAGTTTTCTGGTTTCATGTCTGGACCATAAAGATTACATGTGGGCTTATATTTCCGCCTAGTTAGGCAGTATATTGGGACGATGAACTCCCAGAAAATCTCTAGCAGTAGTGCCCACAGTATTGCTAGTCAACACCAAATATCCAAGCCAGCACTGCATCGAATTCGATTTTTCAAAACGCTTTTCAAATTGGCTTTTTATCGTCCCTGATTGTGCCAAAATCGTGTGTTGATCATCAAAAGCATTATTTGTTAATTGAGTGTTGATTGGTACCCCCAGCGAGACATCGAAAGCGGAGCTAACACGAACGTATTTACTTATTGATACTCCTGCCAATAATGCATCTAAGTTCACGATTTGTGAGATGAAATTTAATACAAAATCACACTGAATTATCTCGCCGTCAAAGAAGGACGCCGGATTCCCATTATAAAGCAACCCGTGGATAAAATCATGAATCATGAGAGCGCTGGACTATGAAAGATGGGAGTTGCGTATTCCACTCTGAACAGAATATTTGCATTTTAAGGTCCTTTCGCTCTCGCTAATATTTCATTACCAAATAGCAAATCAGCTGGTAATGGCCTTAATCAAAAACCTTTAAATATGAAATCGACGGCGGACAACAGACATCTACAGACAACAGACATCAGACCTCTATAAATAACAATCAAAGAGCCTTTTGAGATGATATAAGTCGAAAACAATTTTATGGATATACAAATGGGGCTGGATTTGTGTAAGGCTTGTGTCCAGCTCCGTCCGACGTCGTATTATTTGTTCATTATGGGGCTGGGGAACCAACGTTTATTGCGGCAGGTTGAGGTGGGGTTTGGATTTATCACGACGGGCCCCGCGGGGCGCGGTTCCAACTCGGGAAGAGGCTCGCAGAAAGCTTGAAACTCCCTGAGAACCGTACACTTTTGTATATGAAATCAACAGAAGCCGAACATTGGGTTAACAAAGTATTGTAACTTCCCGGAGAAATTCAGTCGTCTCTCTGATTTCATTGTCGTTTTTTATTGACTACTAATAACGCATTTCTACAACAAAAGAAAAGTTTGTCGAAACTTATGTGACTGAAATGGTTATTATAAACTGAACTGTTTCTCCTTTCAAGGCATGTCCCTGTAGAGCGGACTTAAGCATCTCCAGAGCCAATCATATCATATGTCAGTACAGAGAGTAAAATATTAAAATAAAGAGGTTGCGGAAAAATTCAGAGCGTTCCTACACATAAAGAATAAACCTAAAAGAACGTTTAGCGACAATGAAGCCATAAGTCGAACATTGTTCAAATTACTCTTGTAGGCGCCGAACGCCTTGAGAGAATATTGCATTTTAACCGTTTAGAACTAACTAGGTACTTCTGAACGGTAAATGAGAGAATACTCGTTTTTAGATATTAATGGTCTGGTTGACGCAAAATCCTTCGTTACTCAACCCACGTGGCGGTTTCACGCTGTCTTTTTTATTATTTTTAGCGTTCGTGAACGCGGGAATCCTCCCACCTTACGGGTATTTTGCTGGTTCCCGGCTTGTTAAATGTTCGCCATCGCCGAATTATGGGTGTTGACAGTCGTGTCGGAGCCGGATGACAAGCCATTAGTATTGGGCAACAAGTGGCCTACGCGCTCCGGGATAAGATGAATAGTCACGAGGGGGGAGATGTACCTACATAGCTCGCCCGTCAAACACCCTGATCGGTCGATTTGTTTCGATAAAATTCGTTCGCATTTGATAGTACAAAGCAATCGATTAAACTTCACAATACATAATATGAATATCTTATACTAATCTACAGATCGGTGAAATCGATCATATTGGACAAGAACATTTGCAGAGGTTCCAGATACACGAATACTTTATGGCTATTAAAGGTATTATGTTCGGCTTCCGAAAATGTGATGGTCTGTAGCACAATATTTTCAGTTTGAATTTTTTCACAGAGGGCTTCAATGCTTATAATTATATTTTTTACATCATCATGCACTGTACGCAATTATCAAGTAGGTACATATCGCTATTTACAAAAAAAAAAAAAAAAAAAAAAAACGCTCAGCTAAAATCCTATTCAAGGTTATCTAAAGCTTTCTAGAGATCTTCGTAGGTTGTTGTCTAATCTCTCTCAGTGATGTTGGCAAAGTGCACCAATTTATTATGTCTAATCCTCATACAGAGCGTTGTAAAGATAATGTCTGTAGTTCCCAAACATTCAGAACTCTGCTGAATATTTGGGAGCTGCCCATTGAGTGTCCAAAGATGCGTTTTGAACATTAATCCTACTAGGGAGATACGTTAGGGTTTACTGGCGGGTTATTGACCATAAGCGATTGGAGACATTCTCACAGACTGAGTGTGATATCAGCTGACTCTATTGAAGAGGTGAAGCAGATCTTTCCCAAAATCTGTCTCAAATATCCATGGAATCTCTGGAGAGATACGTTTTTATCATAAGCGGAACGGATTTTGAACATATTTATGTACTTATCGCCTCACTACAACTACAAAACCGTTCACTTAATAGAGCAAATAAATATTTGTGCGTTGCAGATCCTCGTTCGGCAGTTTATCACTGTCAGTTTTTGATGATTTGAAGAAATTTAACTTACAATTTCTTTCATTCTTCCTAACATTTTCAACACAGGAGACCCAGCTGAAGATAGACTTGGACGCTCTTGATCTTTTTTCTCGTGAGATTATGTCCTGTTGTACATTGCCTCGTATGAGCGAAGTAACTACCTTCACTTGTCCATCTTAATAGTTGTTCGCATTCAGTGTAACACCACGGCCATTCCCTTTTTTCCCCCGCCGCTCACCACCTTCAACAATCTCCATAACAGTCCGTCCGATTTGGTTCCCGTTGCGTTCACACTGCGAGGATCCGTTCTCACATCCAAGGGCTCCGACGGCTGTCGAAAAAAAGACGTAGCGGTTGAAGCTGATAACAGCTGCCCATTGTCGGACATGAGACAGACATTTCGCTATTTACCACCGTTATCACTCCGCTGCATCTTCCGAAGGTTTTTCTCACTGGTAGACTCGTCCGTGGATGCGTTGGTAATCAACTTGGTTTTTTTTCAACAAGTTCTTTTCTCACTTTGGAAATCTAACATCTATTATATCATCAGTCCTCCTTTAAGGAAAAAAAATCGTCGTTTTCAGTCACTGCTTGATACCATATAGCATCCTTAGCATCTGATAGAAGCCGAGATAGAGTGCCATAGGAATTTCACAGTTGAACAGAAGAAGTTGAGTAAAATGGGACTTTTTTGAAATTCGAGTGAGAACACCTGAGGACTGTTGCCTGTTTACCCCCAAAAATACAAATTTTCGAGTTTTTAAAGAATTGGGTAGTGTCTAAACTAATAGACCCAAATCGGTGCACGAAAATCAGACACGAAACCAAAATCGTACCTTGATGTCAAGAACGTAAATAGGAAGTGGACAAGTTGATGTAAATATGTATTTAGATAGACGGTGAGGGGCTTTCAAATAATGCACCCATTTTCTGCGTGGCATAACTCGTCCTGAAACCAAGTTAACTACAGCGTGACGTCACGTGACACTCAATATTGCTACAGGATGCCAACGGAGGATACATAATCGGCGAGTTGTGCGTACCTAGAAGGAAACATGATAAAGTCAGGCGAAATCGCCCTACTGGTCGGAAATTGGTTCCTTCTCGACGATTCCGTGCTGGAGCAATTATCCAGCAGTTTTTTGGGGAGAGGCTTCCCAATTTATTCAGATGGGTTTCTATTACCCTAGGCAATA
Source organism: Stenodema calcarata (assembly GCA_963920205.1). Classification (NCBI taxonomy): domain Eukaryota; kingdom Metazoa; phylum Arthropoda; class Insecta; order Hemiptera; family Miridae; genus Stenodema; species Stenodema calcarata. The sequence continues at coordinate 429,618 of OY986051.1, forward strand.
CGGAACGTGATGTTGAGTGTCCACATTAGTCACACGGGAGCATTTTTGATCGGCCGGTGGCATCGTTACGCAATCCAAGAAGGCGGCTTGAGCCCTTGGGATAAAATTAAGGAGCTCATCTGAAAGTCACAATGCATGTTCAGGGTTACAATGTGACCGGACTTCCCAATATTGGTACTGGTGCAAGTTCAAATACAGTGTCTCAGGTAAACTGTCCATTCATACTTGCATCTAGAAAATACTCCTAAGCGTATAACCATGGCATTTTGTTGTTAGCACCTGAGCCGGTGAAAACACAATAAGGACACAAAAGAAAATTAGTGGGAAATATTAAGCTCTTTGAATGAATCTCCAAGTCTGATCTGTTGTGTAGTGAAACAAGACGAGATGTTATAACTTGCAGACAGTCCTTTATTCGCGACTTAACTGCTGAACTAGTCTGTTAGAAGACATCTCTGACGTTCCACTGATTAGGTAGGTAGTTCACCTGAGAGGACTACATTGTCCGAAAATTTTCTTGAATCCTAACAATATACGAGGGACGTCCAGAAAGTAAGGTTACAAGGGCTGGTCAAACCTAATCATCAAACGCCTCAGTCCGTTACGAAATGTCGTCATAGCAGCCAAACGCTTCAAACAGTTCGTCCTCCAATCGCTCCACTTACCGCAGGTGTGAGATTCGCTCTGTTATTCGGTTCCTTACTTTGCGTAACGAATCCACGGCCAGTATTCATCGCCAACTTGTGGAAACCTATGAATCCGTAATGATGACATGTCAGCATGTTACCTATTGGATTAGGTTATTTAAAGAAGGCCGTACTGACGCTCATGACGAAGAAAGGTGTGGAAGACCATCCGTCATTTCAGATGAGCTTGTGCAGCTTAGTGCGACTTTCCCACACAACTCACGAAGTCTCCTGGGTGAAATCATATCAGAAAACCTTTTGAATGAATTTATTCATTGTTAAATTTGTAACACATGTCGTAACCTTACTTTCTGGTCGTCCCTCGTAGGTATATGCACAGGAAGATTTCTTGTACATGAATTTCTATCACACGTTTTAATAACGGTTGGCATCATTTCGAGTTTGGTAAAATCCTCCGCAGTAACAATAAAGAAACGCTTGTGAATAGAGACCGTGCCAACAGTTTTGTTCCCAAGTAAGATTCGTTGAGGGAACAGATTCGTTATAATGAAACCCTTGAAAAATCTAGACTTCAAAATGTGTGAAAGAAGATGTTTGTAACTAACTCGTTGGGGTGGTTTATGCGAAAGAACGGCAAGAGAGAGAGCAGAGAAGGCGGCTCAGCAGGTGGTGATTGTCGCCAACTTGAAAAGGGCGAATAAAATTACAGTCATTTCACAGTCCTTTCATATATCCAGGGATTTTATAGTATTGGAAAGGGGCATTTGCATAATTGGTTTCATGGGCGCCTGGTTGTTGGTTTATCATAACGATGCGTCTATAAATGGGTCGAGCTGCACCACAAGTACCAACCCATACATTTCACAGCTCACATTTTAAAATTACTCAATATGAGGTTTTTACTGGTACCTAAGTTTCTGATATTGTGAATTATACATTTAGTTGATTTATGCTTGTTAATTCGTTCGAAGTTCTGGTACATTTTGATGATGTTTTAAACATATCGTATTCTTGTATTCTTGTATTCTTATTGTTCTTCGTATTCTTGTAAATCAGTGCTAAAAGGTACGAGGTTTCGTTTTTTCCAATGCTCGTTAGTAGGTGATGTTTCCGAATCTCTAGATTGAAATCTCACGCTCGAGTATGGCCAGCTCCTCTTTGTATTAAATACAAATACAAAAGTAAATCTCACTGTTTCTGTTAAAGATTGATTAGGGATTACTATTTACTTATTTAAATTTTTTCAACTATCTACATTATGAATTATTTATTCCCAATAGCCCTTTGAGCCTCTACGAAGATTATATCAGTTTCAATAGTAGATCATTGTAGGTTCCTACTCGAGCCGCCAATTTGCCTCTAGGAAAATAGAACGTGCCAAGACCTTTAGATAATGTCAGGAGGAATGGAGTTTTCACGAATCCAGATTCTACTCGTTCTTCGTCCAACTTCGTGCGTAGTCGACTTCTGGAAAAATTAAATGTACAAGTCCAAATCTAATCCAAAACTAACACTGAAAAGTCATTACAACAGGCGGTATATTTACATGTCCAATCGGCCCGATTTGAAATTTAAAGTGATAAGTTCAAATTTCCATCTGATTGCTTCCATAGTTTACTAAAGATAAAAGCGACCTACCCAAACGTCTTGGCAACCGCTACGGCAAAACTCGCACTTCACTCGCGGCTCTGGTCGATAAGATGTCATCTTCCAGACGAGGCGGGTTCACGCATTGTTTCAAGCCGGTTCATTGTTTTGTCACTCCTTCTTCGGTTTTCTAGATATGTTTTAGGTGGTAGGGCGAGAGCGGCATCTTTTGTTCTGTGTGTCATCACCCAAAAAAGGGGAGATACGCGACTAATGAAAAGTATGTCCGTAATGGGAGATGATTATGAAAGGTTACGATTGCAATATTGAGGGCGAATGGTCCTTTTCGAGATTACATCGGACTTTTTGTGCATAATAATAATTATTATTAATTAATATTATTATTAATTATAATGAGTGTGTGTGATTTAGTTTGACCGTCAGTAAGAATGATGTTGAGGGATGTCGACCGACCCTCATTTGACCGACCCTCGACCATCGATGTATATACATCGATGCCCTCGACATCCCTCAACATCAATAGTTATAATATAATACTTATATTATGGTGGCTATGACTGGACGTGAAACGCAATAATTGCCCCATCGAAATGTATAAAGAGAAAGTTCCTCGAAAAACAACTTTCAAATCTGTAAACCCTACTTCATAATAAAAGAATTACAATGAGTAGGTTGCTCAACATGTATGCGGAACGTCAACTTTAATTTTATATTGGTTTACAAATGTTTATGTTCAATACATAAATTAAGTGGGAGCGAATTTGAGTTTATTGTCTCCTGCATTTGAGTGTCATACTTCTTTATACCAAGCTGACATCCCAATGGTGTCCTAAGCGTGAAGATTTCTTTTTATTTGGTGTACTTACGAAAATTCCGATAGTACGCATTTCGACATGGTGAATGAGCTTTGCATCCGTTCCATTCATGGTGGAATCTATATTTCATGAGGTAAAAGGTACCTACCTACTGTAGTACCGTGAGTTTTGACTGTAGAAGAAGGCAATGCAATCATTGTTAGTGCCTATGTTTGATTTTTGGACTCCCTTCTCTCGTTTAGGCAGATAATTTAATTCAATTTAAATTAATTTAATGTTAAGTACTAGAAGTGTATAGTTCCAGTTTTCTTTTATTTTTTTGTAACCATGCTATAGCATAGGGTATAACTGCTCTGCAGCTGCAGCTCTTGTCTCGTCGACACGGTCTCTGACCTATGACGAGCAATATTATTCAATGTATTTATCTGATTTCACTTTTTTTATACCTATGTCTCTGTTTAGAATAAATTCTCTCTTTCTCTCTCTCTCTCTCTCTCTCTTGTACAATGAGTTTTTTGATTTGTTTAAATTAGAGGAACGTACCGAAACATTTCGGAACAATATAAAGAAGAGGTAATTAGAAGAATATTGAATTTATGTTTTTTATTTTATTTGTTTTGGTTTATTATCTTCGATAATGAACCATTGGAATCGCCCAAAGAAAAAAAATTTTTAACCCCAAAATTTGTTGGTTTACGTTTCAAGACACGTAGATTCAGAAAATCGAATAAAAAAAACTCTGCAAATTCTTGACACAACGGTTCATTATCTTCTTTGTACAGATCACCCTTCTGTCTAGATCACTAGGTCTAAATGTCTAGATCCTAAATGTCAGATTAATTATTATTGTCAATTATCACTAATTATTAACAATTTTATCAAGTACCTACTGAAAATTATTTTAATTTATTGTTTGGTATTGATAATTCGTATTTATAATTACTAATTATTATTATTAATTATGATTAATTAATACGATATAATTCTGGGGTTTTTAATACTACGTCGGTAATAATTTTTCTATAAAAGAAGTACCTACCAACAAACATTCGAAATTACCTTCATTTCCGTAGCACGAAACGCACCTCAGAACAACAAACTCGACATCACCCTTAATGGGGACCTGTAGGTCGATTAAAAAAAAAAAATTGATTTTCAGTTCTTTGCACTAAAAAAAACTACAGATTCTGCTGAAAATTTTGGTATATTTGAATAATAATAAAGTACCTTTGAAATGTTTGAAAAAAATCATCGAAGTTAGTGAGCGCCCGACGCGTAAGCTGGCTCATCCTCCGTTCATGGTGGCACAAAATGATTTGGCCCCTTTCTCTCCCTGACCAACAACGCGCATGGCATATATCATACGTAAATTTATGTCATAGACATTTGAATCGGGAGGTTTTTCTGCATTAGAATAACTTTGGGACAAAGAAAATTTGTGCATTTGAGGGCAAAACATACCTGCAAACCTTGCCGATTGCCATACTCTATGTACACCTCTCCACCACATTCACGACAAGTCACAAATTGCCCCAAGAAGTTCATAAATTCACGTAAGTTCACAATATCAAAAATATCTTCTGATACGAAATCATCATATGCCTCAATATTTTGACCCATTTTGATAGATGAAGAACTGCTGGTAGTTACTAATATTCTGGGAGCCTACGAAAGCAAATCCGTCTGCCACGCACTATTTCTAGACACAGAAAAGGCTTTTGACAGGGTCTGGATCCCAGGGTTACTGGCCAAGCTAAAAGAGCTCCTCTCGGACAGTATGTACAGGCTACTAAAATCCTACCTATGTGACCGAACCTATAGTGTAAGAGTTAGCCAGTCTGTATCACAAATCCGACCAATCAGAGCAGGGGTACCTCAAGGCAGCGTTCTGGGCCCTATTCTCTACCTCCTATTTACTCACGACCTTCCAAGGTCTGATAGAGTACTAACAGCTCAGTTCGCGGATGACGTGGCGCTATTGTCAACTGGGATTTTTCACGATTCAATGAACGAACTGCAAAGTCTAGCGGATGATATAGTCACATGGTGTCACCAATGGAGAACAAAAATGAATCCAGCGAAATCCTCTCTCGTACAATTCACTTACAAAAGGAATCTTCCTCTCCCCGTGATCACCATGAATCAAGTCCATATCCCCCAACAACAATTTTGCCGATATCTTGGCCTACACCTGGATTGCCTTTAAAAGTAAAAAGACTTATCTACCTAACGGTGATACGCCCCATTTGGTTATATGGATGTCAAATGTGGGGGGCAGCATCTGATTCTCAGGTCAAACGCGTACAAACCTTCCAGAACAGAGTACTCAGAGTCATAACGGGGGCCCCGTGGTACGTGAGAAACAGTAATCTCCATAAAGACTTAGTCATCCCAGAAGTGAAAGAGATCGTGAAATCCAACTACCAACAACTACACGAATCAATGTCGACCCATCGCAACGTCCTCCTGCAACAGCTGTCCAGCAATCCACCACCACCAAGGCATCTAAGACGACTGAAGCGTAAACGACCACCAGACTTCCTCAACTCTTAAAATCTAGTCTTTGCGTTCCTATAACTTATTTGTACATTCATACTTATTTATTCATTCACACTTATTTATTCATCTTACTTATTCATTCATTCAGTTGCTATTAACTATACTTATTTATACATCAAAATTCAAATGTTATTTATTCATTCACACTTATTTATTCATCTTATTTATTCATTCATTCAGTTCCTATTAACTATACTTATTTATACATCAAAATTCAAATCTTGATCTCAATCTATATGTTTGCATACGACTATAGTGCTATCATCTATATGTTTTCGAATGTACACTTTTGATCCTACATCGTTAATTAATAAGTAAAATTATCAAATAGATATGTATATTCACGGGGACTATCAATGGATAGTACCCCCGTAACAAGTGACACTAGGGGTATCCCCTCAATTGTACCCTTCAGCAAAACTGGAATGTAATGAGAAATTACAATAAAGTTAAAATTAAAAAAAAAAAAAAAAAAAAAAAAAAAAAAAAAGAACTGCTGGAACTAGAGCAGACAGAAGATTCTCTTGCTGGAGGACTGGGGCTTCTGGATCTAGATCTATCTCCAACTAGTGCTTTATTTTGTAGCCATGTAGGCACTACCTTCCGTTTTTTATAAATTCGTTTTGATCGAGGCATCGTCAAAAGATCGAGAACAAGCGGAACTAAAAAAAAATAGCGAGATAACTTGAGAGCTTGGAAAGCGAGAATCAAAAAAATAATTTACACGGAATAATGAAATTGTTGTAAGCAAAGATGATAAGAACAGTTGTCTTGGTGACAATCTTCTTCTTCTTCATCATTTTTAAAAGATACTCGTATTTCATTCCTTGTGGACACTGTATATGCATGCATGTAGAAGAGAATCATGGAAGTTGTAAGGGAGCGCACTCGCTCCGACAGAGAAGGCTTTAGCAAAACGCGATTTCTCACAAACCATGTTTTCTCAACTCCATGTACCTTTTTCTCCGGACTGGAAAGACCTAGCTCAATGATTTTTTTTTTATTTTGTTGGTATTGAATTGGGTTATATTAGTGAAACAGGAAATCACTCCAAATCGTATGTGGCAACACTGGTGGATATCAATGTTGTGATAATTTTTGATAACTATTTTTCTACGTTTTATATTTTCCCCTGTCGTTCGTAGGCGATGTTTCGAGATTATTTCTTTCATAAAAGTTAGTCAATATGTGAAGAATAACGTGTACAAGTTTGATACCAATTGGAATATAAATAAGTTCAGAAAAGGTACATAAGTCTGAATAAAGGTGTCTACCATCGAGTGTTCATAATGTCACTCTCAGGCAAGTTATCGCGAATTTTTTGATACAGGCACGAAGTTAATTATACCATTAACCTTGTGTAAAAAATTGGTGATTTAATTATCAAAACTAAGGTCACTATGACTAATTATTGGTGAGCGGAGCCCTGACTGCTCAGCCGACCGACAGGTCCCATATGATGTTCCAAAGCCATATGATGTTCCAAAGAGCTTGTTAGTATGAAAATGAACCTGTATTTCAACAGTTTGATTCACGATCGGGTTGTGAGGCACAATCTTTGAGCCGTCATTGTGAACGAACGGCTGGTCGTACAAAGCTGCGGATGGTCTTAAAAAATTCTACGGAACAAACTCTATCTAAATATGAAATAAAAAACATACCGTTTGATGGGAGTTTGTCGAGATATGGAATTTTCAAAATTTCAAAATTCGTTTTGAACCCCTTCCCCTTGACCTAGGGTTATGAAAAGTTTCGTGGATCATTGTGGGGCTGGTCCAAACCCAGAAACCAAATTTCGTAATTTTAACTCAACGCTAACTGGGCAAAGTGTCTCGGACGGCGGACGGCGTACGGCGGACGGACGGATTTTGGTTTATTATCTTCGATAATGAACCATTGGAATCGCCCAAAGAAAAAAATTTTTTAACCCCCCCTCAAAATTTGTTGGTTTACGTTTCAAGACACGTAGATTCAGAAAATCGAATAAAAAAAAATCCGTCCGTCCGCCGTACGCCGTACACCGTACGCCGTACGCCGTACGCCGTCCCCCGTACGCCGTACGCCGTCCGCCGTCCGCCGTCCACGCCACTTTGCCCAGTTAGCGTTGAGCTAAAATTACGAAATTTGGTTTCTGGGTTTGGACCAGCCCCACAATGATCCTCGAAACTTTTCATAACCCTAGGTCAAGGGGAAGGGGTTCAAAACGAAATTTAAAATTTCGACAATGTCATATCTCCAAATATTTAACTGAACCGTGTAATGTTTAGTTCACTTTTGAATGACCTGAAAAATTACGAATCTTTTAAGACCAATTGGACTTTTGTGCGACCAGCTGTTCGTTCACAGTGAGCGCGCAAAGGTTTAGGAAAAACACTAAAGTTTCGCGCCGAAAACGGCCGTTATGTGACCCAACCACCAGACGCCCAGAATAAAACTACCTTTTTTCATCTTCCCGGTAAACTACAGTCTAGAAATTTTAACCGTGAGTCGGAGATAGACCACATTGCAATATTTACTCGGTTTCTCATCTGTAAAATTGTTTAAATAATACCTTTTTGTAATAATACAAATTAAATTTTGATGATGAGCTATTGACTTGAAATTTTAAAAATAGGTCAGAACTGGATCACAATGCAATATTCACTCGGTTTCTTGTCTGTAAAATTGTTTAAATAATACCTATTTGTTTAAACAAATTAAATGTTGATGATGAGCTAGATACTTGAAATTTTAAATATAGGTCTGAAATGGATGACATTTCATTATTTACTCGGTTTGTATGACATGGTATGAGTATGGTATGGTATATTATTGTATGTATGATTTGGTATAATACAGTATGGTATGATAGGAAAGAAATTCGTATGGTATGAGTACGGTGAGAATATGGTATGGTGCTGATTTGCAATACAGTCTGGTATAGACAGAAGGGTGATCTGCACAAGGAAGATAATAAACCGTTGTGTCAAGAATTTTGGTTTATTATCTTCGATAATGAACCATTGGAATCGCCCAAAGAAAAAACTTTTTTAACCCCCCCTCAAAATTTGTTGGTTTACGTTTCAAGATACGTAGATTCAGAAAATCGAATAAAAAAAAATCCGTCCGTCCGCCGTACGCCGTACACCGTACGCCGTACACCGTACGCCGTACACCGTACGCCGTACGCCGTCCGTGGCACTTTGCCCAGTTAGCGTTGAGCTAAAATTACGAATTTTGGTTTCTGGCTTTGGACCAGCCCCACAATGATCCTCGAAACTTTTCATAACCCTAGGTCAAGGGGAAGGGGTTCAAAACGAAATTTAAAATTTCGACGATGTCATATCTCCAAATATTCAACTGAACCGTGTAATTTTTAGTTCACTTTTGAATGACCTGAAAAATTACCAATCATTTAAGACCAATTGGATTTTTGTGCGACCAGCCGTTCGTTCACAGTGAGCGCGCAAAGGTTTAGGAAAAACACTAAACTTTCGCGTCGAAAATGGCCGTTATGTGACCCAACCCCCAGACGCCCAGAATAAAACTACCTTTTTTCATCTTCCCGGTAAACTACAGTCTAGAAATTTTAACCGTGAGTCGGGGATAGACCACATTGCAATATTTACTCGGTTTCTCATCTGTAAAATTGTTTTAATAATACCTTTTTGTAATAATACAAATTAAATTTTGATGATGAGCTATTGACTTGAAATTTTAAAAGTAGGTCAGAACTTGATCACAATGCAATATTCACTCGGTTTCTTGTCTGTAAAATTGTTTAAATAATACCTATTTGTTTAAACAAATTAAATTTTGATGATGAGCTAGATACTTGAAATTTTAAATATAGGTCAGAAATGGATGACATTTCAATATTCACTCGGTTTGTATGACATGGTTTGAGTATGGTATATTATTGTATGTATGATTTTGTATAATACAGTATGGTATGATAGGAAAGAAATTCGTATGGTACCTATGGTATGAGTACGGTGAGAATATGGTATGGTGCCGATTTGCAATACAGTCTGGTATAGACAAAAGGGTGATCTGCACAAGGAAGATAATAAACCGTTGTGTCAAGAATTTGCAAAGTTTTTTTTTATTCGATTTTCTGAATCTACGTATCTTGAAACGTAAACCAACAAATTTTGAGGGGGGGTTAAAATTTTTTTTTCTTTGGGCGATTCCAATGGTTCATTATCGAAGATAATAAACCAAAAACTCTGCAAATTCTTGACACAACGGTTTATTATCTTCCTTGTGCAGATCACCCTTCTGTCTATACCAGACTGTATTGCAAATTGGCACCATACCATATTCTCAACGTACTCATACCATACCATACGAATTTCTTTCCTATCATACCATACTGTATTATACTAAATCATACATACAATAATATACCATACCATACTCATACCATGTCATACAAACCGAGTGAATATTGAAATGTCATCCATTTCTGACCTATATTTAAAATTTTAAGTATCTAGCTCATCGTCAACATTTAATTTGTTTAAACAAATAGGTATTATTTAAACAATTTTACAGACAATAAACCGAGTGAATATTGCATTGTGATCCAGTTCTGACCTATTTTTAAAATTTCAAGTCCATAGCTCATCATCAAAATTTAATTTGTATTATTACAAAAAGGTATTATTTAAACAATTTTACAGATGAGAAACCGAGTGAATATTGCAATGTGGTCTATCCCCGACTCACGGTTAAAATTTCTAGACTGTAGTTTACCGGGAAGATGTAAAAAGGTAGTTTTATTCTGGGCGTCTGGTGGTTGGGTCACATAACGGCCGTTTTCGACGCGAAAGTTTAGTGTTTTTCCTAAAACTTTGCGCGGTCACTGTGAACGAACGGCTGGTCGCACAAAAATCCAATTGGTCTTAAAAGATTCGTAATTTTTCAGGTCATTCGAAGGTGAACTAAAATTTACACGGTTCAGTTAAATATTTGGAGATAAGACATCGTCGAAATTTTAAATTTCGTTTTGAACCCCTTCCCCTTGACCTAGGGTTATGAAAAGTTTCGAGGATCATTGTGGGGCTGGTCCAAACCCAGAAACCAAATTTTGTAATTTTAGCTCAACGCTAACTGGGCAAAACGGCGTGGACGGCGGACGGCGGACGGCGTACGGCGTACGGGGGACGGCGTACGGCGTACGGCGGACGGACGGATTTTTTTTTATTCGATTTTCTGAATCTACGTATCTTGAAACGTAAACCAACAAATTTTGAGGGGGGGGTTAAAAAAAATTTTTCTTTGGGCGATTCCAATGGTTCATTATCGAAGATAATAAACCAAAATCCGTCCGTCCGCCGTACGCCGTACGCCGTCCGCCGTCCGCCGTCCGCGCCACTTTGCCCAGTTAGCGTTGAGTTAAAATTACGAAATTTTTTTTATGGGTTTCGACCAACCCCACAATGGTCCTCGAAACTTTTCATAACCCTAGGTCAAGGGGAAGGGGTTCAAAACGAATTTTGAAATTTTGAAAATTCCATATCTCGAAAAATTCATATAGAACGGTATGTTTTTTATTTCATATTTAGATAGAGTTTGTTCCGTAGAATTTTTTAAGACCATCCGCAGCTTTGTACGACCAGCCGTTCGTTCACAATGAAGGCTCAAAGATTGTGCCTCACTACAGGATCGTGAATCAAACTGTTGAAATACAGGTCCATTTTCATACTATTTTATTTCATATTAAGATAGAGTTTGTTCCGTAGAATTTTTTAAGACCATCCGCAGCTCTGTACGACCAGCCGTTCGTTCACAATGACGGCTCAAAGATTGTGCCTCACAACACGATCGTGACTCAAACTGTTGAAATACAGGTCCATTTTCATACTAACCAGCTCTTTGGAACATCATATGGCATAAGTGATGTCGAGTTTGTTGTTCTGAGGTGCGTTTCGTGCTACGGAAATGAAGGTATTTTCAAATGTTTGTTGGTAGGTACTTCTTTTATGGAAAAATTATTACCGACGTAGTATTAAAAACCCCAGAATTATATCGTATTAATTAATCATAATTAATAATAAATACGAATGATTAATACCTAACAATAAATTATAATAATTTTCAGTAGGTACTTGATAAAATTGTTAATAATTAGTGATAATTGATAATAATAATTAATCTAACATTTAGGATCTAGACATTTAGACCTAGTGATCTAGACAGAAGGGTGATCTGTACAAAGAAGATAATGAACCGTTGTGTCAAGAATTTGCAGAGTTTTTGTATATAACATGTTGCGACTTCAATTGTATGAGGTAATATTGTAATTACATTTATCTAGGGAAGGTGGAAGAGAGGGCCACCAGGCCCTAACCTTTCCCTGGTGGCTAAATAAAACCACACAATCAATCAATCAATCTCTCTCTCACTCTCTCTCTCTTTGAAGACGAAAACCCGCGATGGATAATAATATTATAAGAATAATGATAATGATATTATCATGGACAAATACTGTCTATATTATAGAAAAATTTATTTTTTAGGTGCAATCGGAACTGTGTAATCGGAAGTGGACTACACAGTAACTAGCAATTAATTTTAGGATGTGGACTGTACTACACACAACTTTGTGAAATTGGAGTTGCAATTTCACAATAATTTTGTTGTCGAACAGCTACTCTGTGCCTGGTTTCAGTTGTCTATCCGTTTATAAAATCGTTGTAACCAAGTAACTAATAAACGCTGCAGTGGCTTTACCCTGAAACAGGACTGTGAAGCCTCAACATCTCTCCCTTCTAGGAACTTCTACTGATGAGCGTTTTTGTTGGAAATTCTCCCTCTCGATTGTGTCGTTCTGAAAGTATAGAGCAGGTTTGAGGTGGTAGGTATCTGTTCCGTAACTCAATCCGCCTCTCTGCAGGTAAGCGTAAGCGTAACGAATCCCCTGGTTTTAATAGTGAGAGATTCCGTACGCTATGTTGTCAGTCGTACTGTTCTTAATATAGTTTTCCGATGGTCAGGTTCAAAGTCTCCGAGTCCGCTCCTGTCCGGTGGTGTCTCCAACAATTCAGGGAATTGCGGGATTTGGTTCCTTTAGCTTGCGAGATTTGCGGGATTAGCTTCCGCCCCATTAGAAGTTCCGATCGAGTCAACTCGTTTGATAATGGGGCTGTTCGATATGAAAGTAAGGCTACGTACGGGTCATTGAAACAGGACAGTGAAGTCTCAACTTCCTCAACAGTTTATAAATAAAATTAGTAAAGAATCACAAGAGAATTTGAAAAATCGTCTATTTCCAACGTTAGACCGGTTTTAGTAATTAAACTCTCGTCAGTAACTAAACAATACTGAAGGTGCATGCAGAAAGTTGAACTCATATAGAGAGCCCAAAAGGAAAAAAGTCGAATAGGATTGGTTGGCACATTGGTTTATATTAGATTTGATGGATTTGGTTGAAAATCATCTCAAATCTTCATTACGTTGAGTTATATTAGGTTAATGCTATATATAAATATACAAATAAATGCTATATACAAATAAATAATATGCAGGATAAAATTGGGAGTATATAAATTAAAATGTTCTTGGGGACTCGATTATGGTGGCCAAACTGGTAGGAAGTTTAGGGGAAGGATTAAGGAACACGAAAAATATTTTAGGAATAGTAAAGGGATTCAGCTAGTGCACGTGACTCGAATGAGATAAACAATAGCTTCAACTTTGATTTTGGAGACAGGCAATTTATTGAGTTCCCTCATTTTTGCCCGAAAGGAATTATTGAGTCATAGGTCAGGCAGGTTTGTTGCGTCCATTTTTATAATTTTTCGTAATACCATGCGCCCCCCTTATCACTCCTTCTTTATATCAAACAGCCAATCAGAAGCGGTTTCTTTGTCCCATTTTCCTATCACTTGTATCAACCAATCCTATTCGACCTTCCTTTTAGGGGGTCCCTATATAATTTCACCTCTCTGTCTTGCACCTTCAATATTGTTTTGTTAGTGACGATGGTTTATTCACCAAAACTGGTCTAACAGTGTATTTATACGAGTATTTCAGTGGAAATAGAGGATTTTTCAAATACTTTCGTTTTCCTTCATGCGGAAACGGGGTTTTCCTTTTGGGTTTCCACATGGGAAAAACTCTGCAAATTCTTGACACAACGGTTTATTATCTTCTTTGTGGAGATCACCCTGCAGTTTGGATCGCAAAATAATAGATGAAACGTTCACAAACATATATAGAGATGAAGCTATGAATACAATTCTGTTTTTTTAAAATAATTATTTAATTAATTAGATATTAATTATTAATAATTAGGTACCTGCTAAAGTTATTATTAAAAAATCATTAATCATTAAAAATTAGGGTTGACCTAGGGTTATGAAAAACTTTAAGGATCAGTGTGGGTGTAGTCCGAACCCAAATTTCGTAATTTTTGCTCAAATCCAACTGGGCAAAGTGCTTTAGTTTCTTTTTTAATTTGATTTTTAAAACCTAGGTAGGTATCTTGAAACGTAAACCCTCAAATTTTGAGGGGGTATATTTTTTTCTCATTCAACGATTGCAAAGGTTCATTATGGAAGATGATATAGGTACCAAAATGAGCGGTAGTAGAAATGGTCTCGTCGCGCAAAGAAACAAAAACTTGCGACTTCGCCCAAATTCCGGTCACAGAAGCCGTACAGAGGGGCCTTCGGCTTACACGACACTCCTGACACTAAAATTGTTGAATTTGTTTATTTACGGTCGAAATAATCCTAATAGCAATAAAATAAAATGAAATGTTTCAGGTGAAAAACCGTACGAGTGCACATGGGAAGGCTGCACGTGGAAGTTCGCGCGGTCTGACGAGCTGACTCGGCACTACCGAAAGCACACTGGCCAAAAACCTTTCAAGTGTCACCTTTGTCAGAGGTCGTTTTCACGATCCGATCACCTCTCACTTCATATGAAGCGCCACTGATCAGCCTGGCGCCGCTGCCCGGCGCCACCCCCACTACTCCAAAGCGCCAACGACGCCTGCGGGTGTCCCCCTCAAGGTGCCGCCGACGCCTTTTGGCGCCCCCGAGTCTCGAATGATGCTCACACCCCAAGTTACCTGCGTTCCCTTGTTATAAACTTTATTTATCGGGAAGACGACAATACTTTCATTTTCATTCATTGTTATCAAGTTGAAACTGAAAAAGACGTATTACTACATCGTCATGTGATCAAGACTTCGGAAAACGCAATAATGCCTCGTCGTATTAAGATTATCCAACCATTAGCCAAAATTATTGTACTTTGTCAATTAATCATCAAAACGTGGAAAAATTATCAAAAAAGCACTTGAAGATGTTGAAAAAAAAAAAAAAAAACACATGAGCTTCAGTCCCATAAGTTGACCTAACAATCATCGCCTGGATTAAGCTTAGATAAATTAACTGAAGATGAGTTCGCTGAAAATGTATCATAAAATGAAGTCAAACGCTTATAATTGATAAAATCAATTTTGTAGATCCGACATTAGCTCCTGCGTATGGGCATGTTCTATAGCTGAGAATGCTTGATATTCAACCATTAATGTTGGATATCACACACCACCTTACTTTCCACATTCACATAAAAAAACGACGAGGGCTTCGTGTCCCACTCACTTGGCAGTCACTTTTGAAAGATATGGTGCATTTATTAACGCCAAAGTCTATGTATTATTATTGTTTGATCCTGCAAAGCATTGAAACCATTGATTTCTGCATTATAAATTATTCTTAAAACTTGAAAAAATAATGCAGTATACCAACATTACCGTCAATTTCCCGGTCATATACTTCCTCCAACTCACCGTAGAATTTCTAGTTTTATTTAATGTTTTCCTCTAATTTAAACCTTATATTTGTTATTATTTTCAACTTATATGACACGTGGTAGGTATCTGTCGGTGGTTGGACGAGAAACAAGAACCGTTCATAGTTACCCAACAAGAAAAGTTGTGAAAAACATTAATTAAGGATGATATAAGTCAAATATATCCCGGTATCTCACTGAGTAAATATAATCTGTCATTGAGGCTATTAAATATCTTGACAATAATGTTTAAAAACGCACAACTTACAAATAGATTTCTATGATCTCCATTAGGATGGTTATGTTTAATGTATTTGCGGTCGAGTCTTAATATTTTATGAATTCCCCTGTTGAGAATGTACATAGACGAGATTGTTTTGCTTGTTGAATGTTTCTTGAACATCACTAAGGTGTGTTCAAATTTATTAAAATAAAATCATCGTTTTTTTTTGCCATTTTCAATGGTTTTACTACTAAGTATATCAGAGTGCAATAGCTTATAGGAAAAACATAAAAGACCATTGTATTACCATTTTTATTGTTATTCAAATGAAATGTATAGAAATAATTATTTATTTGTATATTTTGTTGAGATGTTTTGAAAGGAGAAGAATAAGATTTTTTTTAATGTGTAAGAATGCTCAAAATACCTTTTTTTAATTGACCGTACGCCTACATTTTTCAAAAATGATAACGATTGATAAATTATATTATAATGTTGAATTATAATTATAATTATAAAATAATTATAATTATTATGTTGAAATCGATAATAAGACCAATAATTAATATGTTTCCAATCAGTTACGTTTTGATCGTATTGAATTCTGCAATATGTACTCGTAATCTACAACAGATGTGCCTTACTCGTAATATTGGCAATATTCTAACCAGTTGTAAAGAACATTGTTCTAACGACCAAATTAACAAAAGACAAATTTTTAAATTGCTATTTTTGTAGAGTTGATCGTCACTTTACTCCGTGAAATTTTAAATCGCGACATTTTTTTGTAGGCTTGAGATCAGGCTATAAAGAGTGTTGGAGATGATAATATTATCTTACTGGAGATAATAATATTATGTTACTTATATATTTCAGATAGTTAGATTTTTGCCTTTTTTGTAATGAGTGTTTGTAGTTTTGGAGTGATCCACCTAAATGATATCAAACGGGATTTTTGGGTATTACTGTTATGCAATATTTATCGTGTACAGTCTAAGAGTTGTGAATATTGTGATTATTTGTACATAGAATTTAAATTTGAACAAAAATATATCAATATTTTCAGAACTACCTATACAATTATTTGTGTGTCCATTCCTCTAAAATATTATAAGAAAGAAAGTGTAAAACTAGTAAGATAGAAAATTAGCTCCTCTATCACGTTTTCAATCTACAACAATCACTTCTTGAATCACCACAAGAACTAGTGGTGGAGATTTTACTAACATACTTGAACTTGTACAATAGAATAGAATAGAATATAAATTTATTGACAGAAAGAAAAACAAATCACAGAATAGACAATAGTCTCATAAGAATTCTTCCTTCTGTCCACCAACCTACTAAGTTCTTACGAACTTGTGGCGGCTGGTGGAGCTAATCTCAGAGAAAAACAAAACAAAAATAGCTACATTTTCCTCGAAAATTCGCTAACAACTAAATATCATCAAACACCTAGTGAGCAACGCTCAAATGAACAAAATTTGTTCATTTAATGATCAATAATTTTACGAACCTTTTGACATTTTATGTCTTTACTCTGGCACATAACTCGAAAAACGTTACACAAAAGCGTTACACGAAATCGTCACGAAAATTTCTGATGATTTTCGCTTACAACCGATTCGTTGCTACGGAACTTTATCTTCGCCAGTTATCATCGTACAAAAATCGTTCACCACTCGTTGGATAGCTCTCGATTTACCTAACCATATTACGTTAACCACTGCGGAGTGCGTGGCCGACAAGCTGCGGTATGAGCGTGATTGTTTAAATAATTGTTTACACACAGGTGATCATTCTCAATCATTTATATTGTCTACACGAATGCAAGCTTCATAATTTATGATGAATCCTACAATTAAGTATAACAACTACGCTACTGGGGTAGGTGATGTAGCATTGTTCGAAGGTTCTTGAATCGCTTCTTTAAAGACATAAAATGTCCCAATGTGTTGCAGACTCGTATGCAAGCATTTAATTCTCGACTGTATCAACAACAGGATTTTCATGTCTTTGCTTTGGCACATAAACTGAAACGGGAAAAATTTGTTTCCTTGATTCACCCTTTCCCTCAGATCACGTCAGAACACAAGCGATAGGCGGGCCACTCGTCAGACGCACCTATGACGCACGAGCGTATGACGTCAGACGGCTGGCCGGAGGCCAACTAGTGCGTCATAGCCTATGACGCACTAGCGTATGACGTCAGACGGCTGGCAGGAGGCCAACTAGTACGTCACAGCCTATGCCGTAAGAGCCTATGACATCAGAGGGCTGGCTGGCTAGGTGATCGGGTTTTAATAAGCCTCTGGAATTCCGCGCATTCATTTTGCATTCATTTTCATCTTCACGTTGAAAAATCCTTCATCTTGTCGCTAATTTTTTTATAATACTTATCACTATTGTTAGTCGAATACACCCATCAATCTCCTATACACCCATCAATCTCCCTTGATTGTAGGATAGATGAAGACAAACGGAACGAAACCATTTGAAGACCACAGGGGAAAAACGGGCTAACTCGAATTTTTGCGAAAAATGTGTAAAAGACGGTTTGTGATAGATTTTGGCATGGCGAGTTCAATGATAGCCCCAAATCAGGGGAAAAACGGGTCCTAACGGTCGATAAATGCGTTTGAAAAAACGTGTACAGGGGAAGAACGGGCCCTGACAAGCGCTTCAGGGGAAGAACGGGCCATCTTTTGCGTTTCCACCGGGCGAAAACCCATGAAAACTAGACCCCTGCGTGAATTAGTGGTCGAAGCCCGTCACCCAAGGTTGGTTTTTCATCGCAATTCCTACAATGGAGCATTCTGTAGTTCAGTTGTGATTCCGAACCCCCCAAAAAAGCGGAGTGGCGCGAAAAAGAAGAGCTGTGTTGGAGCGAAAACATCACCTAATCTTCCTGAAAATTTATTTCACTTCCCCGAGGTAGCCTACACAAAAAGAATCAAACTTGCAAAGGAAAAACAGGCCTTAAAACAGTTTTGCGGAGCAAAAGCGAAGAAATTCTTCTCCAAACTAACCCGCAATGCTCATTTAATTGGTCTGCTAGCCCGTTTTTCCCCTGCACAAAGGGGGTTTTGAGTGTATTTTGATTTTTTATTTCCATTAAATACGATATTTTTTCAATTTGTTGTCATCAACATGTTCCCTGATACCTGAAGACCTAATCATTGTTAGAAAAGTCCAGATTTAGCATTTCAGCTGTTCCCAATAGCGTTTTTGGAACTAAAACCGCCCCCCTGAAAAATTGAAAAACCAGGCGTTAGCCCGTTTTTCCCCTGTGGTCTTCATTTGATAAACAAAACTTTCAGGGCGTTCAAAATTGAAGCCTTCGATAATTACTGATGCACGCCCGCAATGATGGTACGTAACTCAGGTTTCTCGCCTGGCACTAATAGTTTAGGCGAGAAGTGCGGAATCGTTCAATCTTGCGGTCAAATTGCAGTAGAGCGTCGATAATCCGGATTTATTGGGAGCACACCTCATCCGTATTATAGAAAAATCCGGGTTTTCGAAAATAGGCTGTTTTTATGCTTTGAAATTATAGAAAGTTAGATGAAACTTTGAAAATTCACAGAATGAAACCTTGAAAATTCACTTAAATATGACATATTTAAGTAAGCAAGTTAGAAAATAATAAATAAAGAAATTAGTAATACATTGTAATAATGTCCGACTTATTGACGTTCTGTTGTACTTACCAAGTAGTCATGCTATTGAAAAAAAAAAAAAAAATCTACTCACTCGCAGCTTACAAAACGGTATAGTAAATTAGACTGAATCATAAAAATTGGATGTGGAAGGCAACGTTCAGTGCATTAATTTTCACCCATTAGTGCAATAGTGCATTTATATAATATAGTATATAATATATAGTGCACTATATATTATAAATGGTGTGTATTTATATCGTATATTTATATAATATATGGTTATAATACATAACCATATATTATATGGTTATGTTGGTATTCTTGAGGGCTAACATAATTTGTATGGTGTGTACTTTCCTAGTCCCAACCAATTTTTTCTTTGCTACTTCACAGGTACCCCAACTGATTTGGACCTACACACTGCCTATGTTTTCTATGATTTCTTAGTAAATACATGGTCCTAACAAAATTTATACCCGCCGGATTTATGGCGTTTCAAAGTGGAAAACTGACTCTTTTATAGTAACAAACTTTATTACAAATCTATATTTAATATTGATTTGAAAAGTCATGAAACCCCATCGGTACCTGATAATTTTTTGAAATGAGGAAACCAAATTTACTTGCAGTTTAGTTAAATTGATAAAGTTGAGTAAATACAGGATTGTATAATCAAAACATAATTTATGGGTGTCACCAATTAAAAAAAACTGATTTGGGTGTCACCAATAAAAAAAAACTGATTTGGGTGTCACCATTTCTTGACATTTTAACCTGAGAAATTCGTTTTTCTACTTTGAACCCGTCAATTTGGACGGCATAATTTTGAAGTTATGTTTAATGTTCGGATACAGGATAAGTTACCCCCCAAAAAACACTCCGTGTAAAAATCACCCCGCCTCGCAAATATCATTCTTCAGAGGCCGGAAAAAGTTATGATATCCACTTTCCCCGCCCGCCCTTTTCCTCATTAAGGAGCTAAGTATAATGAAAAGCTTAACCACTTCACAAGCACCGTACCCCTTTCGAAATCTCCCCTTGGCGCTATTGCGAGACGTTTTTATTACTTCCACAAGCAACTAATACTTGATGGTGGTTAACGTTTTATACAAGTATTAGTTGCTTGTGGAAGTAATAAAAACGTCTCGCAATAGCGCCAAGGGGAGATTTCGAAAGGGGTACGGTGCTTGTGAAGTGGTTAAGCTTTTCATTATACTTAGCTCCTTAATGAGGAAAAGGGCGGGCGGGGAAAGTGGATATCATAACTTTTTCCGGCCTCTGAAGAATGATATTTGCGAGGCGGGGTGATTTTTACACGGAGTGTTTTTTGGGGGGATATCACATCTTTTTGTTGTTGAAGTGGGTCATTTTATAAAGAAGGTCTATGCAAAATTTCAAGTCGATTGGTCCGGTTACCCAGGCTGTAGACTCGTCAAAGTTGCCAAAATTAGCCTAAATTTCAGTTTTTTGTTTCTAAAAGTTTTTGGGTTGAGATAATGGGTTAAACCTTTCAAAAGGCACTGTCTGATGTTGAAACGAAGCTCTGTGCAAAATTTCAAGTCAATCCGTGAAGGTGGAAATGCCTAACTGATTAAGGAGAAGAACCGGATTTTTGAAGTTATATAACTCGGCTCCCTTTAAAGATATCGACTTGAATCTTTCAAAAGGCACTTGC
Source organism: Stenodema calcarata (assembly GCA_963920205.1). Classification (NCBI taxonomy): domain Eukaryota; kingdom Metazoa; phylum Arthropoda; class Insecta; order Hemiptera; family Miridae; genus Stenodema; species Stenodema calcarata. The sequence goes on from OY986051.1 coordinate 450,596, forward strand.
TACACTTAAAACGAAGCTCCGTGCAAAATTTCAAGTCAATCGGCGAAGGTGGAGAGGCTGTAGCCTTGACCGACTGCAAAAAGTAGAAAAACATGGTAATTGGTTTTTGAAGTTATATAACTCGGCTCCCTTTAGACCTAGCGACTTGAAATTTTCAGGGCTTTCTTCTATCCACACTATAAAGATCCATACCAAATTTCAAGTTGATCGGTCTACTAGGAGCCGAGATATGGCCATAATTAGCCTAAATTACCCTAAATTTCAGTTTTTTTGTCCCTATTTTTTTTTGGGTTGAGATAATTGCTTATTTCGTTCAAATGGCACTGAGCCATGCTATAAAGAAGGTGTGTAAAAAAATTCAAGTCGATTGGTCCTTTTACCCAGGCTGTAGACTCGTCAAAGTGGACAGAATTTTCCTAAGGTTTCTGTTTTTTTGTTTCTAAAACTTTTTTGGGTTGAGATAATGGGTTAAATCTTATATAAGGCTCTGTCTCAAGGTTAAATGAAGCTCTGTGCAAAATTTAAAGTCAATCGGTCAACGTGGAGAGGCTCCAGCCTTGCCTGTCTGAACAAGGAGAAGAAAAAGGAGAAGGAGAAGAAGGAGAAGAACAATCTAAGGCCGAAAAACCGGGTTTTTGAAGTTATGTAGCTCGGCTCCCTTTAGACCTATCGATTTGAAACTTTCAGGGCTTTCTAATATACACTCAAAGAAGACCCACACCAAATTTCAAGTTGATCGGTCAAATAGGAGCCGAGATATGGATACCTCGAAAACGCGTTTCGTGACGTCCGGTAAACATGCACTCGGCATCGTTCGTTTTCTCAACTTCTTTGCTTGGCGGGGCGGAACGCTACCGCGTTCCTAGATAAGGAATATGAAGGTCGCAAACCATTCCGTAGAAAAAGTAAAGTCGAATTCAAATAAACCCCAAGAGTCAATATGAAGTAAAATCAATTCATAAAATCTTTACCTATGTTGTTTAAAAGATCCCAGACGTCGTAACTCTGCAACTTGATGTCTTCGAGTTGATAAACTCTTACTAGGTTTCAACAACGTAAAGACGAAGGATTCTCCAATAAGGTACGTTAAAAAATATATAACATGCAACTTTACTCTCAACATCCAGTGAGCAAGTAGGGCTCGAAGCTGGAATAAGTCCTATTTCCTTTAGAAGATTGCGAACTTGTTTATTAGTACAACCTGCCCTCCCATCCCTAACTGTTAAATGAGTTACTCCTTCATCTTGTTACTACTTTTCCCAGCACCGTTTCGTTTTAGCACTTTCTCCGTGTATTGACTTTACCTTTCTCTCCATGTTTCCACGGAAAACACACTTTTCATCGTCACCCTCGATGATGTTTTCTCCAAAATCAAACATAAAAAACTCTGCATTTCTTAACACAACGGTTTATTATCTTCTACGTGCAGATCACCCTCTTGTCTAGATCACTAAATGGTAGATTATGGATTATCATTATTTGTTATTAATTATTATGAAGTATTGTGAATTATTATTAATAACTATTACCAATTATCGTTTGATAAGATGATTTTATATCAAATTCATTTTGAATTAACGTTTGCGGTCTGAATTGAAGACGTTTTTCTTTCAAATACCTCCAAAGTAACGTGTGAGCCTTGCACTTGTAGACTCTCCCCACGGACCACTGCCAACCCCACCCCCCACCACCACCACGGACCACAGCCAACATCCCCCCCCCCCACCACCACCACCACTACGGACCACTGCCAAAAACCCCCATCCCCTTCCACCCTACCACCGGTCACCACTGGCTTCCCCCGCTCTCATCTCTACACCCCACGTCCATTTAGCGCCCACAATTTCAATTTATGTAGTAGAAGTCAGATCATGAAAGAAGGACAACATGTTGTGATGCATTATTATAATAATGCATTATATCCCCGCCCCCTTTCCACTTTTCACCACCTACCGCCCACTCCTTCACTCCACGCATTCTATCCGAAGCCACTCAACCACAAACCCTCTACTATTTTCACCTCTGATACCTTTCTGTGTTTACACACCCTTTTATTTTTCCTCTTTATTCTCCTACCAAATTCAACGGGATCCTTTTGAAATAACCCACACACTCATTAATATATTCCTCATCGACATCACTCACTTTCAGCCCCCCATCTATTGATAGTTGCAGCAAGACGTCACCTCAAACCTACAAACTCATGCTCGCTAACTATGCCCCATTCGAAAAAAACATTTTTAATTAAACGACCGCTTTTCTCCGGACTAAACGCCCTATTTATTTTGATTTCTCAACATCTACGAGTATATAAAACATCGGACGGTCGTTCGAATTTTATCCCGGTTTAACCTTCGAGAAAATCACAGGTTAAAATCGGTACAACTGCAGATGTAGTGCTACATCACAGACTAGTATCATCCAACCAACGTAATAACTTCGCATCTTAGCCGTATATTTATGATCACGATCACGAAAATATATGGAGAGATTTGTAAAATTCAATGAAAACTATCAATGCTGTTTCATTATTTCAACAGCTCATGACCTTCACGTACATCTGGGAATATATTTAAAACACACCATCGAGAGGTCAATTAAGACTAATCGAAGATGGAAAAGAGTGGGATTTCTATTTAGGGTGAGAAACCCCATAATAATCTTATTACGCCATATTATGGCGTTCACTAGTAGTACAAATCGGTACTGTCTTTTCCAACGCGTACACCCACAAAATTAATCGTAAGTCACATTTTTCAGGTTGTTTGAAATCCTCTAACAAATTGACGGTTCATCTGCAAAAACTCAAATGAAATCAAGTTATTCTACTCAAAATCCGCTTTTGTTTGAACTCGTCGTCTCTTTTATGGTTATTAAAATTTCGACGGAATTTGGGATTTAAATATCCAGATTAGGATCAATCCTACATTTGATCAAAATGTTATTCTACAAATGTTGTACCCACTAATCGCACATTGAAGTCATGCAATAAGACGTTCTTCATAAACTCCTTTAAAATAAAACTCTGCAAATTCTTGACACAACGGTTCATTATCTTCTTTGTACAGATCACCCTTCTGTCTAGATCACTAGGTCTAAATGTCTAGATCCTAAATGTTAGATTAATTATTATTATCAATTATCACTAATTATTAACAATTTTATCAAGTACCTACTGAAAATTATTATAATTTATTGTTAGGTATTAATAATTCGTATTTATTAATAATAATAATTATTATTAATTATGATTAATTAATACGATATAATTCTGGGGTTTTTAATACTACGTCGTTAATAATTTTTCTATAAAAGAAGTACCTACCAACAAACATTCGAAATTACCTTCATTTCCGTAGCACGAAACGCACCTCAGAACAAAAAACTCGACATCCCTTAAGCCATATGATGTTCCAAAGAGCTTGTTAGTATGAAAATGGACCTGTATTTCAACAGTTTGATCCACGGTCGTGTTGTGAGGCACAATCTTTGAGCCGTCATTGTGAACGAACGGCTGGTCGTACAAAGCTGCGGATGGTCTTAAAAAATTCTACGGAACAAACTCTATCTAAATATGTAATAAAAAACATACCGTTCTATATGAATTTTTCGAGTTTTGGAATTTTCAAAATTTCAAAATTCGTTTTGAACCCCTTCCCCTTGACCTAGGGTTATGAAAAGTTTCGTGGATCATTGTGGGGCTGGTCCAAACCCAGAAACCAAATTTCGTAATTTTAACTCAACGCTAACTGGGCAAAGTGCCTCGGACGGCGGACGGCGTACGGCGGACGGCGTACGGCGGACGGCGTACGGCGGACGGCGTACGGCGGACGGACGGATTTTTTTTTATTCGATTTTCTGAATGTACGTATCTTGAAACGTAAACCAACAAATTTTGAGGGGGGGTTAAAAAAATTTTTTCTTTGGGCGATTCCAATGGTTCATTATCGAAGATAATAAACCAAAAGATAAAAACTCTGCAAATTCTTGACACAACGGTTCATTATCTTCTTTGTACAGATCACCCTTCTGTCTAGATCACTAGGTCTAAATGTCTAGATCCTAAATGTTAGATTAATTATTATTATCAATTATCACTAATTATAAACAATTTTATCAAGTATTTAGTAAAAATGATTATAATTTATTGTTAGGTATTAATCATTGGTATTTATTATTAATAATTATTATTATTAATTATGATTAAATAATACCGTATAATTCTGAGGTTTTTAATACTACGTCGGTAATAATTTTTCTATAAAAGAAGTACCTACCAACAAACATTCGAAATTACCTTCATTTCCGTAGCACGAAACGCACCTCAGAACAACAAACTCGACATCACTTAAGCCATATGATGTTCCAAATATCTTGTTAGTATGAAAATGGACCTGTATTTCAACAGTTTGATTCACGATCGGGTTGTGAGGCACAATCTTTGAGCCCTCATTGTGAACGAACGGCTGGTCGTACAAAGCTGCGGATGGTCTTAAAAAATTCTACGGAACAAACTCTATCTGAATATGAAATAAAAAACATACCGTTTGTCTTCTTAGAAAGACTAACGTTTATCAAATTCAAAGTTAGAGCCTGGTAAAATTCAAAACTTCGCAGTTATTGTACAAATCGTTGTATTTTGCGGAGGAATTTTACAAGCCTAGATGAGCTCATCAAATCTTAATGCTAAGGTTTGAAAAATAAAATTATATAGAATCTTCTAGTAAAATAACTGGGGGTTCGGTCCTGGGCGAAGGAGTCGGTTCGCGGCGGGGGTCGGCTCGCGGAGGGGGTCGACTCGGATGAATCCGTTATTTTTCTTCTCAATCAGAATCCGACTTATTTCCGTTCGTGGCGGAAGATACGAATAGTAGGTATTTCCCGACTTATTTGCCTACTTGGCGGGTAGTATGCCAGTAGGCGTATGGCGAAGAGATGCTGATGACTCTTATCACTCACGAGAGAAAAATATAGGGTTTCGGGAGCGACGGTATCGGGGCCGACGAACGGAGAGCAACTGAACTCCCAAGCAACGCACGGGGGTTACGAGGCAAAAGCCAGCTGGCTTTATCGCTGTGCACTTTCACACCGAGCGGTAAACAAAATCAGCCGCCTCTTGGCTGCAGATAAAAGGCACCAAATAAAATAAAAACTGTTTCTCCACAAATGGGACTTTTGAGAGCTCCTGGCGCGAACATGTCGCCCACCAAATTTGGACTCTCAAATTTCATCCCAAATCCCTCAATATGAATCTTTGGATGTAAGATGTCTGAGAGGTACAAGCTGCAGGGCATGGCGGCGTAGAACAGTGCTTCCAATTTGAAGATCCACAACGCGGACAATGGCGTCAGCGCCTGGATGAACCTGTACCACCTTCCCCAACTTCCATTGGAAAGGAGGTGAACTGTCCTTGAGTAGTGCGAGGTCACCTACTTGAAGGTTGACTGTACCTCCACGCCATTTTGGACGCTTCTGCAATGTCGACAGGTATTCTGTCCGCCATCTTTCCCAGAATGATTCAGTCATCTTAGAAACCAGTTGCCAACGTGACAACAAATTCTCCTTGAGGTCCATTAAGGAAGGCTCTGGAGCGACCAGGAGAGGGCCACCCACTAGAAAATGACCAGGGGAGAGGTAATCGACCTCTTCTGGGCTGGTTGACAGTGGGCATAGTGGCCTTGAATTCAATATGGCCTCTATTTTTGTGAACAAGGTCGCCATTTCCTCAAACGTCAAAGGGGTGTCCCCAGCAATGAGTCGAAGGTGCCGCTTTACCGACTTAACCCCAGCTTCCCACAGACCACCCATGTGTGGTGTTCGAGGGGGATTAAAATGCCAAGAAATTTTTGACGTCATTGCATAGTCAAGGATTTCCTCTTTTGTTTCTTGTGATGCAAACCAACGATACAGATCCTTGAGGTATCTTGCTGCTCCCAGGAAATTGCTCCCACAGTCGGAATAGACGTCTGTAGGGATGCCTCTGCGTGAGGTGAACCTTTGGAAGCTTGCAAGGAATGCGTCGGTAGTTAATCTTGTAACTGCCTCAAGGTGTAGGGCCTTGGTCGCCATACAGACATACAGACAGAGGTATATCTTTCCTAGGGCAGCTTTGCGGCGGTGAGACTCTCTTAGGAGGAAGGGACCTGCAAAATCTACTCCAACATGCTGGAATGTCCGCCCACCATTGACTCTGTAACTGGGTAAGTCACCCATGAGTGGTGCCACAACATTGGCGTTGGATTTATAGCATTTTAGGCAATGAAATCCACGGAATCTTATAAGCCTGCGTAGAGACGGTATCCAATACCTGGTCTGAATAACTGCTTGCAGAGTATTTGGTCCTGGGTGTAGGTAGAGTACGTGGTAGTAGTCCACTAGAATTGACGAAAAGTGTGCCTGGTGAGGAAGTAAAATAGGATGCTTCCGTGACTCTGGGATGGATGAATGTCGAAGTCGCCCACCTACACGCCATATTCCATCCTCATCCTGGAACGGTTTTAAATCAGCATACTTCTTCTCAGTTTGGCTCTTGTCATGAAAATAGAAATCCTGAACTGCCCTGATACACATTAGCAGACCGTCCTCGACTTCTGACATCTGAAGTCTGCCTGTGCGCGTCTTGTCATGTCTGCAGTTGTGTAGCCATCTTTTAATCCATCCAGCAGCCTTCACAAGGCAGGAATAGGATGAGAAACGCGAGATCCACACTATGAGAGGTCCTGCAGGGTTGGCTGCAGTCAGACTTGGAGCTTCAGTCTTGAGTTCAGGCAGTTGGTTTGGTGCATTGGCGATACTTTTCGGCCAATTTTCAGGATTTAACGGTAGCCACACAGGCCCTGACCACCACAGGTCATTTTTGAGAAGCTGGGATGGCAAGATTCCTCTGGAGGCCACGTCCGAGGGGTTCTCTTCTGACCGGATGTGTTGCCAACAAGACGCTTCTGTTAGCTCTTGGATCTTTGCCACTCTATTAGCGACAAATACCTTTAGGTTGTGGGGCGAAGTATTGAGCCAGGCGAGGACGATTGTTGAGTCGGTGAAGAAGGTTGGTGTGCGCGTTGACATTGGCAGAGAGGTCACAGAGGGTAAAATAGCAGAATATAGCTCAGCTAGAAGAAGGGCGCCTGATAACTCAAGTCTGGGTATAGATTTAGTTTTTATTGGAGCAAGTTTAGACTTGGATATAAGGAGTGAGACCCTACAGTGAGATTGTGTTCTGACAATCAAGTAGAGAACCGCAGCATAACCTCTGGAGGAAGCATCACAGAAACCCACTATGTGACAGGAAATAGCATCCTCCGTTGGCAGCCCTATGAAGCGTGGAACCTTAACGTTTGATAGTAGAGGTAGCTCTGTTGTGAGAGACGTCCAGGATTCCTCAAGGCTCTGTGGTAGTGGACTGTCCCAATCAATTCCTTGAGTCCAGAGTTCCTGAATGAAGCTCTTCATCAGCAGAGTTGTTGGAGCTAGAAATCCCAGGGGATCGTAGATTCGAGCCACTGTTGAAAGGATCCCTCGTTTGGTGTTACTTGGGTTTGGCATGCCAATAGAGAAGGCAAACTGGTCTGATTGTGGCTCCCATTGTAGACCCAAAATCTTCACCCATTGCTCTTCAGGTGTTGAGAGATCAACAAGACCTGGGTGTTCCCCAGAATGGTCCAGTAGATTGGCTGAATTACTGTTCCATTTACTGAGTTGGAACTGTCCATGTTGCAAGAGTTGAATGAGTTGATTCTTCAGACTGGTGGCATCAGCTAGAGTTGAGGCTCCAGTCAAGATGTCATCCACATATGAATCACGCAATAGGACGTGTGCAGCTTCGGGAAACTCAGCACCATGGTCAGCAGTAAGTTGTCTGAGCACTCTCTGGGCGAGGAAGGGTGCACAGACAAGTCCGTAGATTACAGTGTTTAGTTCATAGCGTTCAACACTGTTATCTGGATTATATCTCCAGAATATCTGCATGAAACAACGATCATCTGGATGTACCTCTATCATTCTGAACATTTTGATAATGTCCGTTGTGAAAGCCACTCGATGGTGTCTGAAGCGGAGAAGAATGTCTCTGATGTCATTCTGCAGCTTTGGCCCAGTGAGAAGGTGGCTATTTAGAGAACCACCCTTGACCTGGACACTTGCATCAAAGACTACCTTCAATTTGAGGCCATCAGGACCATCCTTTGTGATGCCATGATGTGGTATTATGAATTTGGCTTGTGACTTTGCAGCAGACATGTGATTTAAGTCTTCATATTCCGTTAGAAATTCATGATACTTCTCACAAATAGATCTATTATTCTTCAGCTTTCTTTCCAAGTTGAAAAATCTGCGGAGTGCCACTGATGATGAATCGCCCACCCTGAGCTCAGGGTCTCTGAAGGGGAGTCTAACACCATATCTCCCATTGCCTAACCGGTAATGAGTTTCAATGAAATGAATCTCCGCCTTTTCATCATCTAAAGAGACCACCTGTTGAGTCAAGGTTGGTTCTTCCAGTTTCCAAAATCTTTCAAGCTGGAAATTTAGGTTGCCGCAGCTTTCAAGCGTGAGAAGTGAGGTTGATGAGCTATTAGACTGGCCAACCTTACCCATGATGATGAAGCCAAAGATAGAGGAGAGCAGCTTTGGTCCGCCATCACGAACTTCCTTGACCACTCCTGTCCAGATGTCAGTAAACAGGTCCGCTCCTAGAAGCATATCAATGGGACCGGGTTTCCACCATGACTCATCAGCAAGCTGGATACCGTCAAAACGTGAAGCAACAGTTCTAGGTAGAATCGTAGTTGGTAGATAGGAAGTTATTGATGGGACAACAATAGCTTCTGTGATGAGTTGGGACGAACTGTTGTACCTTGACTTGACAACGCAGACTGCAGTGCCCTTGACTCCATCATAGATTGTTTGTCCAATACCCGAAATCGTCCGGGTGCCTTTGGACAGTTTCAAACCAAGCCTGTTAAGGCATCGCTGTGTTAGGAATGTGTTTTGACTTCCTGAATCGATGACAAGTCGTACCTCCTGGAACTGACCATGAGCGTCTAGGACGTGGGCAATAGCTGTTCCCAAAATGACGTGGTCATCCCCATTCGGTGTTTGGGATTCAGAGCTAATCGACAGACTCTGAAGGGGTTCTACATGTGCAGAAGACGTGATGCAACTCAAGGTCGCTGACGATGAATGTAGAGACGAGTGGTGACGTTCTGGACAGAAGCGGCAATGCCACTTTGAAGAGCAATTGGCTGTCCCATGCGATGGTGACAAGCAGTTGCAACAACCTCTCCAATCCTTGAGCATGGACCACTTCTCATTGAGTGGAGCTTGATGAAAGGTTTCACAGCTGAGGAGATGGTGGGCTTCTTGTCCACAAACGAAGCAGGTCGATTGACCAGCTGAACCAGACTTTGGAGAGCGACCAGTGTTTCCAACAGTTGGCTTGCTGACCATCAAAGTTGTCTTCGGAGTTTTTGGCTTTGGAGGCTTAGGCGATCTGTAGGGACTCGCCTGTTGTATGTCCATAGGATGAGACGTATTGTGGGACATTGGGTTCTTCTGGCTGGCTAGCTGTAGGGCAAGGGACCTTTCTCGCACAAACTGGCTCAATTGATCAAATGTTGGAAAAGTATCCCTATTTGCATGGTTCATCTCGAAGATTTCACGGGAGACAGGATCCAAGCAGCGGACTGTGAGATGAAATAGAATGAATTGCGTCTCATGTGTAATTCCCAACATCTTGAATGCTGACACATGATCAGTTACATTCGATAAAAACTGATTCAGTGCTTCTGGAGTTGCTTTCCCTTGTAGCGGTTTGAAGTTAATAATCTGGTCGAGGTAAGCGGAGGCCAGTAATCTTTTATTGTCAAAAGTACTCATGATTGAATTCCAGGCAATAGTATAGTGTGCCTCATCAAGCTTCAAACAAGCAATCACACTCAAAGCCGCACCCTTTAAAGATGTGCGAAGATAGTGATACTTTTCCATCACACTCATATGTTTGTCATCATGAACAAGTGATATGAAAGTATCCCGGAACTTCAACCAATTTAGCAACTGCCCATCGAATGTAGGTAGATTAATCTTTGGCAAACTCCGACCACCTCGGGAATCAGAAACCGTGACGTTAGGGTCTGCAGGTATGGCTTTGTTAGCTCTTCCAGTCGCAATTAAATCCATTAATCCACAGGCTGTGAAATAATATTTTTTCAGATCCGTCTTCTTCTGTTTATCTTCAAGTGAGGGAAAATCTTTTGAATTGTTCTGTAAATCGTATAATTCCCCAAGTTGTGCCCAGTAGTCATTGAATTTAGTGTAGTGCACATCTAGGGCCTTGGACATGCCATGAAAGTTAGCCTTTGTAGATTCACTAGTGGTAGTAAGGTCAGAACAATTAGTTTTCCCAAAGTTGTATATATAGACGACATCTTCGACTGCTTCATACATTTTGCGTCGAATAACAGCTGCTCGTTGCGGAAATGTACCAGTTGATGCATCAGCTGTAGGTTCTAGAGGCATAATGAAGTTAGAATTAAATAAACTTTAGAAAGTTTAGGAATTATACAATTATAGGAATCAGATATCTCGAGTGTTACGTGTAGATATAGCACAGTGGAAGACTTTAAATTAGATTTAAACGTAAAACAAATCGTAATTTTACCAATTTGAGATAAAATAACCATGCTCTTTCTACCAAAATGTCTTCTTAGAAAGACTAACGTTTATCAAATTCAAAGTTAGAGCCTGGTAAAATTCAAAACTTCGCAGTTATTGTACAAATCGTTGTATTTTGCGGAGGAATTTTACAAGCCTAGATGAGCTCATCAAATCTTAATGCTAAGGTTTGAAAAATAAAATTATATAGAATCTTCTAGTAAAATAACTTAAAAGTCTGTTGCCTGGGGGTTCGGTCCTGGGCGAAGGAGTCGGTTCGCGGCGGGGGTCGGCTCGCGGAGGGGGTCGACTCGGATGAATCCGTTATTTTTCTTCTCAATCAGAATCCGACTTATTTCCGTTCGTGGCGGAAGATACGAATAGTAGGTATTTCCCGACTTATTTGCCTACTTGGCGGGTAGTATGCCAGTAGGCGTATGGCGAAGAGATGCTGATGACTCTTATCACTCACGAGAGAAAAATATAGGGTTTCGGGAGCGACGGTATCGGGGCCGACGAACGGAGAGCAACTGAACTCCCAAGCAACGCACGGGGGTTACGAGGCAAAAGCCAGCTGGCTTTATCGCTGTGCACTTTCACACCGAGCGGTAAACAAAATCAGCCGCCTCTTGGCTGCAGATAAAAGGCACCAAATAAAATAAAAACTGTTTCTCCACAAATGGGACTTTTGAGAGCTCCTGGCGCGAACACCGTTCTATATGAATTTTTCGAGATATGGAATTTTCAAAATTTCAAAATTCGTTTTGAACCCCTTCCCCTTGACCTAGGGTTATGAAAAGTTTCGAGGACCATTGTGGGGTTGGTTGAAACCCATAAAAAAAATTTCGTAATTTTAACTCAACGTTAACTGGGCAAAGTGGCGCGGACGGCGTACGGCGTACGGCGGACGGCGTACGGCGGACGGCGTACGGCGGACGGCGTACGGCGGACGGACGGATTTTTTTTTATTCGATTTTCTGAATCTACGTATCTTGAAACGTAAACCAACAAATTTTGAGGGGGGGTTAAAAAAATTTTTTCTTTGGGCGATTCCAATGGTTCATTATCGAAGATAATAAACCAAAATGACCAGACAAATTTTGCCCGCAAATTTTTTTTTCGGTCAAATTAACAGCTGCTGAAATTATAATAAATTTGGTACGATATACTCAAATTTAGAACCTGGTTACCAACTGAGGTATTTCTCTACAATTCTGATTGGATAACTCAAAACTGAAGTTGAATTGCGCACAGAGAATATTATGAGGCCTTCAACGTGCGGAGATGAGAAACTGAAGAGATTGAAGGTGAGGAGAGGAGAGTTCTCAGGGATTTAATCGTCGTCAAACGCAATTCATCGCGGAAACACAATGGGGCCTCCAGTGAAACAATCCGACCGCCACTTCTGGGGGTTTTCATAAAAGAGGCCTTCCGATGGGAGGATAATCATAGCGAGGAGTTGAGACAACTTTGCGGCAGTGAAGGAGCTTTTCTGAAAGGTGGCTGCTCTTCCTTCACTGGTCGTAAACCACCGAAGTGAGATATTAAAATATACAGTTCTGTTATAAATCGTAAATAGCAGGCTACCAAATTAATTCTCCAAATGTACACACTCATTAGTCTTATGTTTTATTAAGTAAATTGTAATGCTAAAAACGTCTGATATACTGTTACTTCAGAGACCTTGCTACTCCTCATGAAAAACGCGGAAGTTGAGAGGATTTAGCTGAGAGAGTTGATGATAAATCTACACAAGAAGTGTAGGTAAGCAGCCCCATTTTCAGTACGCACAGGTAGTCAGGACAAAATTTTAATAACGGTGTTCAAAATTATTGAACATTTGTGTTGAGGAAATACACGACATTCGTAATTTCCTGCATTCTTTATTCTAATTTATTATCTTCGATAATGAACCATTGGAATCGACCAAAGAAAGACAAATTTAACCCCCCCTCAAAATTAGTTGGTTTCGTTTCAAGATAGTATCTACGTATTACGTAGATTCAGAAAATCGAATAAAAATATTAAAAAATCCGTCCGTCCGCTGTCCGTGGCACTTGTTAGTTCACATTTAGATAGAGTTTATTGTTTGGATTTTTTTTAAGACCATACGCAGCTTTGTTCACCTCCCGATCTCTTTGATTTTCAAAACCCTCGTGGCTGGGAGCGATAGATTTAAAAGTTTGAACGGTCCTGGTATGGAAGGATGGAAGGGTTGTGGATGTGTGTTAATTACACAAAATCAACAAATTTGTTAAGAGAGAAAAGCTGAACCTACCCACAGCTACTAGTAAAAGAATGTTTAGCAAAACTGGGCGGTACCTCCATTTTTACGAAACTTGATGCTGCCAATGGGTTCTGGCATGTTCGTCTCACTGACGATTCTCTGGAATGTATGATTTTCCTGTCGCCTTTTGGAAGGTTCCAGTTTTTAGGGCTCCCCTTTGGAATAAGTTCGGGACCCGAAGTCTTCCAAAGAAGATTGGCACAGATTTTAGATGGGTTGCCTGGTGTGATATATTTGGCCGATGATGTACTGATAACAGGCAAAACTAGTGATGAGCATGTCAGCAATGTTAGAGCCACTCTGGACCGATCGGCTCAATACGGGTGGTCCTCAAATAAAAGCAAATGTGTGTTTGGAATGAAGTGAAATTCGTAGGTAACGTCATTTGCGAATTCGGACTCACCCGATCCCGATAAGGTGTTAGCTATTTCTAATATTCAAATCCTTAATAATGTTACTGAACTGCGTTCACTTTTGGGGATGGTAAACTATTAGACTAAATTTTTACCAAATTTAGAGGAGCTTACTCACCCCCTTCATCAGCTTCTGATAAAGGGAATTACTTGGCCGTGGAAAGAAGAGCACACTGACGCATTCAAGAAATTAAAACTTGTCATTTCTAGAGCACCAGTCCTCGCACCATTTAATTTGAGATGAATACTTTGACAGGAGTAACAGCCGACGTTTGTAATTGTAGACTAGGTGGTGTTCTGGAACAGTTTCCAGATGGTGAGTGGAGGGCAGTGTTTTATGATTCGAAAAGATTTTCCCCGGCTCAGTCGCAATAATATTATGCTATGATAGAGAAGGAGGATTTGACAATAATCTTGATATGTGAAAGATTCAAACAATTTTCGACAGGCAGTGATTTTTTATATTTATTGCCCATAAACCATTTGTTCAATTTTTTGGGCCCCTAGACGTGCTGTCTGGTAGATTCAACGTATGCGGATGCTCTTGCAGTCATTTGATTTCAAAGTTGATTATTTACCCTGAAAAAGTAAATTTTGTAGTCAACGTTCTTTAGAGGAACCATCCGAAGACTCAGGTGGCTGAAGAAGAAGATGTGCTGGAGGAGAATTTATTTATTGGAAATTTGATTCAAACATTACCATGTTCTGATTGTCGTTTGAAGGAGATCAAAGAATACCAGGAAATAGAGCTATTTGGTAATTAAACCCGGTCTAGAAGTTGAAGCCCGCTCACTGTTTGGAGATACAGAATTGAAAGTCGTATACTCGCAACGATTTCTAGGAGGCATGATCGGCAGTACAGATTCCAGGAATGAATACATCAAGGAAAACGTCCAGGGCTGGGTAACCAGTGTTGAGAAGATGGCTGCAGCCGCCAAGAAAAGCCCTCAAGCATGCTATACCGCCTTCACTAAATCGCTCTCCAAAGAGTGGGCTTTTGCACAAAGGGTGATCAGACGCCAAGAAGACGGATACGGACCTCTCCGAGATAGCATCAAGAACTCGTTTATTCCCACCATTGTTGAGTTCCCAGTTAGTCAAACCGAGGCAGAGATCCTGGAACTGCCAGTAAAACTTGGGGGATTGGCTATAGAGGACCCTATCAAGACGGCCAGTCTCAACTACAGGGCTTCGGAAAGGGCAACACATGTCCTGGCTGAAGCTCTCAGAATGGGGACTGAAGTGGACATGAACCTGCACGAGCAACGCATGCGTGAAGTACGAGGAGATGAACAAGTACTCAACAAGGCTGCAGCCAGAGCCAAGCAAGAGAGGCTTCTCCAATCCCTCCGCCCCAAACAGATGAGGACCCTCAAAAGAATTGCCGAGAGTAATTCATCTCAATGGCTGACGGTAATACCATTGGTAAAAGACGACCTGGACCTCTCACCCATGCAATTAAGAGACGCACTTGCTATAAGATACGGAAGGGAACCGAAAGGAATGCCAAACCAATGCGATGGCTGCAGTGAGCCGATGGACCTTTGCCACGCGCTAAATTGCAAAAAAGGAGGCCAGGTCAAACATGGTCACGACCAAATAAGAGACCAGTGCGCACGGATGGCAGGCCTGGCATTTAACTCTGTGGGGATAGAGCCAGTGATGAAAGAAAATGAGGATGGCACCCCACGGGTGGTGGCGGACCTGAAAATTCATGGTTTGTGGGAGGCCGAGAGGACGGCGTATTTGGATACTCGCGTGATAAACGCTGACGCCTCCTCCTACAGCTCTCAAACCTGGGCAACTGTCTCCCAAAACGCTGCCAACGCCAAGCACCGAAAATATAATGCTGCTGCTGAGGACTTGAGAGGGTCGTTTACACCTTTAGTAGTATCCTGTGAGGGGTCACTACACAAGGAGTACGATTCCTTCCTTAAAAGAGTTGCAACTGCTCTGGCAGACAAATGGTCCAAACCCCTTTCTCAAGTCACTCATTGGGTGCGGGTGAAGACCCAGATGACAGTCATCCGGGCTGTCTCGTTGCGTATTCGAGGGTCACGACGGAAGGTCCGCTGCCTAGGGCTGGAAGACGGAGCCCTGATGCCCCTCAACTGAGAAACTACGGGTCACGAAACCACTTCACATCCACACCTTCGCTCGACTCGCTGGAACCGCAAAAATAACCTCTTTATTTACTTTGAATAATAAATGATAATATTATTGTTATGTTAAAAAAAAAAAAGAATTCCAGGAAACGGATTCTGAGTGTTTGAGTTTGAAGGAATGTATTTTGAACGGTGAATGGGAGAAAAAATCTCAATTTAGAAAACACAAAGACGAATCAGTGATGTTCATTCATCTCCGTGATTCTAATATTGGAAATTCTTAATCGCATACAAGAATGTCACAGGGGAATAGCAAAATGGCGTAGACGTGCGAAAGAATCGGTTTTAACAATAATTTTTAAATTAACTTTATCAAGTTCAATTATTCAACTCAATTATTAGATATCAAGTAATAGATACCTAATTGTAATACTTGTAGACAACACAAGCAAAATAATTATTTTAATGACTTAAGTCCGAACCTCTCACTGCCGCTGATCTCCTTTAATCAACCCCGGGAACTAGTCCATATTGACTTCTCAAGCTATCCAACCAATGGTATATATACCATATATGTTAAATGTAGATTAATACTCAAGATTTACCTATAGATACATCATTACATTGGCATAACTTACATCAAATACCCGTGAAATTTGGGTTACATGGAATTGGTTTTATTTTGATTCGGTGCGTTATGACTAAAACCATGGGAAACGATCCCACATCAATGTAACGTGCGATCTTATGTTATCGAATTCGTCCACTTTTCACTATTCCACGGGTATTTGATGTAAGTTATGCCACTGTAATGATGTCTATAGGTAAATCTTGAGTAGTAATCTACAGCCGCCCTGATACCCCCTTAAAACTTACTGGTTCAAGTCCGCAACACAGTGACTGTCTCTCGTGCGAAATGGCGGCTGTGCTCTTGCTCTTTTCTCTGGGTTAGCAATTATTTTAAATAAATTGCATTTTGTTTTCTTCGGTTACATGACATACCTAATAAGTTGGCAGGTGTGGGTGGTTGATGAAGGGGAGGTTCTTCGGTTACATGACTCACCCACACCTGCCAGCTTTCCTCTTTCTCACCCATCCCCACATATACCTACATTCACCCACAATTTAAATTGAAGCAGTAGGGGGGGGTAAGGGGGGGGGGGAGAGCGCGTAAAGATTAGGAGACAACTCCACCTCCGACTCATCAATCACCCACATCTGCCCGCTTTCCTCTCTCCCACCCACTTCCACATTTACATTCACCCACAACCCATATATTTAGCAGCAGGCGGGGGTGTGAGGGGGGGGGGGAGAGAGAGACCGTAATGATTAAGAGACATTTCCCGCCTTCCCCTCATCAACCAGCCACATTCACATTCCCCACAATTTAAATTTAAGCAGTTTCGGCGGTGGGTGGAGGGGTGGAGACAACCCCCGCTCCTTGTCATCAACCTTCTCCATCGTCCCGCTTCACTCCTCGGTTTCCTCTGTATCACCCACTCACAATTCCAATTAAGTCACCTCATGATCGACAGACGTTAATTAACGTTTATTAATAATACACATTATCCCCCACCCCCCGCCATCCTCCCCATCCTTCTTATCATATTACCAATTTAGATTTATTTATCCATTGATAAATAATATTCAATAATAATTTAATCTACAGTTTAGGTATGTATAGTTTAGGTAATCATTTTCATTAACATTATTCACTAGTGGTTAGTGACAAGCCCACAAGGTGATCCTCGACGATCTCTTTACAGCCGAGTACTGCGCGGAATAATTATTTCACTCATCACTTATTTAAATAATTATAGACTGAGCTATAATAGTTACGCCTATTTTAACCATTTTTTGGCCCATTCTCCTATTCCGGATATTGTTTGCAGATCCGTGGGATCTACAAAGAAGATGATAAACCGTTGTGTCAAGAATTTGCAGAGTTTTGATTTTTCTACTCGAAATTCTGAGGGCATCAGTGAAAACCGCACGTTTTTACGACCCTCCGTTCACGATTTATGAATTTGATGGTTTAATCGTGTTGAACGGTGTGTGAAGGGGTATATGATTATCCCATTGTAGAAAATCAAGGTCTTAAACGTCTAAAAGACGATGTTTTCGTGTTTATCGGGGCAACTATTAATTTTATAAAGCTGGCAATATTTCTATTAGACAGGCCATAACAAAATACGTTGAAAACATGTGCCACTCGTTCCAAACAGACAAAGGAATAAAAATAAAGGAATAAGTGTAGGAAAAAAATAAAGGAATATACAAGGTTTTCTTTGATAAATTTACAAACCGCATTTCGATATCATAAATATAAATAAGGGAATTCATGAAGGGAATTTCCCTTCGCCTGTTAAGACTTTCCCTTCTAGGGGTCTCATTGGGTCTCCATAACACAGAATTATCCCAAAGTGGTCAGTTTGTCTCTTCTCATCACAAGCAGTTCGTAATTCCCTTACACTCAGAAAATGAAAAAAAGTAATTACCTATGCTATTTCATTTTATTGGTAAATTTACCTTCTTGTTCATTTAATTATTTTTTGAAGGAAATAATTTTTTAAACATCGAATTTTCTCCTTCAAAATGTTCCAATTTGGCCGCAAATATTGGCCAGGAGAGCCGCATGCGGCCCGCGGGCCACAGGTTGCCGACCCCTGATTTAAAGTATGTCCCATCCTCTGATGCTCGTTGAAATTCCATCAGTATGATTTTGTGAGAGAGTGGCACTGGGGATTATCGAGTCGTATAGAGCGTACAAAGCTCATCATCAATAAAGGATGTGGACACGCCCGTAGTCTCCACAGACAACCTTCTATTGTCCGTTCGGTTCTTAAAGAAATCTTCGAGAGTCATAAAAAACCCATTTTGCCAGCCTCAACTCTTTTTCCTCCGTATTAATATTTTCCTGATAATGGCACCATTTCAAAACGGTTAAGTCGAAAAAGTTACAATTTAAAATGAAAAGCGGAATCACACGCAATTTTTTTTAAATCTTTCTTTCAGGGGGTTTAAGTGGTGTGGAGGGGTTTTTCGGGGGGGGGGGGTAAGAAGGTTGATGAGGGGTCGGGCAGGGGGCGTGGTGAATGGGGTTGGATGGGTGGGAGCCCTGGGAACCTGGGGGCGGCAGTCTTGCATTGCCCCCCACAGCATGAGCACACTCGTCCTCCGCTAAACTGTATATCACTCATCTCTGCTCTTCTGGATTTTAGACTGCATCTTCACATATCAGGTATTTTGTTTGAATTTAACAAAGTTATTTTACGTACTACGATACCACCCAAAACGTCACGCTCATATTGTGGTTACTAGGACCACACAACCCATAAAATCGCCTCTATACATCGTCGTACATATATGTACTTTTACTCGTACATATATATAATATCCCAACACCTTCGTTATTGCGATAAACATGCCTAATCCCATCCATAAAAACCTCGGACGAAGACACAACCGATGCTAACCAAATTAAACTAAATCATCTCACATTCAAAACGCTCATCAGCCAACTCAATGCCGTGGATTGAAACGGCTAGTATAAGTGAGTAATAATGTCTACAATGGTCACTAAATAGTAAAGTAGGCCTGGATTTTAATGCATTTGCACAAAGTTGTCACGTGTATGAATAATCAATTTACGTTTAATTTACTTGATTCGAACCAAATATTCAATATTGAAATTATCTGTTGATTTCATCAATATTATTTTAGGGTTCATTCGAGTTTCAGTCATTCGTTGTATACCATTAATGCATCGAGCCCTCAAACCCCTCCTTGTTCGGATTATATAAATATTTATTGTTGTTTATGTTCCCGAGATGAGATCGTCGACATCTGTTTACTTTTACCGAATGAAAGATCGCAAAGAGAAAAAAACTAGGTATACATACAGCAGCTAATTTTCGCCCACCCCACCCCTTTGCCATTCCGTCTTTTCCCCCACTCCTTGACCCGAACCGTATTCGTCCCCCTACTAGTTCAACGATCTTTCTTTTGGGCCTTCCACGGCCCCCCTCTCCATCTCACTGTTCTATCTTTACCCTTTTTGGTGGGTTACGAGGCAGAAAAGCTAACCTAACCCTTCTCGTTGGGTCCACATCAACCCCTGAGGTTGCCGAAGGGAAAATCTCATTCTGGTCCAATGCGGTCTTTAGTCCTGAAAAAGTTACCTTTTTCCCTCTCAACTAGTGACAAAGGCATTTTGAGTCCTCCAACACTCCTTTTCTTCTCTTCTAAACAACTGAAATACCATGATCGCTTCTTTACATACCAACAGGTATCTGCGCGTTTTATACACTACACCTAACTCTCCGATAATTTTCACACTATATTACGATTCATTAGATGATACCCAAATTATCTTAATAATTCTGTAAGGACCTTCCATCATTACCAATTAAATAAGGATCTTGTTAAAATATTCGGCAAGTTTCAAATTCAATCATCGGCTGGTTTTAGAATGTTCTAAACTTCCCTCTTTTGATCGTAAACCATGATTTTCTATATGGCCCAATTATTTGAAATTTTATAAATGGAAAAATTCACTTTTCGACTTTTTTCTCAAAATTATATTTTAAGTTCTCAACACGAACGAAACACATGAACTGACTCCAAGACCAAAAAAGAACATGTGTGTTGCATGCGTCAACATCATGCAATGCACATGGAGTAGAATCCTACATTTCAATACTCCCCCTCAAGCTGTGGGTTGTTTCCAGGGACAACTCCCAAGCTTGCTCTTAAAGAACAGTGTCGGGGCCCAGGTAGAGTTTTGGTCAGGATATCGGCCGTCATTTTCTCTGTAGGAAGATATTTGAGTTGGACCTTCTTCTCTTCCACTGCGCCTCTGACAAAATGGTGACGAATGTCAATGTGCTTGGTCCTGGGGTGATAAACTGGGTTCTTGGCAAGTTCCTGCGCACCTCGATTGTCGTTCATGAGTGTGACTGTTTCTATGCTGCTGGAGTATTTGAGGTCGTTCAGAAGTCTAGCCATGTAAATTGCTTCTTTAGTGGCTTCTGTTGTGGCCATGTATTCCGCTTCGGTGCTTGATAGGGCGACAGTTCGTTGTTTTCGAGACTCCCAGCTTACCGCACCTCCAGCCAGGGTGAACGCGTACCCAGTGTACGATTTCCGATCTTCGACGCATGACCCCCAATCTGCATCCACGTAACCAGTCAGTTGATCTTCCCCTGATTTGGTGTACCGCAGCGAGAGATCCTGCGTCCCTTTCAGGTAGCGTAACACTCTTTTCGCCGACAGCCAATGTTCCTGAGCATAATTCGAGTTAAACTGACTCAACATGCTAACAGCATGAGTGATATCTGGCCGTGTGCTCGTCGACAGATACATTAATGAGCCAATGAGATTCTGGTACGGGTACTTTCCCATTTCTCCTGTATCCGGCGTTTCGAGCTTCCTCAATTTTACACTCATGTCTAGCGGTGACTTCACAGGGTTCGAGTTTTCCATGCCAAATCTCTGGAGGACTTGCTTGATGTATTTTCTTTGTGACATCTTCATCTCCCCCTCTGTTTGGGAGTAATCGATTTCAATTCCTAGGCAGTAATGGACCGCTCCTAGATCTTTCATCTCAAAATTTTCGCTTAACTTTTTCTTTAGTTCATTCATAATTTTCATGGATTTCACTGCCAGTATCAAATCGTCAACGTAGACTCCAATAATCACAAAAATTTTCTCGATTTCGCCCACGTAGACGCATGGGTCTGCAGATGATGGCTTCAATTCAATTTTCTTTAATGTTTCGTCCAGTTTCTTGTACCACATACGACCTGATTGCCGCAGACCGTACAACGCTTTCTTTATGTGGCATACTTGGTTCCCTTTCTTCAGCTTTGTTAGATGATCCTCAGCCAGTTTGTACATGTCACTTCCCTTCCGTTCATTTTTGCGTATTCTTTCTAGGATCGCTTCATATGAATCCGGGACTCTCATGACAATGTCTGCATCAATTTCGCCATTCAAATATGCTGTGGTAACGTCCATCTGATGAACGTGGAGCTGTTTCTTCGCAGATATGGCCATGATGGTTCGTATTGAGCTCATTCGGATAACAGGGTTGTATGTTTCATAGAAATCAATACCTGGTTGCTGCGTGAATCCTTTTGCGACTAATCGGGCTTTCCTTCTGTCAAGTGTTCCATCTTTCTTGAACTTATTGACCAAAATGAGCCGATTTCGAATTACATCGCGATCTCGGGGTTTCGGTACCAATTCCCAGACCCGATTTTTCAGGAGCGCGCGGTACTCCATCTCGATCGCAGCCTCCCATTCATCGGAATTCGGTCCAGAAAGAGCTTCTTTCACCTTCACTTCGCCCACTGCAAGCGCTTCTTGAGGATCTGCTTCTGTCGCACAGCAATCAAACACTTTCGGTTTGGGGACCCTTTGGGATCTTCGAGGAAGCTGTCTGATCTCTTGCTCATTCTGCGGGGTGGGAACCTTTTGGGATCTTCGAGGGGTCGGTTCCGTTTCTTGATAATTTTCGGTTTCATTATTTTCGAGTCCTCTCCCAGTTTCTGATTCCGTATTCATTTCCTCCTCACTAAGTTCCAGCTCACTGAGAGTATCCCATACGTTACTTTCTACGTTTTCGTTGTTTTGTAGATAATCAGGTACCATTTCAATTTCCTTGACCTCGGATTTGTTTGCGTTCAGTTGTAGGGTTATTTCTATAGTTTCTTTTCCTTGGTTACTGCTTGTTATATCTGGTTCGTAGAAGTCTTCATATTTTTGATTTTCCATTTCAAATTCGTCGATGAATTTCACGTCTCGAGTCAGGCCTGTTCTGTGCAGATTGGGGTACCACACCTTAAATCCCTTAGTTTCGTCGGAGTAGCCGAGGAATACGCACTTGTTCGTCTTTGGATCGAATTTTCCTCTTCCTTGGCGTTTGTCTAGCGCAAACCCTACGCTTCCAAACGTCTTGAAGTATTTGACGTTCGTCTTCCTCCGTGTCCATAGTTCATAAGGAATTTTTCCCTCGACACCTCTTGATTTGCACCGATTTCGGATGTAATTAGCGGTGTTAATGGCTTCTGCCCAGAACGCTGGTGCCATATTTGCCTCTAGCATCATGCATCGTGCAGTTTCCACAAGGGTGCGGTTCTTTCTTTCACTTATTCCGTTCTGCTGAGGACTGTCGGGGACTGTCAGTCTACGTGTGATTCCCTCCTCTAGAAGATAGTTGTCAAACTCGTTGTTTCGATATTCCAGGCCATTATCGGATTGCAGACACTTTATCTTCTTGCCTGTCTGTTTCTCTACTCGATTCTTGAATTTCTTAAACATGGTCAGTGCATCTGACTTCTTCTGCATGAATGCAACCTCGCACCACCTCGTTGCGTCATCAATGAACGTTATGAAGTACAAAGCCCCACCAATAGACCTTGTTCTCATCGGACCGCAAATGTCGGTGTGAATTAGTTCGAGTATTTCACTTTTTCTGGCAGATTTCTTAGGAAATGGTGTTTGGGCCATTTTCCCCTGGATACACGTCGTGCACGCTGACAATTTCGCATTTGACTTGACGTTTAAGCCAATTACTTTGTCCTTGGCCATTTGCTTCAAATCCTCTTCATTCAGATGACCTAGCCGTCGATGCCACAGTTCTATTCCAGGTGTCTGGTCTTCATATGCGGCTGTTGCGCTTTCACGTTCGTCCAAAACTTCTAGAAAGAATAAGTCTCCGTTTCGTTTTGCTTCGAACAGAACATTTCCACCATCCGCATACACGGTAGCCATTTTCTTATCAAAGACTACGGTGAGCCCGCGGTCTACGATTTTACTGACAGATAGCAAGTTTGTTCGTAGCTCTGGAACAAACAGTGTATCCTTCAGGCTCAATTCTCGCATTTTCCTGCCATTTTCGACCGTTAAGCGTACAGTTCCTTTTCCTTCTACCGGTATTGAGGCACTACTGGCAAGTTTCACTCGAATTTGTTCTGCTTGCTTCACTTTCGCAAAACTTTCCTCGTCCTTGCACATGTGCGACGAACATCCGCTGTCCAGGCACCACTTCATGCAGTCAAGTTCTCCTGTTATAAGTGCGGTCGCAGTTCCAGCCTCTTGATGGTTCGCGTCCCTATTTTTCTTCTCAGGGCATTCTGCAGCTTTATGTCCGGCATACTTTTTGCAGATGTGACACTTGAACTTGAATCGCTCTTTTGTTTGTTTCTCAAATTGCTCCTTTGTTCGTGTCTCTTTCATCCTATGCTTCGGAAACTTCCTAGCAAGTAGAGCATCATTGGCTCGATCCTGTCCATGATTCTGCTTTCGAGCCTCAGACTCCTCTACAATTTTGATTCGTAGGGCTTCATGCTTTGGCAACTCATCCCTGGATTCTATCGCACATCGGAAATTTTCGTACGATTCAGGAAGGCTATACAACAGCATGATCGTGAGTAGATCTTCATGGATCGGAACACTCATATCCTGGAGTTTCCCAACTGTGTCCGAGAAGCGTTCTAGATGTTCCCGAACGTCCTGCCCTTCTTTCATTCTGCACATAATCAACTGCTTAAGCAGTGTGGCTTTTCTCGCTGGTCCTGATGACTGATGGACTTCTTTCAGTTTCTTCCAAACTTCGTTCGCTGTCTTGCAGTGCTTAATGTGCTTCAGTTCTGATGGTGACAGTGTGAGGATCAAATCAGCCTTGGCATCCTGGTCTTCCTCTTCCCATTTGGGAATTTCTCCAGGTTCGGCAGGCTTCTCGATTTTTCCCCGCACGTAGTCCCACGTTCTATTTTTTCTGAGTAGTGCCTCTACTTGAATTTCCCAGGTTTCGTAGTTCTCTTTCCCGAGTGCTTCAATTTTCACCGTATTCATCTTCAGAGTTTTCTCAAATGTAGAAGCGTTTAGCTCATAACCTTTTATAAATGGAAAAATTCACTTTTCGACTTTTTTCTCAAAATTATATTTTAAGTTCTCAACACGAACGAAACACATGAACTGACTCCAAGACCAAAAAAGAACATGTGTGTTGCATGCGTCAACATCATGCAATGCACATGGAGTAGAATCCTACATTTCAATATGAAATGGGATCTGAAGGTGGAAACTTAATGTCGGGAATCATACTACGTCAGAACGATTTTGAGCGTGAATCAAACGCCTCAATTTTTGTGTATTGGTAGTAGGAACCAAGTAGTGTAATTCGATTAGATCGTCATTTACATGATTCGACTTTTAGACACTGGCTCCAGGTACTTACGAGTAAAAAGTAGGTAGATATAATGATAGAGATTAATGATGTACGTATTTCCCCGGTATTCTGACCTGGGCGTGCCAAGTTTTGATCAGGCGATTGTTAATTGGGCGAATCGGATTATAGATTGCAACCGCGGGTTGAGAACTGGACGAAGAGCTGAGGAGCCAGTCTAATCATGCCATGGGAGAAAGGAAAGAAATGTTATATTCATGACAAATTCGTGGATTGCGCAAGTCAGTTGAGATGAAACATTATCGGTATAATAAATACACTAGTCAGGCCTTACATGAGATCACACATTACTCCTCCATATAATAACATCACTTATTTATCTAACTGCAGTAAGAACTTATACTATGCATAAGGTCTATATGAGTTATTTATTTTGATAGACATGGCTAAGTGGTTCTCAATAATTCCTCAGCAATTCCTATTTTTTTACGGTGTGCAAGTTCTTCGTTCCGTTGTTCGTACCGGTGCTATTGATTTTATTTGAACCTAACTTTAATATGTCAGAATCGTGTCAGAAAATGGAAAAAATACTAACATGACAAGTGCACAAACACTTCACAATGGATCACTATTTCCAATATCTCACCCGCAAAAAACTTTACCAGGCCTCTCGTCTTGCTCCTTCTTGAATTTGAAATGATCGATTTCGGTTAGACAACATCAATCAACACCTATCGACCAACTGATGATTAAGCTACAGTTTAAATTGTACCGTGCCTAGCGGTAAACATGTAATAATTTCGTTATCATGGGAAATTCAGTTAAAGAGAAGCTCCCCCGACGGGTTATAGAGTTACGTAGCAACGGAATTAGGGACACGTATCGTCGCTCCCCGATTGGAATCCTGCTTGGATTGAATCATCGCATTGGTTCTGTTATGTTATTAGAATAATGGAATAACCCTCGCATCACATGATAATATCAAAGTTATTCCCCATAATGTGTCGCCATCCTGTGGTAACCAAAATGAATATCAGTTTCTCTCGGATTAATCACCTTATTTCTGTACAGCTTGGTGATATTGGACGACTTTTTGGATTGTCCACCTCGAGCGTTTTCCAAATAGCTTAGGTATTTCCCCTTACGTAACGAATCCACCGCAACACGCCGTACACACAAGAAGGTATTTTTAGGTTGTTGCTGAGCAGGTTACTTTCACTTCCCACTTCTTCTTCTGGCTTTTGGAGAACATGTATAAGTATTAAAAACAACGAGTTCAATAATCAAAACTCTGGGGTGGCTTGAATTCTTATTTTTTTGAGATTTCAGTGGTGTCCGTTAGGGTTACGTTAGGTAACCTAATATTTGGTGTTCCAGTAGTAAAACTCTTTATTTTATATAGTTACTCTAAACAAGCACGTATTGTTGGTCACTAACTTGATGAACACAAAAGGAGAAGAGTCGAACATTTAGGAAAAGAGATTAAGTTGTCAGACCTCAGTCGAGGGTAGTTCAAGGGCAAAAGGGCGACTCGCAATTTATTTGTGGCGGTAAGGGAGGGAACCTCGTGAGAAATTTGTGGATTTTTAAGCCGAGCGGCCACCGACGGAGGGATCACGCTGAGCGGTAGGAGCAAAACACATCAAGAGATGAATGGCTTGGTTTTCAAGCTGAGCGAGTTGGGATTTTAGTGACGAATGAGTGTGGTAAAGGGTGATGCGGACCGACTAGAGCAGCCTGCTTTTGCCCTTAAAACGAGCACGCACGAGAAGCCTTCTAGCATAACTAATGATATTTTCAGCAGATTTCTTCACCTGAGTTCCTCGTTTCAAAAAACTTCAAAACTATCTGAGAAAAATTACTTTTAAGCAGAGTACAAACTTTTTTTTTTAGCACAGTTTATTCACTTTACGTCACAAGTTAATTGGATTGCATTTGAAGCAATACAAAGAATCTATATTTGAATCACAAATGAGACCAATAAATAATGTGTATCATAAAAGGGAGCGAAATAAACAGATTGGTGTCCTGTAGCAATCGGTGTCTGAGTGCTCCTTAGGCGAAGCCTCGGAACATCCTTTTGAAATTGATACCGTTCAGGGAAAAGCTCAGATCTTTCATTCCTCTCGAGTGGGTTGTCTTTCCGAACGTAGGGAGTGCATGGGGTAGAACACAACACTTTTTCAATGTAACGACAACACTCAATAGCGTCTGTAAGCTGAATACTTGAGAGGTTTTACATTATCAATATATTACTCCATTAGACAACTAGGTAAATGGTTTCCGTAAATTAACTATGTGATATCTTACCGATCAAAAAGGTACACAATGTCATTGTGTTGTTGTATTGAAAGCTGCACAATTATTTACAACGGTTTATCATTCTCTGTATAGATATCACCTGTATACACAATATCGTTATGAGTTCCTTAACTAGACGAAGTGGTGGTTGTCTCACACTGAGGGGTGGGGGAATCGGTAACTAGCTAAGTAATGGTATAAATAGTATTCCAACTGAATCCAGGACCAACATAATCTTGCCCCTACTTGTACAATATTATTTAAATTATTCACACTAAGAATAGTTACACCAATTAGTTACACCAAAAAATAACTGAAATTACTTTCTTTCCGAAGACTAGAAAAGTATCTCTGCAAATTAAACTCGTTATTACTCGTACCTTAGTTTCAGTATGAGAATCGGCCTGAACTTTTGATCAGGTCTTGTATTTCAAATTTTAATTCACTTAAAGTTATTAGAAGTTTCAACGATCATCCTCGGCCTAATCTGATCTTGGAAGTCGAATTTGAAATTTCTCGTACGGTGTTCCGAATAGTGAAGAATCAAGAATCCTTAGCAATCAATCTAGACCCTCATTGTGATTCAAAAAGATAAGGGGAAAATTGATGGTTCCACATTTTAGCTAGTTCCAGTTTAGCGATCGGTGTCCCTGACGTGAGACAAAAGGTATTCCCTCAGCTTCGTTGTAACACATGTGTACCAATGGGAACAACAACCTGCCCCGCAGCCGCCCAGTTAATGCCGTTTCAGCTGAATACATTTACGTTAACTGAAATGCCATCTAAAAAAACCTCTCGACAATTCATTCGCATTTCATTTCAAACTGAATATTCTCCCGAGACCACCAGGCCGGAAAAAGCCCTGAAGCAGGAAAAGAAACATTTGGAGTTCAGACGAAAACGTTTGCAGAATTAAATAGTGCGAGGGTCGGAAATATTGGACTTTTGAATAGGTACCTTGTAGTTCAAACGATGGATCGCTTGAAGAGTATAACACGTTCCGAGCGGCGCCGATTTTGATGGAGAGTGACTGTGACGTCACCTGTTTTTTTCGAGTTATTTGTTGATAACTGCTTATTATGACTAGTTATGAAAGAAAAATACAATCTGGAACCGAAATTGGATGAAAATCGTGGATTTATAGTTGCTGGATCTTTCGATCCAGCCCCGCGGCAACGTACGACGGAATAGGCAACCCGCAATGCAAGCGGTGGTTTTTTGAGGTCTCGGGTCAAATCCCGGTCGGAGCATACAGATTGTTTCATTGTAATCCCTATTTTTTCGTGTTTTGTCCTCTCTAGTTGTTAGAATGATGTCCCTATATCAATAACCAAAATGTAATGTTATTACATTATATTTTTAATCAGAAACGTGTGTAAACAGTTGAATGAGCACAGGAAAGTAAAAAAATCGGGGATGTTTTTATTCCGCAACCCCGTCCACTTGATCTGTATGTCCAACTAATCGATATGGTGCTAATCACTTGATTAGGGGATGTTTTTATTCCGCAACCCCGTCCACTTGATCTGTATGTCCAACTAATCGATATGGTACTAATCAATAAAAAACGGAGGTATAGAGTGAGAGAGTCTATTTCCACGAAAATAATGAGTACAATTGTACTCATTATTTTCGTGGAAATAGACTCTCTCACTCTATACCTCCGTTTATTATTGAAATGGGTTTCCACAACCTCGTCGCGAGTGATCTAATTCGTATGGTACTAATCACTTGATTAGGGGATGTTTTTATTCCGCAACCCCGTCCACTTAATCTGTATGTCCAACTAATCTATATGGTACTAATCACTTGATTAGGGGATGTTTTTATTCCGCAACCCCGTCCACTTGATCTGTATGTCCAACTAATCTATATGGTACCTACTAATCACTTGATTAGGGGATGTTTTTATTCCGCAACCCCGTCCACTTGATCTGTATGTCCAACTAATCTATATGGTACTAATCACTTGATTAGGGGATGTTTTTATTCCGCAACCCCGTCCACTTGATCTGTATGTCCAACTAATCTATATGGTACTAATCACTTGATTAGGGTATGTTTTTATTCCGCAACCCCGTCCACTTGATCTGTATGTCCAACTAATCTATATGGTACTAATCACTTGATTAGGGGATGTTTTTATTCCGCAACCCCGTCCACTTGATCTGTATGTCCAACTAATCTATATGGTACTAATCACTTGATTAGGGGATGTTTTTATTCCGCAACCCCGTCCACTTGATCTGTATGTCCAACTAATCTATATGGTACCTACTAATCACTTGATTAGGGGATGTTTTTATTCCGCAACCCCGTCCACTTAATCTGTATGTCCAACTAATCTATATGGTACCTACTAATCACTTGATTAGGGGATGTTTTTATTCCGCAACCCCGTCCACTTAATCTGTATGTCCAACTAATCTATATGGTACTAATCAGTTGATTGGGGGATGTTTTTATTCCGTAACCCCGTCCACTTGATCTGTATGTCCAACTAATCTATATGGTACTAATCAGTTGTTCGGGGGAGGTTTATCGGCGGAACCACTAGCCATTCCTGATCTTCACTTAAAACCGTGAAACTAAGTAACGTGTTCTCACACCCGTAACATAAAAAAGGATTATCGGAGGAACCACTAGCCATAACGGTACTGTCAACACTGGCCTTCCGCGCGTCTCCCACAAGCCACTGTTATCGCGTGGACTTTGAACCTTCTTATCGCTAGACAACCTGTACGACGGCCTTGTGGGGCTTGAATTATATGTTTCTTGCTTTCTGAGAACATCTTTACGACCGTAGTAAAATATGAAAAAGTTTGGGGTTGACCATGTAACTGCTCGGAATTACCAGTTCATATTTACCATTATGAATTTAAAAATTTTGCCACTGAGGTAGGCAAGTAGGTAGAAGTCGATGGTCCTATGGAAGGAAAGAAAAACACTGCTACACATCGCTAAAAATAAATAGAAATTCGATGACAAGCTGAAAGTCATAAACGCCAAAGTAAACGCTTGCATACGAGTCTGCAACACATTGAGACATTTTCATGTTGTGTGCAAACAAACTTCGTATCAAGTCATGCGCATATCATAATTCGAATTTAGAGTTCCCTCAAGAGTTTGTATACCGAGTATCAGCTTTCTAGGATGATCAGGGCCGAAACTGGGAAGTAATATCAAACTGTAAAGTACCTACCTAATTCCAATAACGAACAACTTCACTTCTGATGGTCATAATTTTGTCAATTTAAATTGAGAATGATCACCTGTGTGTAAACAATTATTTAAACAATCACGCTCATACCGCAGCTTGTCGGCCACGCACTCCGCAGTGGTTAACGTAATATGGTTAGGTAAATCGAGAGCTATCCAACGAGTGGTGAACGATTTTTGTACGATGATAACTGGCGAAGATAAAGTTCCGTAGCAACGAATCGGTTGTAAGCGAAAATCATCAGAAACTCCTACGGCCCACGACGCGTCATGAAACCAAAGTAAACGCTTGCATACGAGTCTGCAACACATTGAGACATTTTCATGTTGTGTGCAAACAAACTTCGTATCAAGTCATGCGCATATCATAATTCGAATTTAGAGTTCCCTCAAGAGTTTGTATACCGAGTAATATACTGGGAAGTAATATCAAACTGTAACGTACCTACCTAATTCCAATAACGAACAACTTCACTTCTGATGGTCATAATCATCAATGTGGCGACTTGGGACAAATTTCGTGACGATTTTCGTGACGATTTTTTTTTTATGTGCCATATGAAAGACATGAAAATGTCAATAACGAACAACTTCACTTCTGATGGTCATAATCATCATTGTGGCGACTTGGGACAAATTTCGTTAGCAATTTTCGTTAGCAAATTTCGTGACGATTTTTTTTTTATGTGCCATATGAAAGACATGAAAATGTACCTACCTAATTCCAACTTCACTTCTGATGGTCATAATCATCATTGTGGCGAATTGGGACAATTTTCGTGAGCAAATTTCGTGACGATTTTTTTGTTTGTGTGCCATAGCAAAGACATAACAAACTGTAAAGTACCTACCTAATTCCAACTTCACTTCTGATGGTCATAATCATCATTGTGGCGACTTGGGACAATTTTCGTGAGCAAATTTCGTGACGATTTTTCGTGACGATTTTCGTGACGATTTTTTGTTATGTGCCATATGAAAGACATGAAAATATCAAAATAGAAGAATAAAACATATAATTAGAAAAAATATAAAGATAAATAATCGGAAACCAAACATGAGCCGAAATATTGACACCTACTTGTACATAAAAAGAACAGCTGAGTCTCGGTCTAGCCACGGTACAGTGAGGACATGTGATTGATTGCTCTGTGTTTGAACGTTTTGTTGGTGTGTTTACAAGTGTCAGACGTGGTTGACTTTTTGCCTGGCGTAAGTCCTGAGATTGGTGTTTCTTTTGGCAGCAAAATTTGAGTGGTGTCTTTACGAAGTGTGTCAGTATTAGTGAATATTTGGTTTAGGATAGCTGCTCGTTTTTCCGGTGAAGCGTGGAGTTGGAGTCAGCGCCGTACGTGTGGACGGAGAGGGGGACACACTTCAAGGTCAGTCGATCTCCCACTTATCGCTGCGTTTCCGCTTCCCCCCCACATTGTCTGTCAAATACTGTCAAAGGAGTGGATCTGACGTGTAATTGATTAGTGGGCTGCAGGATCTGGTAGCGGTACGTAGTGACGCTGCCGTTGTGTCTCGAACCACGACGTCTGTTTCGTGGCTGAATAGCTCATGATTGAATTTCCGCGTCTGGTTGTATTTTTTCATCCAGGTGTGTGCTTCCGACTCGATGCAGAGTAGACTCGATCAATTTTTAACACCAGACAGTAGAAAGCGTACTCGAACGTCACCTGAGTTAAATAGGCCTACAAAAAAGTCACAAAATTTGACATTGGGTCCTGAATCGGAAGAAAGTACCTCATCGGAAAGCATGTCGGGAGAGCGAGAAGAAATGAAAGTAGGCATGCTATCAGTCAGAGACTTGATGGAAAAAATTAGTGAAATGATCGATAGTAAGGATCTGGCAACGAAAGCCGATTTAAGAGAGATATCGACGGAAGTGACGAGTTTGAAAAATAGACAGGTTGCTTTGGAATCGAACATAAAAGTGCTTGAACAGAAGAACGCTGCATTACAGGCCAGAGTAGCGCGGTTGGAAGACCTAGGGAGGAAATGTAATTTACTGTTCAAGAACATAGCTAGTGATAGCGAAGTTGATCCCAAACAAGCTGTTTACGCATTTTGCCGTGAGGTTTTGCAGATTACCGATAATAATCTCAACATAGTTTATGCCCGGTTTCTCAAGAAAGAAAGGGACTATAACTTGATTTTGGCCGAGTTTACTGATTCAAGAGATGTTTCAGGGATACTAAAAAGAACGAGTAGGTTGAAGGGAACGACATATTCCATACAGAGGGACTACTCAGAGGAAACCAGAAAATTGAGAGGCCAAATGTTTAAAATACGCAACATTATAAGGCGGGAGCATCCAGATTTGAAAATTGATGTTCGCTCTGGTTCTTTGTGGATTGGTGGGATGCAGTTTTTCTGGAATTCGGAAACTCAGGAACTTGTGGGGAGGACACCAGGTTCGAAGGAGGCACAAAAGTGGAACGAATTATTGAACAAGGCTGAATTTGGAGGCACGGAACAACAGAAATCGGAAGAAATTCAGGATCAGGGGGAGCGGGTGCAATGACTAGTGGCGGAGGAGACACCACCAGTGGAGGAAAGACAGATTGAGCGCACTGAGGAGGGATTTGGAGCGGCTGACGTTGAGGTTTCTTCGTTGATACAAATTTTGAGCTACAATGTGGCAGGATTAAGAAAAGTAGCATTGGCACCAAAATTTCTTAGTTATTTAAGGCAATTCGATGTATTTTGTTTAATTGAAACTTTTGTGGAGCCGAAAGACACTTGTAATTATGAGAAATATTTTCATGCATATAACTTACACTGGGTTCCAGCTACTAGGTGGTCTACAATGGGACGTGCGAGTGGGGGGGTATTGTTGGGTTACAAAAAGATAAATGCTTTTGAAAGTATACGATTTGATTGTGTTGGAAGTTATTATTTCTTCAAAATTAAGATAATGGACTGTTTGATTTATATTATACCAGTGTACTTAAATTGCAATAAGTGGGAAGAAGATTTCAGTGCTTTTTGCGCTCTAATTTCACGTTTAAGGGGGGGAAATTTCATCTTTGTGGGGGATATGAATTGTAGAATTGGAGAGCTTCAGACAATAGATTATGAAATTCCGTTCGGGGCACCGGGGATATTTGCAGATAGAAATTCAAGGGATGGGATGGTTGATCCTAAAGGTAGTAAATTTTTGGAAGTACTGGATGAGGATGGAATGATAATTTTGAATGGGCGCACAGTAGGTGACCGTAATGGTAATTATACGTATATAGGAGCAAATGGTAGTTCGGTCATTGACTTGTGTGCTATTTCCCTCTCCATCAGTAGTTTACTGGCTTCTTTTGAAGTTGGAGTAGAGAATTACTCTGATCATATGCCAATGATATTGAACCTTTATGGAGGAAAGTTGCGGGTCGGGGGTTCAGATGAATTGTGTTTGGGGGTTGAGAAATTGATATGGAGAAACCAGGATTTGAAAAGTTATAAAGTAAAATTGAATAGAAGTCTGGAGAAATTTAATTCAAATGAAATAGGTATGGATGACTTAAGAATGGCTATAAGGGGTAGTGTAATGAATAAGAAATCTAATATGACGAATAAGGATGGTGACAGGGACAAACCTTGGTTTGATTTCAAATGTCGAAAATTACGAGATCAGAATTTGAGCCTACTGAATTTATTTCGCATCACACAGTCAGATATAGTAAAAAGTGACTATTTATGTAGTAGGGCACGTTATCAGTTTTTGTGTAAGGAAAAAAGCCGAGAGTTTAATGTTTCTGCGTGCAAAGAGTTCTGTGAGGTTCGTGACTGTAAACAATTTTGGGATTTGGTAAGAAAGTTCGTGTACAGGAAAGGCCTACCAATGAATAATATTAAGGTGGAAGACTGGGTCGGGCATTTCCAGGATTTATTTCGTGGCGATCCAAATATTGATGTGATTATGTTTGTGAGGCCGTTTGTGGAGAGTGAGCTTGATCGGGAATTTACGATGTCCGAACTGCGTAGGGTTGTAGATAGTGCGAAGGAGCAAAAGACCCCGGGTCCAGATGGAATCCCTTACGAATTTTTCAAATATGCCACAGACGAGTTTCAAATCATATTTTTGGGGTTGTTAAATAAATATTTTAGGGATGGTAGAGTTCCGGAAGACTTTGGTGCTTCGATAATTTTTCCATTGTTCAAAAAAGGAGATCCAGATTCTACGAACTGTTATAGGGGTATATCATTTATGGATGCTGCTGTAAAGATATATTCTGGTATGCTGGGGAATCGTCTAATTGATTGGGCTGAAGAAAAGGGTGTGTTGGGGGAGGAACAGGCAGGGTTTAGAAAAGGGCGCTCCACATTTGATAATTTGTTCTGCTTATGGAATTTAATTAAATGTAAAACGGTTGGTAGGGGCAGTAAACTTTATGGATTTTTTGTAGATTTTAGATCTGCATTCGATTCAGTTTTGAGACCAGCCATGTATTACAAGCTGTACCAGATGGGCGTCTCAACGAAGTTTGTAGGGGCCATTGAAAGTTTATATAGGAACACGTATGCCCAAGTATGGACGCGAAATGGTTTATCGGGTTCGTTTGGGACGCATGTAGGGGTAAGACAGGGTGATAAATTGTCGCCATGTTTGTTTATATTGTTCCTATGGGATTTAGTGGAGAGCGTGGGGGGTGGAGTGATTGTGGACGGTATTAGATTCAGTTTATTTAGCTTCGCGGATGATGTGATTTTGTTGGCAGAGGATCCAGTAATGTTGCAGATCATGATAGACAGATTGTACCAGTATACAGTACAGTGGAATTTGGAGATTAATTTGGATAAATCCAAGATAATGATTTTTAAAAAGTGTGGGGGAAAGATATCGAAAAGGGAGCGGTGGAGGTTGAATGGAAGGGAAATAGATGTGGTGAAAAGTTACACATACTTAGGTGTGACTTTGACACCACAGCTGGATTTGGGAGGGCATTTTGCTTCAAAGCTCGCAAGTGCCAAACTGGGATTGAATACTGTGTGGTCAAGGTTCATGGAAAATGGTGAAATACCTTTAGAAGCCAAATTTAATGTTTTCAAAGCAGTCAGCAGAGCAAGTTTGTGTTATGCGGGTCAAGTCTGGGGTTATGAGTTCCACGTACAGTTAGAGATGCTTCTAAAATTTTTCATTAAAAAATTGTTTGCATTACCTACTAATACACCTGACTACATGGTCTATTTGGAGAGTGGGGTAGAACAGATGTATGTGTATACGTTTGGTCTCAGTTTGAGCTACGTCATGCAGGTTTTAAAAGGTCCAAGATCGAGATATACCCACGTGATTGCGCGTGAAGTTATTCGAAAAAACGTTTCATGGGCGGCAGCTTGGAATGACCTAGCTGGAAGGCATGGAGTAGTGTTGAACATTAATGCAGAGGAACCTACAGTTATAACTCAACAAATAGAAAGGTTAATGGGTTTGGAAAAAAATAATTTTGTTGAGACTTGTAAAGCAAGGGCCTGTGCAGCACGGTTTCACAAAATTTATAAACAGCTGGGTCCACCAAATTACTTGCAGGTAGCCAATCTCAGTCATTTTGCTAAAAGAAGTATTTGTAGAGCGCGGTGTGAGATGATGGATTTGAATTATAAACCATGGGTAAAACACCGTATATTCACATGCCCACTCTGTAACTCAGGAGAAGATGAGACTGTACTCCATTTTCTAGCCCATTGTCATATACTGAAGGGAATTCGTAAAGATTTACTCGGCTCACATTACTTGACAAATGAGGAAGCGATAGAATATTTGAACGGGAAGAACTGGTTGGCTATTGGAAATTTTATTATGAGGGCTTTAAGATATAGGGATCGTCTGGTAGAGGAATGGAATTTCTAAATTGTTATTATGTTTCTAAATAGTGGGAAAAGATTAAGATAGACAGTAATGATTATAATAATGATGTGATGGTAATAATAATGTAGATGTTGTTAATGTTGAAAATTTTTATTGGATTCTTGTTATGTTTTTTGAACGTTAAATTACTGTAAGTTAAATTATTGCCAGTTGAATATGAAGATGAAAAGTGTTGTATAATATATATTTCTTTATATGCTGTATATGAGCTTTTTTGTTTTGTTTGAGTATTTGGTAAATTTGAAATAGTGGTAAAGACCGAACTCCGGCTCATAGTCTCGGGCTACAGCCGTATATGTTTTTGTTTTTGTATGGAAAATGGGATGTATGTAGATTATTACTTAATAAAACATTTCAATTCAATTCAATTCAATTCATTCATAAAAAGAACATTCGAACTTTCGAATACAAAAACTGGGAATGAATAAATGGAAAAAGATGAAAGGAAAAAAGAAAACGGAAACGCTGAGAGAACAATAAGATAAGTCCGGTAGGTATGTATTTTACCGGTGTAGGTAGGTACCAACCTGGAACTGTAAAAACATTTGCAGCCTCATTCTCCTGAGCTCTAGAAGTGGATGGTGCTGTAAATAGAATAGGTTATCTGATGATAAATCAAGAAAAGTATAATAACTGATAAGGAACTGTTGGAAGGACACTCCAGTACCCACATATGGGAATTCTGTGATGTTCGGTTGCATTGCAACAGCTGATCAAGATCCACTTTCGTTCTTCTCTCTTTTGTCCTTCGCTTGTCTCACTTCTCCTTTGTCACGTATCACGAATATATTGCTCTCAATTTTATTAACAAAAAGTGTTCTTATTTGCGGGTTAACAACGTAATTCATCTTTGCGGCTTTTTCTGGAATATCCGGTGAGTTTATTGTTGATATAATTTACAGGGCATTAGCCCAGTGTTCTTTCATGCTAGCAATGGAATATGTTCACGGGTTGATGACGTGATTGCTTTGTTACGATGTTCGGCTTCATGGTATGATCGAAGTCGGGGTTAATTTTTCATCACTGCGGCGTGTTATTTGTTGAGCACTATTAACACGGAATGAACCCTAGGGACTTTTCAACTCGGAGTTGCGGGCAGAAGTGTTACGGCGGTCAAATCTGCAGTAGTGGGTAGTTGAATAGTCTGGCGATCGGTGTGCAGCAGGAAAAGGGGGCCCCGAATTTAAATCCCACAAATGTTCCACCATGGTCAGTTGATTTTCGCATGCGGTCTGGGGTTCAGATGAAAAATTAACCATCTCTCGGTGTGAAATAAGGCGGTGACCGAGATTCACGAGGTTTTGGGTGCTTAGTTTCGATGGTCGCCATCACGGTCGCCCCGTGCATCATGGTAAGGGATGGTTACCATTTTGTGACTGGGGGACGCGTGAAGGCAAATAGCCAAAGGGTGGAAGTGGATAAACAAGACCCAACCGCGAGATGAAGGTTGCCTGGGTCGTCACAGGTAGCGCTGCCTGGGACTTCCCATAGTTCAACCACTGCGGTGTCTCGCGGATTTTCCACGAATTTCCCGATATGCAAAGGAATTATGATGTCAGCAAGAACAGAGTCAGACACCTCTGGGGAAGTGATTCTATAGCGGATGAATTTATACTATTTGCGGTGAGTATAAAATAGTCACATGATTTAAGAGAATTGTTGTAATTTTTAGCTCGAGCTAACTAAATATACCCTTATGAGAGCGGGGGTCAATACTCACAAATTAAATTTGAGTTGAAATAATTTTAAAAAAATAAATAGGTAAATAAATAAAATAGAAACTTCCCCGAGGGTTTTGTTACTATGTGCTACGATCTGCTGTTAGCGTGACTCCCCTGAGGCACAAAAGTCTGGAGCAGATTGGGAACATAGATCGTGCGGGGCATTAGCTGTGCGGTGAAGTCAGCTGTGTCGTGTAGCTGTTTAATCAAGAATCAGCTACATAATTTGCGGTAGGAAAAGCAGTTGTTGGCGGCGAAAACTACTGGATAAATTTACTTATTAGATCTCATTAGACTCATGTGGCGTGAGTAATCTTTTTTCTGACAATGCAGAACTCTGTGCTGACAATCATACTTTGCACTTCTCTGTCAAAGGGAGCCGAGTGAATTGCGGTGAACGAGGTTCAGATTATTCCTCGGTATAGGGCAGAGAGGAGATCTACCATCCAGATCTCGCGGCGACTCGATCATTCATGAAAGGTACAAAGCTGAAATCCATTGGTTTACGTTTTGGGGTACTGCCGGCATCTCAGGGATGTTTGTTGGTGCGGAAACAAATGTAATTGAAGAATAAATAAATAAATAAAACAAATTTAAAATAATAGTTCTAAGAATAGTTTTAATGATCATTTTGATAACCACGGGCAAAGGAGAAGGACTAGGTATTACTAGTTGATAGTCCCTTACTGGCAATTTGGGAATAGTGAACCTAGTGCGGCCTGAGATGACGACCTACCCCAACTGGACTTTCTGATTTTTGCGGTACAATGACTCAATTGTAGAAGTGCTCACATTTGCGAAAGTAAAAAGTCTGTTCCAGGCGATCAGATTGTTCAGTGAATTTTGAATTTCGATGTATGGAAATCGCATTTAAGTCTGGAACGGTACCAAAGCGGACGGTATGACATTCCTGGTTAATGGTTACGGGGGAATTTGCGCCTTCCTGGCTGAACGTTATCCATGGTTTTTCGCGAGTTTTCCATAGCGGTGGGAGAATCCTCAAGTGGTGATAGGAGGAACTCCAGGAGGATGTTTCAGAAATGGGAGTGTGTGCGGATTCCCGATTTTGGATATGAGGTGGGCGGTGTTTTATGTTGAAAAGGGGGAAAGATAGAACGGAGCGTTACCTTTTCAATATAATTTGTCTCCGTGTTGGAATGCGGTAGACAGAATTGGCGAGTAGTTGTGGAAAGGTACTCGTTATTTGGTGGAGTTATTTAAAGTGTTTTCTTGGCGGTGCTTCAGAAGATTATAACAATCCCAAAAGCTTGGTTAGTTTCGAGGAAAGGTTTATGGCAAAAGTGACTGAACTGAACTCCTGGTTGTTGGAAAAGGCGGTGGCAGAGATAGCTCAACGAGGTGAACAACCACGCGGTGACGGCAGGGATGGCGTGGCGCTGAATGATGGGGAGGGCGGAGCGAAGGTCCTAGAGGCCACTCAGTCCAGAAAGCGGCATGTGGACCTAGCTCTTCCTCGGGCTCAGAATAGGTTGTCCCAGGACTCCTACTCTGTGTGGAGGCGGAGGGTGACTCTCGACCTCAAAGCATGCGGAGTAGATTTTGTGATGGATCCGTCCCGTCCTCCTCCATCTTAATACGGCGCGTCAGACCTAGCCCAGGCAGCTGTAATGACATATGTCATGTCCAATGTAGGACCTGATCTAGAGAATGCGGTGAAAAACATCGATGAACCTGGTGAGGCGTTGGAGATGATTGAGGATGTAGTTGATCCTTCTTCACTTGCTAAGGAACATTGGCTTCAGATAGCCATTATAAACATAGGGCATTGCCTATAGCCCGGCAATAAGGTTTAATGATGAACTCATGCGATTTATATGTATATTATTGTATTGAAACTTGAAATAAATAAACATATAAATAAATCATGTTCGATTTGCAGAGGGAATCGGTGATTGAATTCCAAAACCGATTCAAGGCCGTGTGGAGAGTATCAGAAAATGTCCCGATGCGGATCTGAAGGACAAGTCAGTGAGGCAGCACCTGGTGAACTCAATTGCGGAGGAGTGTCCCAGGATAGCTGAGGAAGCTCTACATGATGCTTCAACCACGGCAGAAAGCATCTTTGAGAGGATGTATACGTGGTGTGACAATTAGAGGACCGAGGCGGCTGGGTCCAACAATACCTAGGTTGAAACTAGGGCATTGAAACTATACGACAAAAGCAGAAGGCACAGTGGTGTCCAGATTTTGAACGGTCAGCCAAGAAAGGGTCCGGAATGTGTTTCAATTGCGGTCTGTCGGGTCACTTGAAGAGGTTTTGTCCACATGCGGTGGGGAATAAGATCTGCTACAACTGTGGTGAAACGTGACACCTGTCCAAGGAATGTAGACTACCATGGACGAAGGAAACACGCAAGGTGAGGCACAATCGGCAAAGGAGTGACAAGTGACAGGGGGAAACCAACCGGATACAGCCAAGCGGCGATGGCAAGAGGCGTGTGACCAAGTATGAATCTGGGGGAGAGCGTAAGAAGAGCGGTGGAAAAACGTCTAATAAAAGGTTTTATTTAGACCAGCGGGCAAATTATAATTGCGGTGGCGCGTTGGCCATAAGCATATTATTATGCTTTGGTTTATTAAACCAAATACTCGGAACTCAGACCTTATTTTTAATGTTTACAGAGCTTAGGCGTTTTCCAAAGCCAGTAAGAATTGCATGTGCAAGCGATGATGAGAATGTGGATTTGATCATACAAGAGGCGGGTGATATAGTCTACTATTGAGGTGAGAGTAGCCGGTACAGGATACTTACTGATATGCTGTATGCTCCTCAGTTGGGGGTGAATTTAATCTAGCCCTGGAAACCAACGATGAAAGGCTCTATGGCTAAGTTTGACAAGGAATCTCTGAGAATTATAGATTCTGCTACAGGACAGACGTTGAAGGCTGGGTGCTCTAAGGGCAAGTTCTGGTGAGTGGTCTTTCAACTTCCATTGGATGGAGCGAATACCAGGAAGAAAGATCACATCCTGGCAAAGGTGTGAAGGAAAGCGTTAGTTGTACAGACTGCTGATCAGCTTACAAACACGTCTAGCGGTGACGTGCAAAGTGAGGCTGGCTCTTCTCGAGCAATTGCGGTGGAGGTCAAGCAGGAAGCAACTCAAACTCTTCATCTGTGTGGAGTGGTGGATGCGGAAACCTCAGTCTCAGTTGCAGGGGAGACAGATCCACATATGGTCAATACAGATCAAATAAATAGCAATATCACACTTGATACTCGTAAAAGGCAGTTTGTCCCACATGATAGGGGCTCCTCTCCAAAAAGATTGAGAAATGAGGTGAATTTGAGAGACGATAAGGGGTTTTTGTGGCATTTGCGGTTGAATCATGCCTCAAAGACGTATTTGCGGCGAGGTCCTACCCCGAGTTGAAGGCAGTTAAATTTGGATCAAACATATTAGACTGTCCTGACTGCCTACAGTCAAAAGCAAGGAGCAAGCCGTGTAATTCTGAGAGAACTCCAGGGGTTGAGGCATTTCTTAGGCTTAATAGTGACTTGCTAGGTCCCATCAAGCCCATGGCTCATAGGTCACAGACGTGGTATATTGTGACGTTCACAGATGACATGAACCTGTATGTTTTTGTATATGAAAACAATAATAAGACTCAAGTACATGTGGCTTTGAAACTGTGTCTTGTGGAGTTACAAAGTGTCACTGGCAGGCATACCAAGGTTGCGGAGATCCAGGTTGATGGGGGCCTAGAATTTAAAACTGAAGAAATGCGGATGGTTCTAGAGAGTAAGCAGATTTCACTTGCAGTGTGTGAACCGTACACTCCTCAGTTGAATGGTACTGCGGAGAGATTAAATTACGAACTGTTGGAGAAAATTTGAGTGATCCTGCTGTCATCAGGCATTCCTGCTTATTTTTGGGCATATGCTATGAAACATGTAATTCATGTACCTACATAATCAAACTTCCAATAAGTTGAAAAGATTCAAGTTTCCTTACTAATTTGCTACAGGTAAACTACCCTCCTTGAAATATTTGCAGCGTTTTTGTTGTGAGGCCTATGTGCTGGAGAAGAAACCTAAGACAAATTGGTCCTCAATGAAATTTATTAGAATTGAATAGGAAAATTGAATTAATAACGACGAGGTCTCGAAATTAACACGTTCTTCCTTTTATTGATGAGTCTTTTCTGGGGTTATACAAAAGGAAGAAGGCTAAGTCATCAGAATAGTAAATCAATACATCACACACAAGGCGGCGATTGAGTTCATTTTGCAGGGCGGAGAATTCGGTTACTTTGCCCTGCATACAAAGAATCAAGTAGTTGTTGAGTCAAAAGATGTAGATTTTGTAGAGAGCAGAACATTTGCGGATTTTCTCCTCTCGCGTTCAGTTGAAAATGCAGTGATTGATTTTGGGTTGATGGTATGTGTATGATGCGGGTGTTTCTCATAAACTGGATGGTTTGCCAAATGCAGAAAATGCACAAGTGTCATCAAGGAATGTCAATGTGAGTTGTGGTATTCAGCAGAAGCCAATCCCAGGTGCCTCTTGGTCTGGAGACAATTGTATTCGGAGTCTCATCAATGAGAATGATCGTTTCCAAATCTATGAGGAGCCTGAAGATGACAGTCATGCGTGCTGCATTGGTGGTGATGCAAGCGGGGTGAGCGGTGATCCCCAGACATATGCGGAGGCTATGCAGTCCACTGATGCGGCACAATGACGGGAGGCGGTGAATACTGAGTTTCAGGCTCTAGAGTAGTGTGAGACCTGGGTGCTTGTCTCAAGGAGTGCGATGCCAACAGGGGTTAACCTTCCTAAACCGCGTTGGGTACATAAGCGGGAAAGTTGAAGTGGTCGGATCGATTAGGTATTGTAGCAGACTGGTAGTTTGTGGCTTTGCAGATAATCATCATTATGATCTTGTAGGTAACCAGACGTCAAACTTCTTCTTGCAATGGCGGTGAAATTTGAT
Source organism: Stenodema calcarata (assembly GCA_963920205.1). NCBI lineage: Eukaryota > Metazoa > Arthropoda > Insecta > Hemiptera > Miridae > Stenodema > Stenodema calcarata. The sequence goes on from OY986051.1 coordinate 493,301, forward strand.
CTGGATCTTAGACAGTACGATGTCCAGATGGCGTTTCTGAAAGGTCATTTTGGGACTTAGCTTTACCAGAGTATAAACGTTGGATGGTGAAAGAAAACGAGGGTTAAAGAAATTGAATGACGGTATATTGATAACAAGATTGATATCAGCGTACGTATGGATACTACGCTTGCCACCAAAATGGTCCAGTGTTGCATGTCACTACAGTCATCTTGAAAAGCTCGTTTATGTTGAGCTTCCAGAGGGTTATGCAGAATACCTTGGTTGCGGTCAGGACTTGAAGGGGGGAAAGTTTGCAAGGTCCACCGAGCGCTGTATAGTCTGAAAGTATCTGTAAAGCAGTGGCTTGAACGGTTCAAGGCTGTGGTGAAGAAAATAGGCTTCAAGCCCTACCCTTTCCAACCTTGTCTGTTCCTTTGGAGATCTGGGGGTGGGGTGGCAATTCTGTTTCTCTATGTTGATGACATAATAGCAGCTTCCAATTGTGGCCCCATGATAAATCAGACCACGACCTTGTCACAGGGTGAATTTTTGATTACAGTTCTGGGCGAGCCTCAAAAATATTTGGGTTTAGAGATCAATAGGAAGCCATGAATGTTTCAAGTCGAAAGCAGGCAAATTGTACGTGGGCGGATTGGAAGACCATAACATGAGTGCTGCGTTACTTGCGAGGGACAGTGAATTTGGAATTGGTATTTGCAGATTGATCCAATTCTATAGACTGTTATGTAGAAGCATCGCTTCAGCATCAGGCTTTGTGATTAGGGTGTTTGGCAACCTAGTCGTTAGGAAAACGAAGTGGCAGAAAGAATCACGTTGACCTATCGTCAGCGGAGAGTGAAGTTGTGGCTATGTCCCAAGCCTGTAGGGAGTAAGCGTCAATTCGAACCCTCTGTTACTGGTTTATTGGCGTGGGGTTGATTTCCATAATTTACGGGGATTCGAAACCTGCTATACGACTGGCGGAAGTAAACGAGTCCTTGACTCTGAAACATCTGGTTATTAGGCTTAGCTATCTGTATGTGCTGAGAGAGTTTCAACAAGGAAATATTACGATTGAGTGGATTTCCACTGAAAAGCAAGTGGCAGACAGTTTTACAAAACCTCTTGCTTGTCCTAAATTTGTTCAGTTCTGTAACTTCTTATTGCAAGAATGTTGATGCGTTCCAAACATATTTCAGATCCACTATTCAGCGACATGATGTAAGCCATGCAGATGAAGACATCACGCGGTGCAGACCCATTGCAGAAAGAAAGAAAGAAAAGGAAAATGCAGAAGAACTCGGTAGTAAGCGGTGGAACTATGCGGTGCTCAAGATGGATGCGGTGCTATGGGCCACGGGTGATTTCCCATGGGTACCTACTGTTTTGAAGGGGGGTGTTGGTTCCAGTACCCACATATGGGAATTCTGTGATGTTCGGTTGCATTGCAACAGCTGATCAAGATCCACTTTCGTTCTTCTCTCTTTTGTCCTTCGCTTGTCTCACTTCCCCTTTGTCACGTATCACGAATATATTGCTCTCAATTTTATTAACAAAAAGTGTTCTTATTTGCGGGTTAACAACGTAATTCATCTTTGCGGCTTTTTCTGGAATATCCGGTGAGTTTATTGTTGATATAATTTACAGGGCATTAGCCCAGTGTTCTTTCGCTGGAGCAAATTTCGTGACGATTTTTCGTGACGATTTTCGTGACGATTTTTTTGTTATGTGCCATATGAAAGACATGAAAATGTCAAAATAGAAGAATAAAACATATAATTAGAAAAAATACAAAGATAAATAATCGGAAACCAAACATGAGCCGAAATATTGACACCTACTTGTACATAAAAAGAACATTCGAACTTTCGAATACAAAAACTGGGAATGTATAAATGGAAAAAGATGGAAGGAAAAAAGAAAACGGAAACGCTGAGAGAACAATAAGATAAGTCCGGTAGGTATGTATTTTACCGGTGTAGGTAGGTACCAACCTGGAACTGTAAAAACATTTGCAGCCTCATTCTCCTGAGCTCTAGAAGTGGATGGTGCTGTAAATAGAATAGGTTATCTGATGATAAATCAAGAAAAGTATAATAACTGATAAGGAACAACATAATACTATTAGTATATAAAAATAAATAAATCAGTGCTTACCAGCCTCTGAAGGAAACAGCCTAGTTCAGGTACTTTTGTAAGGAATTAGGAATTTTATACTTATGAATAACCACTTACCGTGGTTGGATGCCGAAAGGGATCTGCGACGGATCCCTCAAGGCCAAAAGATACGCAATAATCACAACAAAACTTAACATTGAGCCCGAAAACATCATGAAAAGCGGCGAGAAAATGTAGGTAAACAAGTGGTTCGACATTGATGAATAACGAAACGGAACGCAGTCTGTCGTAGGTCAGGTCATCTAGAATCTAGAAAGGTATTAAACTCAGATGCCACTAGAATGCGCGATAGTTCAGTTTCAGGGCAGAATGTTGAGGCCTATTTATTATAATCAATAATTTGAGTCGAAACGCTCCCCGTAGCTGGATCGATAAATCGAGGCTGGGTGAATTGAACGGTAGGCCTTGTATCGATCGATCCATTCCGCTCGGAACGTGATATTGGGCACTTACTTAGCAATACTGACACCAGACACGACCAATCTCTTAAAACAAACATTCCATAGGTCGCGAATATAGGAATGAGGATACATTGATAAATTATGGGACAAGAATCGCCTAATGTACTGCCAGTGTGGCTGGGTTATACAGTCCCAGCAAAACACGATAGTCACGCGTTTCGTTGCCTAACCCTATCAGACAAAAGGGGGTTCGACCAAATTGTTGATGACATTGTTACGAGAAATCCTTCGTGTCATCTTTTGGATGTGCGCTCCCAAAATCCTGATAATTACACAATTTTGAAAAAAATAATCAGATTTACGTACCCAATTCTTCCTCCCCCTCTCTCTCGCTTCATAAAGTTATAATTGACATGAGAGTGGTAGGAAGGATCTACATTCATTTGATTACTCGGGGAATCAAAGTCCTTGACACATAGCATAGGTATCAGTAGTAATTATAACAAAACCTACTTATTGTGTAAAGACATGTACAGGACTGATCTTAGTGCACGTAGGAATTACCAAAAACTATACAATAGGTACTTTGGAGCAATGCAACTCATCACAAATACTTTTCATTGAAATAGTTAGAAATTCTTTAGTGTACTTGACAGACTGGTGATTTCTGAGAAATGCGAGGCTCGTGGTTGGTAGAACCATCTGATGACGTTGAACTTACCACCACTATTATACTGAAATAAATTAGTATTGATCGACCTAATACAGTGGAGCAGCTAAACAGAAAAGCATTTTAAACTCATGCTTTAATCAGAGTAATTGGCGATTTGATTAAATCAAGAACCATTCAATGAATGTGTAATTCCCGAATATTACTTTCTCAGAGTAGGTACTCATTGGAATGAGCCACAGCAAAGGTTGAGCCAATAAGGACTTGTTGACACAATAATTCACAATATTATATAATTATTATTGTGAATCAAACAGTTGAAATACAGGCCGATGTTCATACTAAGGAACAGCTGTTTGGAACATCACATGGTTTTTGGCATGTAGATTGTTTTGTTCTGAAGTACTTTTCGTGCTACGGAAAGAAGGTAATTTCGAATGTTTGTTGACAGGTACTTCTTTCATAGGAACATTGCCGACGTAGGTCGGTGGAATTAAAAACCTCAGAATTATGTAGGTTCACTTTATTTGTAATTAATTCATTATCTCCATCATTTGGTTTCTGTACAAACAGAGATAATAAACCGGTGTGTCAGGAATTTGCAGAGTTTTTACATTTCTATTGTACCCTGAGAGCTCCGCTGAGTTCACCTCACAAAAGCAAGGAACCTCCTCAAGCAAGGAATCATTCCAATATTAATCCTTCCCACATTGAACAACATGAACAGTTCATGTTACATGAACAGATAGTTACTATCTGACCGATCCGTACCATAGGTATGAAGATTAAGTGTGTTGTACTAATATCACTGACCATAAATTTTATTACAGTCGACTCCTGTCTATTGATTTCTACTGCTGGTTCTCCAATTTTGTGTTAAACCTTTGAACATGAAACTCTTTAATCCTTCACTGAATTCTAATAGACCTAAAGTCGACTTCGTTTTTGATGAATCGATTGAGGGATCCATTTGTTGAGTTACCTCCAGATTAATTGAGCCAATGAGGGTATTTCCCTGAACTGAAACCGGTCGGAGTAAAATACAGCATTTATTTATAAAGTGGCTGACGCCTCAAAGAGCGATCCTTTTCTCTTCGTTTACCGTCTCTTCCCTTTCAATACTCTAAAGATCAATAACAGAGTGGGCTTGTACGTCTTCAACGATTCCCACAACCTGCCGTACGAGAAAGAACAAAACAACTAAATCCAGTTGAGCCTGTAAGCGAAAATCACAATGCATTCTGACTGCAAATAAGGAAGTATGTAAATATGTAATCAGCTTGCTTAACCACTTGTGAATACACGTTTGAATACAATATTTGTTTATTAAATAAACAAATTTTGTTACCAGTTAAATGACTCACAGTTTCTTACGGCAATGAAACTGCCATAGTAACAGCATAACCATTTTCGTTTGTGTGCAGGTCACGAGTATGAAGAAGGTACAAAAAAAATCTGAAAGAAGGTACGAAAAAAATCTGAAAGATTGGTTTAATAAGGAGACGATAAGTCATTGTAACTTCCAATATAATGACACTCCTATCATGACGAGTTTCCGGGCAAGTGTCATGCTAATAAAATTTATTATAAAATTCAATTCCAGTATTGTAGGTATAGCGACATTGTCAGTTCAGTGCCTCTCTGTCGTCAGGTTTCGGTGTGCCGATTCGAGCTCATTACTGAGTTCGTAATTCACATGGTACAAAAGGTCACAGCGTTTGTTACATTTGAACTGCGCTAGTAATGTTTGCTAGTTGAATTGTTCTCCGTTAGTCGCGTTTCTGATGTTCCATCTCTGTTGGTTGGCTAGGTTGGTAACACTTTTGTTATCTTATCTTTGTGTTTTGATTTGTATGGTGAATGTTCTCTACTTCTCGCGTGATTATTTAGTATTCTTGAAGTTTTGTAAAGATCGGTCTATTGTTCTCGTTCTTATTGATGAGCTGTTGGCGAATAAATAGTAAAGCGTTGGGATGTGTTGTTGATCGTTTTGATAAATCCCGACATTTGGCGACCGTGACAGGACTTGACGCCACAGCTTATCGATAAGTGTACCTAACCGTGGAAAAGTTTCGTGAGTTTCTTTCGTTGATAGCGTATTTGTAGACATTTGAACGATGCCGTTACTTGCCACTGAGAAAAAGGAAAGGACGATGCTCCGGTCTTCTTTTAGTAGAACCGCCAAGAAGATGGATGAACTATTGAATAAGAAGCCGCCACCACCAGACTTGAAGGAAAAGATTGTAGCCCTACGGGAGATTCTTGAAACAAGGTACGAGGAATTGAATAATAAAAACTCTATAATTTCGATTCTTCTTATTGAAGAAGAAAATGCAGAAGATTCGATTCTAGATGCAGAACAAGAGAAAATTGACGAGTATGCACAAGAATATTTTAGATTAAAAATAGCTGTCGAAAACGTAACCTCCCCCTCAGCTAAAGACGAAGTGGACTCGTCCATTGCATCCGCTGTTTCGTCGACTCCTTCGCGATCTAAATACAAACTCCCCACATTAAGATTGAAGGAGTTTAATGGGGATTTGAAAAAGTTTATGCCCTTCTGGTCTCAATTCAGAAAAATTGATGAGGACCCACAACTGGATGATGTAGATAAATTAGGGTATTTGATTATGTCCATGACTCCGGGGTCACCTGCTGCAGACCTTGTTGATAGTTATCCTGCATCCCGGGAGATGTACCCACTAGTTGTGAAGGCTTTGAAAGAACGTTTTGGAAGAGAGGACCTTTTGACAGAGTTTTATATTAGAGAAATGTTGAAACTAATTCTTCAGAACACAACTTCAAGAGAAAAATTGGCTGTATCGATTTTGTATGACAAACTACAGTGCCACCTGCGTAATTTAGAGGCATTGGGTGTTTCTGCCGAAAATTGTGCGCCAATATTGATGCCCCTAGTTTCCTCCTGTCTCCCTGATGAATTGTTACAGGTCTGGGAGAGAAGTAGCATTCCACTCCTGCAGCAACATCCAAAGATGTTTTGAATAATTTGTTGGGTTTTTTGGAATGTGAGGTTCAAGGTGCGCAAAAGGTGGATGTTTTATGAATGGGAAGCATAAATGACATAATCATAAGACAGTCAGCTCCAACATGATAAATTATATTTTGTAAAAAACCGTTCTCCCCACATCTCACACCAAAACCTCCGGCCCGCCAATGCAGCCAACATAACAACCCAACATCTCCCCCCTACAAGATATCATTTGCACACGTGAGTAAATCTTATAAATTACTTACAAATGAGAATATAGAACAGACATAGAGATGTTATGAGACATTATGAACAGACATAAGACAGTACACATAAGAGTAAACGTTAAACAAAATGACCTAATCAAAATAACTTGCACATGACTTGGAGATATTATGAACAGACATGGAGACTGAGCAACGTGAACATTGAACAGACATAGAAACGAGAAATTACTTAATCATATCATAATCCCTAAATCTGGAAGGAACCCTTATTTGACGGCCTGACCTACTGTAGGATGGTTGGCTAGCATTTTCTCCCCCTATCCCTGCACGCCCCTCACCTGATGGAGATGGAGTGACATGCTCATCACAAGGAGAAAGGTTGTCCTGAGGATCAGGGCCCCGCTCCGGAGGACTTTCTGACAATCCTACTTCCCGCCCATTTCCCCCAGGCCTGAGGTCCCTCAATGGTCTAGGAGTGATGAAGATCTCATTTCTCCTATAGGATCTGCCCTCTTCAGTTTTTACAATGTAGGAGCGAGGAGTTGTCCCTTGTGCAACTATTACCCCCGGAGTCCAAACCGAGTCAGGAAGCTTCTGAAACATCACCGGGTCCCCAACACGCAATTCAGCTCTTGGTTTAGCAGTACGATCATGGAGAATTTTACTTGTCTCCCGTTTAGCTATCAGTTTGTTTCGATCTCGCAATATCGTGGTCTCAGGAGTCAAATATTTAGGAGTACAAGGGATGTTAGAACGTAGATTCCGCCCCATAAGACCTGACGCAGGCGAGCCCACGTCACCCCGTGGTGTATTTCTCAAGTTGAGGAGGCCCAATAAAGGATCCTGACCCGATTCCAATGACTTAGTGAAGAGACGCTTTATGGTTTTGACAGCACTTTCCGCCAAGCCATTTGATTTAGGATAATGAGGTTACGACATAATATGCAAGAAACCCCATTCCCCAGCAAAGTCCCTGAAACTCTGGGAGTCAAAATACAATGCTCCATCTGTATATAAAACTAATGGCACACCATGGCGCGCAAAGATCGATTTAATTTTAAGTATCACTGTGGCACTTCTCAAATTTGGCAAATTAGCAACCTCCATGAAATTTGTTAAAGAGTCTACTACTACTAAGTAATGCTGGCCGTTCCATTCAAACGCATCACATGCCACTTCCGACCATGGATTGAGAGGTAAGTCCTTGCTCAAAAGCAGGGTTTTAGCTTGGTTGTTTTGGAATTTCAGACAAGTAGGGCAGGATTTAACAAATTTCTTTATGTCCTGGGCAATGCCCAACCAGAATACGGTATCCTCAGCTCTACAAGTTGTCCTACTGATCCCAGGGTGACCTGTGTGAAGCAAGCCCAGAACCTCCGCACGCATTGAACCCGGTATCACAATACGATCGCCCCTGAGAACAAGGTCCTCGCAAAGACTCAACTCATTCCTAATTTCATAGAAAGGTTTGCAAAGTTCTGTCACATTTTTATAATTTGGCCACCCGTCCTGAGTATAGCGACGGAGTTGAGTCAACAATGGGTCCTTCATTGACTCAGCAACCAACTTAGCTTTTTGTTTACTTATCAATGAAGTACACATAACACTAGCTACAAAGAGGTCGTCAGAGTCCTCAACCATGGTAGTAGTGTCACAACCGGAGCGAGTGAAATCCCTGGAAAGTGTGTCAGCAACATACATGCATTTACCAGGTGTATGTACCAGGTAGAATGAATAAGGCTGAGTGTGGAGCAACATCCGTTGAAGGCGTGAAGGGATTTTATGTAAGGGTTTGGTGACCAAACCTAATAGAGGTTTGTGATCGGTTTCCACCCTAACTTTGTCCCTACCAAGAAGAAAATGTTTAAACCTCATCAAGCCAAAGCACACTGCTAATAACTCCTTCTCCACTTGAGAATAACGCTGCTGAGTTTCAGTCAAAGCTTTTGAAGCAAATGCAATTGGGCGACCCTCCTGAAACAAAGCCGCCCCCAAACCCATTGAACTAGCATCCACACTAAGGGTCAATTCCTTATTTGCATCAAAAAATGCTAAAACAGGAGCTGTTGTGACTGCCTTTTTCAGAGCCCTGAGCGACTTATCCTGAGATTCAGTCCATATGAAGCAAATGTCATCTTTGAGCAAATCACGTAGAGGACTAGTCAGCTCTGAATAATTAGGTATGAATTTTGACAAATAATTAAACATACCCAGCACACGCTGTAGCGACTTTTTATCAGCCGGGCACCTCAATTCTGTCACTGCCTTGATTTTCTCAGAAGTAACTGAGATCCCCGTATTGGAAAATAAATGTCCCAAAAATTCTACTTTGTTTGCAAAAAACACACACTTTTTAGGATTAAATTTGATCCCCTTGAAATCTGCTCTTTCTAACACAGCAATTAACAGCTGTCTCAAATTGTCTTTATTGTCCGACCACAGCAAGATATCATCTTGATAGGTCGCCACATTAGCAAAATCTGAAAATGTTTCTGAAATTTCGGCATGAAAAATTTCGGATGAACAATTTAACCCAAAAGGAAGACGAAGGAAGGAATAACGCCCCCATGGCGTTTGGAAGGTACACAGCTTACTGCTGCTGTCATCTAATGGGATCATCCAAAAGCCTGACTGAGCATCTAATTTACAAAAAACTTGAGCATTCCCCACTCGGGCTGCTATTTCGTCCACAGTTGGGAAGGGGAAATGAGGACGCTTTATAAATTTGTTCAAATTTCTTGGGTCAATACAGACTCGGAGAGACCCATCTTTCTTTGCAACTACCGCCATTTGGTTTACCCATTCTGTTGGTTCGATTGTTCTGGATATTATACCCGACTTTTCCATTTTATCTAATTCTTGTTTAACTTTACTGGTCAGCGATAGTGGAACCCTCCTAACTGGACAAACTACTGGCCTGGGATTGGAATCTAGATGAATTTTAACTTTAGAGGAGAAACAGCCAACCTTACCATCAAATAAATGCTCAAATTTAGTTGGCACCGGCAGTTGGGCAAAATTCACATCATGTACTCTAGCAATGAGTCCCAATTGCTCGGACGTTTGTAAACCTAGTAAATTAGGACAATCTCCGTTCATCACCATAAATTCTATCTTAACATGCTTACCTTTATATGTACAATCAATTTCACATCGACCAAGCACTGGCACCTTATTGTTAGTAAACGATTTAAGAACTAATGTAGTCTTACGCAAATTACATGATCGAAACCCTAGCCTAGTAAATTGAGGCCATCCCATTACATTGCATGCAGCTCCGGAGTCAACTTTCAGCTCCACCCCCTGGCCCCTCATGACAAGTTTAACAGTGTACCAATTCATACCTGCCGTGTGTTTGAGAGCACCAACGTAGATAGAGTCACACAAAAATTCGGAGTCACTTAAAAGGCCCTCTGCACCCCCCATCTTAACCTGATGAACTGTAGATCGGGCCTTCTTTTTAGTCCACTTGCATATGACTGAGCCCTGGAAGTGATTCAACTGGTCACATGCCCGACATGGCTTGCCAAACGCTGGACACCGCCCATAGTTATGACTAAAAGTACAAAATTTGCAGTCGGAAATCGTTCGCGGTGTGACATCCTTACGTATAGAAGAGCGTTTAGGGTTAGAGGCACGCACAACATCCACCTCCGGCGGCTCCATCTTGATATCTGGGGTCTGTATCTTGACCACACGCTCCGATACAGCAGCCCTTGAACGACACGTCTCCAAAGCCACCTCTTTAGTCAAGTTGGATACATTTAATAATTGCTCCTGAAGCTTAGTGTCGGAAATACCTGTCACAAATATATCACGGATCAAATCCTCCTTCAACGTTGAAAATTCACAAGTGGCACTGAGATTCTGTAGAACAGTCATATATTGAACAAAGGACTCACCAGGCAATTGCTTACGAGTAAAGAATACAAACCGTTCATACGTTACATTTGATCGAGGTAAAAAGTGAGAGTCAAACTTAGCCAGAATCGTCTCTAAGTCCTTTTGTTCAACCGCCGATAAGCCAAACGATTCGAAGACATCATGAAGCTCATCGCCCCCAGAATGGAGCAAAATCGCCACTTTACTTTCAGCCGTGGCCGACGACTGATAGGCGGCGATATACGTCTTGAAATTACGTTTATATCTTTTCCAATTAATGGCCATGTTGCCCTCGGTGGCCAAAGACGTCAAGATCGGCAGCGGTGCGGTAGCCATGGTACACAACAAAACACGTATCGGCACTGAACAATCCAAAATTCCAACAAAAACTGTACCGCACAAGGACTCGGGAACTGTCAAACAACCGCTGTCACCATGTTTTATGAATGGGAAGCATAAATGACATAATCATAAGACAGTCAGCTCCAACAGTGGATATGGCTAGATCATGTTTTTTTATTTCTGAACACAATAGGAGTTCCACTTCCCGAAGCAGTGGGCGAAAGAAAGAACCTCAGAATATTCTTGATTTTAAGGAGTGCCCTACTGCTGCTGGACTTCTGAATGCCTCAGGGAACAAGGCTGGGGCCCGCTGTATTTTTTGTTTCGCAAATCACAAATCTCAGGACTGTAAGCAGCTTTTGGATTTGACGCTTGTACAACGACGTGAGAAGGTGAATGCCAGCAGAGCCTGTTTTTGCTGCCTTGTTATTGGTCACCCAGCTGCACGTTGTAGAAACAGGCCTAAGTGTCCTCGGTGTTCAAAAAACCACTTTGAATTTATGTGTGGCCAGGCCACCCAAGATAGTAAGGCGAGGAAAGAAGATCAAAATTCTAGTATATGTAGTGCGGCAGTTGTGACGTACTTATGCAGACACTCCTGGTTCTTGTGCGAGGCAAGAACAACCAATTCAAGAAAGCCCGGCTTTTGATTGATACGGGTTCACAGCGTTCTTATGTCTTATCAAGTACTGCAGATGAGATGGGGTATACTCCAGAAGGTAAAGAACTCATTCAGCACTCACTATTTGGAGGAACTAAGACAGACGCTGTTAACCATACAGTTTTTCAGCTGTATGTTTCAAAGACTGATTTTTCCTATAATTGTAGTTTTGCTGTGCTTGGTCAAGGGAAAATCTGTGGAACAATATCGACCATTCCAGATGGCCCTTGGATACAGGAACTAGCTGCCGAGAATATTGAATTGAGTGACGTTGGGTCTCCTGCAGACATTGATATTTTGGTGGGAGCTGATGTGGCTGCCTAACTTTGGACAGGAAGACGCTTTCCTTTGAGCTCGGGACTGGTGGCAATGGAAACTAAACTAGGATGGACTCTTTCAGGGAGAGTCACAGATTCACCAATCTCAAAAAATGAGACCTTGGCTGCAGTAGTGACAACCATGCTCAATCGAGAAGCTACCATAACTGATCTGTGGACGCTGGACACATTAGGAATCACTGACCCTGCAGAAAGGATATGTAGAGCTGAAATTGAAGAGGCTACACAGCAGCATTTCTTGAACACTGTTTCCATAAATGAAGAAGGTCGTTTTGAAATACATCTCCCATGGGTAGAGAGACATCCTGTTTTACCTGCCAACTATCAGCTATCCTTGAAAAGACTACACGCTACTATCAAGAAATTGCAGAAAGATGGCTACTACGATGCATATCAAGAGGTTTTTGATGATTGGTTACGTGAAGGCGTCATTGAGGAAGTACCATTGGAAGAGCAAAAGGAGGCCTGCCACTATCTGCCTCATCGACATGTATTGAAGCCTGGTTCCACCACTCCTGTGCGCCCTGTTTTTGATGCATCAGCCAAAGAAAATAGACACCCAAGCCTGAACGAGTGTTTGGAGAAGGGCCCCAACCTCATTGAGAAGATTCCCTCTTGTCTTGCACTTTTTAGACAAAAGAAAGTGGGGGTAGTTGGCGATGTAAGAAGGGCTTTTCTACAGATAAGTATTTGCAAGAAGGACCGAAATGTCCTCAGATTCCTGTGGATTTGCAAAGATGGAGTGTTGAAAGTTTTCAGACACTGTCGAGTTGTTTTTGGAGTGTCTCCAAGCCCATTCTTACTGGAATCATGCATCAAGTTGCATTTGCAAAGTGTGATTGAGCAAGGCAAGAAAGGTCAAGCACCCTGGTCAGTACCATTAGTGGAGTTGCTAGCAGAAAGCTTCTACGTTGACAATTGCCTTGTCAGCTTGGAAAATGAGGAACAAGCTGACAGATTCATTGAGACTGCCTCAACCATAATGAAAGAAAGACATTTTGAGCTTCGTGGCTGGGAGCAAACTGGTGATGTATGTTCTGCTAGGCCTACAAATGTTTTGGGACTTCTGTGGCACAAAGAAGAAGATGTTCTAGCGGGAAATTTTGAGAGCTTGTTGTCACTTAATATGGACAAGGTAACCAAAAAAGTTATATCAAGTGCAGCACACCGAATATTTGATCCTATTGGAATATTTTGTGCTGTAGCCTTGATCCCAAAGCTTCTTGTGCAACAAACTTGGGAGCTAGGACTCACATGGGACCAAGAAGTCAATGATGAGCTCAAGAGTTCATTTTTAAAATGGTTTAAAGAAGCTCCTTTGCTCGAGCAGGTACGGATTCCTCGCTGGATTTTAGGTTCTGATAATATAGCTGAGTCTTTGAGTCTTCACGTGTTTTCTGATGCATGCCAGACCTCATATGCAGCAGTAGTTTTCCTACGAGTCGAGACCAGAGATGGAGTCAGGGTTCAGTTGATGGCAGCCAAAGCTCGGGTAGCTCCTTCAGTCAAGTCGGCCCGGGGAATGACGATCCCTCGACTGGAGTTACTTGCAGCACTTATTGGAGCTCGACTTCATTCTACAGTTGTGAAAGATTACAAGCTGCACAATACTAGAACAATATTCTGGACTGATGCCTCAACAGTTCTTGCATGGATATTGCGCAGTGAACCTTGGGATGTTTTTGTCATGAATAGGATAAAAGAAATTCGTGAACTGACAGAAGGGTGTGAATGGAAGTATGTGCCAGGAACGGGGAACCCTCTTGGGGTAAATTAAATAGCAGCAGTAAGCTTTCCAAAGTAGTTTAATAGGAGAACACAGAAGCGAGAACTTCAACAGAGATAGAACTACTAACAGAACACAACGACTGACTCACATCTTTCTGCGCATGCGCGCTTATTAATACAGTGTTACCAATAAGATTGGCGGCCAACACCCCCTCTCAATCTTATTCACATTTCACAAACATCAACACCACATGATTTACGAAAAACTTCAAACTTTGGCAAACCGAGTGACTTGGTACAAACGTCAGCTAACTGTTTATCAGTAGGTATATATATCAGTTTTATAACCCCCTCTGAAACTAAATTCTTTACAAAATGATGTCTCACATCAATATGTTTGCTTCGCTTAGTCTCAAGTGTTTCGGCCATTTTAATACATGATTGGTTGTCTTCGTAAATTGTAATTGGCAAAATCAAATTTCGACACAAATCGTTCATCAATTGTTTCACAAATAAACATTCTGTCACACAAGAAGCTAATGCAACATACTCACTTTCAGAGCTGGATAATGTTACAATTGGTTGTTTTTTCGATTTCCAATAAATCAAATTACTATTTACGTTAAGTAAATAACCACTTATACTTTTCCTATCATTGAGATCTTGTGCGAAATCCGCATCAACATAAGCATTTAATTTGAAAACTGAACCCGATTTCTCGTATACCAATCCTAAATTCACAGTCTTCTTCAAATAGTGCAATATATGTTTCAAATACTTCCAGTGTATTTCACTGTAATTGTTCTGAAACTGACTCATGTATGTTATTGAATAACATATATCAGGCCTAGTTCCTAGCATAATATACATGAGGCTTCCAACAAGTTCTTTGTAAGGCGCTTTATAGTCATCACTTTCTTCAAGTTTTAGATTGAGCTTAGGAGGCAAAGGTAATGAAAAAGGTTTACATTGTATCATACTGAATCTTTTCAAAACCTTTGTGATCAGATCTTTTTGGTCTATGAACAACTTTCCATCTCTCCTAACAATTGATAAACCAAGAAATACAATTTGATCGTTGTTTGTAAGATCTTTCATTTCAAATTTTTCCGATAAATTTCTTTTGATATCATCAACCTCCTCATTGTTACTAGATATAATTATTAAGTCATCAACCCATATTAACAAGTATATTTCACTCTTGATGTAAAGACACGGGTCAACTTTTGACCTAATAAACCCCAACTTGACCAAAAAACTATTCAAACAATCGTACCAACGTTTTGGACTTTCCCTCAAACCATATAGCGATCTTAGCAATTTACACACACTACCTTCAGGAGATTGTATTCCTAATGGTATTTCCATATAAATCGGATCTTTGAGAATTCCATTTAAAAAAACACTTTTCACATCCATCTGATGAATTCTTGCGTCATCCTCTATAGCAGTTGACAGCAGTAACCTCAGGGTAGTCATTCTGGCTACTGGTGCGTAGATGTCCTCTTCCAGGGTTTTAGTTTGCAAAAATCCTCTTGCTACGAGTCGTGCTTTCTTCACTCTTTCACCGTTGACCTCCTTTAGGGTGAAAACCCATTTTGAGTCCACCAGCTTCACATTGTTTGGAGCAGGCACGACCTCCCATGTGCCACTCCTCTCCAACACATCCACCTCCTTCTTGATCGCCTCCCTCCAATCCGGTAACTGCATCGCCTCCTCGAAGCTCCCAGGAAGCTCTGACAGGAGACAACCGCATGACAGGGCTGCCATGAGATTCAAGTCATATTCTTCTAGATACTTTGGCGGTCTTCTTTCCCTTCCACTTCGGCTTTTATTCAAATCACAACTTTCTGAAGAATATGGATCAACGACATCATCTGTTTCTAAATCATCCATAGGTGGTGGTATAACCAAGTCTTGATTAGATATTGACTCAGACAAGGACTCGTCAAATCTAACACTTCTAGCTATGATTACTTGTTCTGTGTTTTGATCCCACAGACGGTAACCATTGTGTGCGTAACCAACCATCTTCAATTTCCGACTTCGACAATCCAGTTTTGTCCTGTCTTCCTTGGGTACTACAGCATAGGCATCACTACCAAAAACTCTGATCTTCTGCAAGTCAACGTCATTTCCGATCCATAGCTCAGCAGGTATTTGTTTCCCTTCAAGAGCTTTTGTTGGTAGTCTATTTATTATGTACGTTGCACATAATACTGCTTCTCCCCACAAGTACTTGGGTAAATTTGACTCAGCCATCATGCATCTTGCCATGTTCATCACAGTGCGGTTGAATCGTTCACTAATTCCGTTCTGGTGTGGATTTCTGGGTACAGTATATTCTGTTTGAATTCCTTTATCTGCACAAAAATTCTTAAACTCATGTGAACTGTACTCTCCCCCATTGTCACAACGGAATCGAGCAATTTTACAACCGAATTTTGCAGTTACCATTGCTTCATACCTCTTGAATACGTTCAATACATCACTTTTGTTTTTGATTAGGTATGTATAGGTAAATCTCGAATAATGGTCAGTAAACGATACATAATATCTCATTTCATCATATGAACAAGGAGTAAACGGTCCTTCAACATCTGAGGATACCACTTCCAAAATCCGTTTTGGCTTACGATGTTCAGGTATGCTTTTGAAATGATCATTTGTCTGTTTCCCTTTGAGACATACTTCGCAAAGCTTTCTAGCTGGATACAAGGATGAATGACCCATTCGACGGTGCTGAATGTCCTGGTCAACACAACCTACCAAGTGCAGCTGTCTAAGTGAAAACTTCACAGTGTAAAGATTTCCATTCAGACTTCCAGACACCAAAACTTTATTTCCGAACGAAATTTCAACTTTATCATTATCAAAAGTTACCTTGAAACCCTTATCCTGGATCTTCTTAACCGAAAGAAGATTCGTCGAAATGTCATCACAGACGAGAACTTCTTCAATCTTCACGGGACGACCATTACACTCCAAAATTAGAGATCCACATTTCCGAGCTAAAATAGATTCACCCCTTTTTGCCACTCTTATCGGATAATTTACATCACGACACTCCATCAAAAAAGGTTCACATTTCCGATCTACTATGTGGTTAGTTGCTCCGGAATCAACAACAAACGTTATCATGGAAGAATCGGTGATAATGGACTGATAACAGTATTCCTTCTCCATAAAAGTTTTCTTTTCGTCCAGTTCAGTGATAAAAATGATATCACGTTCTTGTTTTTCTTCTCCGTTTTGGTTGGCAACACTGACAAATCCCCCTCTTCCTTTCTCAACTTCACGATTTTTCAGCTTCGGGCAATCTTTCTTCATGTGACCCCGAATATTACAAAAATGACACTTGTATTTGAAAGTGTGGTTTGGGTTACCTGTAGCATAGCCTCTACTTCCGCTTGGTTTGGAATAAAATGCAACTTCTTGCGAACTCACATCATCTTTAACAGTTCCCATTCTCGAACTTTTCTCCCGAATTTGCCTCGCTTCCTCTTGAAGAAGCTTATTCTTCACAAATTCTAGTGTTATTTGTTCCGGGTTTTGTGAAAAAAATATGTCGATCGAAGTTGTTACAGCTTGATAACTTCTAGGCATAGCGATCAGCAACATAGAAATGAGTTCATCGTCTTTCAAAATGGCACCGGCTGATTTCAATTCCTGTATTTTCCTAGAAAACACCTCCAAGAAATCACCAAGATGTCCCTTCACGTATCTCATTTCATTTAATTCCCGCCTTAGATCAACAATCACAGATAATCCTTTTCTGGTGTAGATACTTTGAAGAGCTTCATACATGTCCTTAGCTGTGGTTTTATCCCGAATCGTTCCCAACACCGAATCCGACACCCACTGTACCATGATGTCCTTAGCTTTCAAGTCTTTCTTTCTGTAGTCGGTCTCACTCATTTCCGCAGGCTTCTTTGCAAGAGCTACCAAGCAATCTTCTCTTTCCATTCTCGTCCTGATTCTGAATTCCCAATCTAGGAATGCTTTTCCGTCAAACTGTTTTAAATTCGCGATGACCGATCCCGACGACGCCATGTTCGTATCGAACTTCCCGCGTAGTACTTTCCGACACGATCACGATTCCCGAACGTAATAAAAACTTTTGACTAACTTCACTGTATTACTCCTATTACTACACTCTGGGCAACCATAACCTCTTGGGGTAAATTAAATAGCAGCAGTAAGCTTTCCAAAGTAGTTTAATAGGAGAACACAGAAGCGAGAACTTCAACAGAGATAGAACTACTAACAGAACACAACGACTGACTCACATCTTTCTGCGCATGCGCGCTTATTAATACAGTGTTACCAATAAGATTGGCGGCCAACAAACCCTGCCGATTTACCATCTCGAGGGTGTAGTGCAAAGAAATTCCTCCTTTCGCGATGGTGGGAGGGACCCGAATGGTTGAGGTGTGCTGAGGATGTTTGGCCTCAAAGTCCTTTAAATTTTGACGAACAGGCTGTATGTGAGCAGCTCCGCCAAGATTTTGTCACTGATGCTGGCCAACTGCCACCTGTTGAAGCCGACGATATGAACGATATTTCTGATGCTGACCCCGAACCCTTGGTAACCCGACGAGGACGTTTAATCCATAAACCAAAAAGGTTAAATTTGTGAAAAAATAGGCATTTTGAATCAAGTACATTTTATGTTGAAATTTTATTAGTCTGGCCGATCTTGATTTGACGTACTATTGTTCTTACTTGATTTTTACTTATAGGATGTAAGATTTATGTTTGTACTGAAACTTGTTTTGTAACCATACCTAGAATTTAAGTCAAATTTCATTAGGATTCCATTTGACTTGGTGGGAGGATGTTACATTTGAACTGCGCTAGTAATGTTTGCTAGTTGAATTGTTCTCCGTTAGTCGCGTTTCTGATGTTCCATCTCTGTTGGTTGGCTAGGTTGGTAACACTTTTGTTATCTTATCTTTGTGTTTTGATTTGTATGGTGAATGTTCTCTACTTCTCGCGTGATTATTTAGTATTCTTGAAGTTTTGTAAAGATCGGTCTATTGTTCTCGTTCTTATTGATGAGCTGTTGGCGAATAAATAGTAAAGCGTTGGGATGTGTTGTTGATCGTTTTGATAAATCCCGACAGCGTTTACCCTTCGATATATATACAGGGTATATATACCCTGTCGACCAGGGAACCGATCCATCCGTTCATCACTCAGCGGTTCCTATCAGTATTCTACTCCAGCCCCTGATATTCTACTCCTACTAAGCTGTTGGTTCGATTACGAACGTCGTTTCTGCAAACCGTAAATCTTGAGTTTTGTGGGACGGATTCACTAGGAGATTATGTTTAATTAACTCATAAAATATTACTTTACAGTTGTGTAACAAACAACAGACCCTTCATACACTGTACGATACTCGTGTAGAGTTACGCACAACAGCACCCCGGGTACCAGTAAAAGCGAAATCTAGGAACGCGGTAGCGTTCCGCCCCGCCAAGCAAAGAAGTTGAGAAAACGAACGATGCCGAGTCCATGTTTACCGGACGTCACGAAACGCGTTTTCGAGGTATCCATATCTCGGCTCCTATTTGACCGATCAACTTGAAATTTGGTGTGGGTCTTCTTTGAGTGTATATTAGAAAGCCCTGAAAGTTTCAAATCGATAGGTCTAAAGGGAGCCGAGCTACATAACTTCAAAAACCCGGTTTTACGGCCTTAGATTGTCCTTCTCCTTCTTCTTCTCCTTGTTCAGACAGGCAAGGCTGGAGCCTCTCCACGTTGACCGATTGACTTGAAATTTTGCACAGAGCTTCATTTAACCTTGAGACAGAGCCTTATATAAAATTTAACCCATTATCTCAACCCAAAAAAGTTTTAGAAACCAAAAACCAGAAACTTTAGGAAAATTCTGTCCACTTTGACGAGTCTACAGCCTGGGTAAAAGGACCAATCGACTTGAATTTTTTTACATACCTTCTTTATAGCATGTCTCAGTGCCATTTGAACGAAATAACCCATTATCTCAACCAAAAAAAAAATTAGGGACAAAAAACTAAAATTTAGGGTAATTTAGGCTAATTTTGGCCATATCTCGGCTCCTAGTTGACCGATCAACTTGAAATTTGGTTTGGATCTTTTTGGTGTGGATAAGAGAAAGCTCTGAAAGTTTCAAGTCGCTACGTCTGAAGGGAGCCGGGTTATATAACTTCAAAAACCAATTACCATGTTTTTCTACTTTTTTCAGTCGGTCAAGGCTACAGCCTCTCCACCTTCGCCGATTGACTTGAAATTTTGCACGGAGCTTCGTTTCAAGTGTAGCAAGTGCCTTTTGAAAGATTCAAGTCGATATCTTTGAAGGGAGCCGAGTTATATAACTTCAAAAACCCGGTTTTTCACCCTTACCTGTTCTTCTTCTCCTTAATCAGTTAGGCCTTTCCACCTTCACGGATTGACTTGAAATTTTGCACAGAGCTTCGTTTCAACATCAGCCAGTGCCTTTTGAAAGTTTAACCCATTATCTCAACCCAAAAAACTTTTAGAAACAAAAAACCTGAAATTTAGGCTAATTTTGGCAATTTTGACGAGTCTACAGCCTGGGTAAAAGGACCAATCGACTTGAAATTTCGCATAGACCTTCTTCATAACATGACCCACTTCAACAACAAAAAGATGTGATATCCCCCCAAAAAACACTCCGTGTAAAAATCACCCCGCCTCGCAAATATCATTCTTCAGAGGCCGGAAAAAGTTATGATATCCACTTTCCCCGCCCGCCCTTTTCCTCATGAAGGAGCTAAGTATAATGAAAAGCTTAACCACTTCACAAGCACCGTACCCCTTTCGAAATCTCCCCTTGGCGCTATTGCGAGACGTTTTTATTACTTCCACAAGCAACTAATACTTGTATAAAACGTTAACCACAATCAAGTATTAGTTGCTTGTGGAAGTAATAAAAGGAAAGTGGATATCATAACTTTTTCCGGCCTCTGAAGAATGATATTTGCGAGGCGGGGTGACTTTTACACGGAGTGTTTTTTGGGGGGTATAGATTACCGAAGGAAGCGTCAAATTTTAGTGCAGAAGTTATCGCTATAATAAAAACACTAGAATACATTCAAACTGAACCAAACACGCCCTGCAATACCCCGACCTGGATACGTTTCACTGACTCACTTATGAGTTGTTTAAAGAAAATTGCTGCAACCAATATAAATCGTATGGATGACCATCTCATCGGTCAACTCATAAAGACATTATGGCAGAAGCAAACGGCGAACATCAAAATATATCCTTTGGATCCGAGGACATTCTGGTATTCAAGGAAATGAAACAGCTGACGCTCTAGCAAAGAGTGCTGCCAACCAACCGGTTACAGAACAAGTGGACATCCCTGCAAGTGACTTCTACACTATCATAAAACGAAGAATTAAAACTCTGCAAATTCTTGACACAACGGTTCATTATCTTCTTTGTACAGATCACCCTTCTGTCTAGATCACTAGGTCTAAATGTCTAGATCCTAAATGTTAGATTAATTATTATTGTCAATTATCACTAATTATTAACAATTTTATCAAGTACCTAGTGAAAATTATTATAATTTATTGTTAGGTATTAATAATTCGTATTTATTATTAATAATTATTATTATTAATTATGATTAATTAATACGATATAATTCTGGGGTTTTTAATACTACGGCGGTAATAATTTTTCTATAAAAGAAGTACCTACCAACAAACATTCGAAATTACCTTCATTTCCGTAGCACGAAACGCACCTCAGAACAACAAACTCGACATCACTTAAGCCATATGATGTTCCAAAGAGCTTGTTAGTATGAAAATGGACCTGTATTTCAACAGTTTGATTCACGATCGTGTGGTGAGGCACAATCTTTGAGCCGTCATTGTGAACGAACGGCTGGTCGTACACAGCTGCAGATGGTCTTAAAAAATTCTACGGAACAAACTCTATCTAAATATGAAATAAAAAACATACCGTTCTATATGAATTTTTCGAGATATGAGATTTTCAAATTTTCGAAATTCGTTTTGAACCCCTTCCCCTTGACCTAGGGTTATGAAAAGTTTCGAGGACCATTGTGGGGTTGGTCGAAACCCATAAAAAAAATTTCGTAATTTTAACTCAACGCTAACTGGGCAAAGTGGCGCGGACGGACGGATTTTTGGTTTATTATCTTCGATAATGAACCATTGGAATCGCCCAAAGAAAAAAAAATTTTAACCCCCCCTCAAAATTTGTTGGTTTACGTTTCAAGATACGTAGATTCAGAAAATCGAATAAAAAAAAATCCGTCCGTCCGCCGTACGCCGTCCGCCGTCCGCCGTACGCCGTCCGCCGTCCGCGCCACTTTGCCCAGTTAGCGTTGAGTTAAAATTACGAAATTTTTTTTATGGGTTTCGACCAACCCCACAATGGTCCTCGAAACTTTTCATAACCCTAGGTCAAGGGGAAGGGGTTCAAAACGAATTTTGAAAATTTGAAAATCTCATATCTCGAAAAATTCATATAGAACGGTATGTTTTTTATTTCATATTTAGATAGAGTTTGTTCCGTAGAATTTTTTAAGACCATCCGCAGCTTTGTACGACCAGCCGTTCGTTCACAATGAGGGCTCAAAGATTGTGCCTCATAACACGATCGTGTATCAAACTGTTGAAATACAGGTCCATTTTCATACTAACAAGCTCTTTGGAACATCATATGGCTTAAGTGATGTCGAGTTTGTTGTTCTGAGGTGCGTTTCGTGCTACGGAAATGAAGGTAATTTCGAATGTTTGTTGGTAGGTACTTCTTTTATAGAAAAATTATTACCGACGTAGTATTAAAAACCCCAGAATTACATCGTATTAATTAATCATAATTAATAATAATAATTATTAATAATAAATTATTAATACCTAACAATAAATTATAATAATTTTCACTAGGTACTTGATAAAATTGTTAATAATTAGTGATAATTGATAATAATAATTAATCTAACATTTCGGATCTAGAAATTTAGACCTAGTGATCTAGACAGAAGTGTGATCTGTACAAAGAAGATAATGAACCGTTGTGTCAAGAATTTGCAGAGTTTTTTTATTCGATTTTCTGAATCTACGAATCTCGTATCTTGAAACGTAAACCAACAAATTTTGAGGGGGGGTTAAAAAAATTTTTTCTTTGGGCGATTCCAATGGTTCATTATCGAAGATAATAAACCAAAAGAGTGGCAACACATTTATAGATCTGTTGATAGAGGAATGTTTTATAAAACCATACAGCCGACGGTGCCATCTCGGTCCTGGTTTACTAAAAGTTCAATAACCAAACCAGTCTGCCGAGTCATAAGCAGGATGAGGACAAATCATGGAATCTGCGACGCATACCTACATAGATTCGGCCACCAAGAAGACCCTCAGTGCAGTAGATGCGGTGATCCTGATGGCTCTTTAGAACATCTTGTGATGACGTGTCCCTTGTTTTATACAGAGAGAGACAAGCTGTTGAACACAATCACACCGGAAGTGAACCCCTCCCCCCCCCATTAACTACACATCCTTATTAGCTAAAAATAACATTAGAATATATTAAGCCATATATGAATATATTGAAGAAATTAATGTAGGTATATGTTTGAGAAGCTGAATTAATTTCATTAAAATAAATAGATACGTATAGATACGAATGAATGTAAAGAATATAATATAATATATTATATTCTTTACATTCATTCGTATCTATTATAATAATAATATTATTAGGTATATATTGTAAGCTTATATAATTTGGCTGTGAAACATGTGTTAATGCCAATAAAAATAATTATGAAAAAAAAAGTTCCAGAGCGATCGGAGTTGACAATAATTATTTTGGCTGACAAGTTTATTCAGTTCGGTTAACACTACACGGGTTGTCAAAACCTACCAGTTATCATTAGAACTGATTCCTAACGTTTTTGATAACATCACGAATTGTTTAGTTCAATCCGTTCATGTTGGTCAGAAATTATTGAACACCGAATCCCTCCGACTCTGAAATCCTTGACTGAGCGGAACGCTCTCGGGGGCCATCTCATCAAGATGTCCTCATTTGAATTCACCATTACCGCTAATCTCTACACACTCGATGGTTACACCACAGTACAGCTGGCAAGTGCGTTGTCATCCTTCTCCAGCACAGTTGGGAATTATGTAGAACATGTGGCCTGCTTTATAGTTCGCATACGAATGGTACGATCCCTTTACACAAGTACCTATACAAGTCATTCGCGAGAAAATCTCGGGGAAAGTTGACATAGACATTATCCAGCGATAAGTTGGTAAGTTGAGTTTTATATCGAACATTTTATAATTGTAAATCTAGAGATGTAGAAATGGTTTCGTAGGTACCTACCATTATTATTACCATCAACCTATATCGGTATATCCAAGCGGGAAATGTTTCTCTGAACTTGGCTAATACAAACAATGTCCCGCGGGCCTAAAAATTTCAACTTTCATTTCGTTACTGTGTTCAGCCCATTTACGAATGAAAGAGTGTCAGTTTCCAACTCGAAGTGGCGTATAGTTTCGCCGTAGAACGGGTGACATGTGAATCAAATTGAATACTGATTTCGGTGTCTCATTGTATGATTGGTAGGTAGAAAGCCCTCTCTGAACCAATTTTGAAAAGCTGGTTTTTCCCATAATCGAATGACCAGCTTAATAAATTCAAAAGGTCTAATCAGAAGCGGTACATTCCTGGGGTGCAGGCTTTTGGTGAATCTGGGTTAGGAGCTTGAGTTGCCAAAACCTCTGGCGGAATGCAAACGTTTG
Source organism: Stenodema calcarata (assembly GCA_963920205.1). Taxonomy (NCBI): domain Eukaryota; kingdom Metazoa; phylum Arthropoda; class Insecta; order Hemiptera; family Miridae; genus Stenodema; species Stenodema calcarata. The sequence continues at coordinate 517,513 of OY986051.1, forward strand.
CAGTATCTCCTGCGAAATTGAAAACTTGCCTATGGAAATAATAACTTATGCAAATCGACTTTATTGTAAATAAAACAAAAATAAGTATGAAATTATTTGAATCGGGCAAGATGGCACAATTCAGATATTGGGACAACCTGCCCCAGATCTGTGCGACTTGTTGCCCCATTTCGCCTTGTTGGCATTTTTAGTGTCTTGGATACCTAGGTTGATGGCCGGAAGACTTCTTTGGAGGAAATTAAACATTGAATAAAATTTATTTAATGCTCTCTTCGATTTATAAATTACTCGCAATAATTTAATAAGAAACAGCCACAAAGAAAGTAAGAGCTGCGAGAAGAAAGAGTAAATAGTATTTTTTTTAACTCACCAAAATTAAAAATGATGCAACGGCAAGTAAGAACAATGGAGTGTGTGCCAACTCGAGGAAACTCACCTATGGGCTGTCACGGTCACATTCATTCAATCAACATTCCCTACACACCCCACCCCCCCTTATCCAGTTATCACTACTGAGACTTCTTAGGTACCCTGTGGACTTCTAGCCCCGGTCTCCTCTACTGTTGAGTGATTTTTAATTTGAACTGTAATTTTTGAACTGTAATTTGAACTGTAATTTTGGTACTGTATTTTGAACTGTTCCTCTTCCCAAAATATTGACGTTCATTAAATGGTCCCTATCATAACTTCGTGATTTTTTAAATTTTTTAAATTTAAATTATTTTAAATTTAAAATAAATTATTTACATTAAATTACATTTACATTTACATTTACATTTTACATTAAATTATTTTTTAAATTTTGTGAACCGAAATCGGGACGGCGTATTACTTTTCAATAATGCCTACACAACACAAGACTGCGATTTGACGAGGTAGTTTTCTTGAAGAGCAGAGGTGCAAAAAGAATCCCGGCATTCAAGTTCAGTGGTAGAAGACCTTATTCTAAAAATCAAGAGGTAGAAAAATGCAGTTATGAAGTAACTTGAGCCATTTAGAACGGAATCGGAACGGTAAGGTCATCTATAAATTGCTTGTAAAAAACGGTTACTGCCCGAGGAATGGACCCCTGAGATTTTTATCTGGAAAGCCTTTTTCTCTCGAGGTCGTATTACATCCTGAGGAAAGGGAGGATGAGATGGACTAAGGTAATTAGACGCTAGCCCGCCAAGCTACTTCTTTTAAGTTTCCATTACTCCCTGATGCTCGTCGATTCACTGTCCCATCTCATAGCATTCACTTAGCTTTTCACACACCGAACCTCAATCCCAATTACTTTGCTGGTATAACACTAAGTTTTGGAAAATCTCGAGTTCTTACTTTGGTTATGTGATTGAGTTTTCTTAATAATTACCCCTCGATGCGATATCATGCATGATCAAATCATGATAGCTCGATAAATAAAGCCTAATTTCCTAATGAGTATCATGGCAACAAAAAGCACGCATTAACATTTACTTCATAACTCTCATCATTTTTTCTACCTATGTATGGATATTTGAACAGAACAGTGGTGTAGATTAACGGTGAAATGGACTGAAAATGATGAACCGAAATTGTGATTTCGTTCGAAAAAATGACCGGATGATCATCTCCGCCTGGATGGAAATTCATAATTGGAGAACTACAGGAAATTTCGTTCGAGCGCGAATGGAATCCATGATGTTATTAACGTTTGACAGGGAATCCCGCTGAAAGTTCCTTCCAATGACTCCTTATTGACTCGGCAGAGGAGCGAAGCCTTTCATTCTCAATCAGACTCCACCAATTCCCAATGAATCCCAATCGGTTTCAACGGCTGTCGTGCGATCGTGTTATTGAATATTCTTTTTCAATGTTTATTGGATCACTCCGCTCCCTCAATCTGATCATTTATTGGTTCATTTTCATTTTGCTGAGTGTTTAAATTTCGTCGTCGTCACCACCGTCCCCTGTCGGTTGAATATTCTCAATTGCCATATCCGTGGATTGATCCATCTCACAGAAACCTGAAACTTCACTATCTGCATGATTCCTATATTTTTGAGACGAACGTGATCTGATAGCACATTAGTATAAAATACCTGGACTCTACAGTTGAACTTGATTGAACGGCTAACACGTAGGTCCTACTAACCAAATTAGTAGTAACTTGACCAAATTGATCCCATGAAAATTTTCCAATGTGATAAAATAAATATAGCATACCAGAAATTTTCTACAGTATGTAGGTACATTTTACAAATGGATTTCTGTTGAGTGTAACGCGTGTCATTGAGTTGTGTACTCATTGTGTCGGATCGGACCAACCTCATAATATGATATATTATATAATAGAGGTATTATATTATATTGTATGACATACAATGTATTGTAAGATTAGGGGCATCCACTGTAGTTGTCTCCCTCTCTATAAATATCTTTAAAAAAAAATATATATATATATATGAAAAAAAATAAATAAATAAAGAACGCAGTAGCATTCGCCCCTCGCCTTTTCCTCCTTCTTATTCAGACGGTCAAGGCTACAGCCTCTCCACCATCACCGATTTTCAGAGCTTCACAGCTTTTTTTTTCAGCATCAGACAGTGCGTTTTAAAATATTTAACCCATTACCTCAACCCAAAACCATTTTAGAAACAAAAACCGTCATTTTAGTCTAATATCGTCCAATATGACGAGTCTACAGCCTGATAAGGACCAATCGACATTTTGCAGAGACTTTCTTTACAACATGACCCAGTGCTGTTTGAAATATTTAACCCATTCTCAACCCAAGAAAATTTTAGGAACGAAAACCCCTAAATTCAGGCTAATTTATGTTAATTTTGGCCACAAACGGGTGTATAGCCGAAAAACTTGAAATGCAGTGTGATCTTTTTGGTGTGAATAAGAGTAAGCCCTCAATGTTTCAAGTAGTTTGGTATACCTAAAGGGAGCCGAGTTATGTAACTTCAAAAACCCCTTTCCATGTTTTTCTCCTTACTCAGTTTTTCAAGGCTACACCCTTCCCACCTTGACCGATTGACTTGAAATTTTGCAGAGAGCTTTGTTTCAACTTTAGCCAGTGCCTTTTAAAAGATTTAACCCATTATCTCCACCCAAGACAATTTTAGGAACATGAACTAAAATTTAAGATGATTTTGGGCACTTTGACGGGTCCACGGCCGATCAATTTGAAATTTGGTGTGGATCTTCTTGGTGTAGATAGTAGAAAGCCCTGAAGCTTCAAGTCGCTCGGTCTGAAGGGAGCTGAGTTATACACCGTCAATAACCCGGTTCGTCGCCCTTACCATGTTCTCCTTCTTATTCAGTTAGGCAACAATTGGGCAACTACAACGTCTCCTTTATTAATTTACTAAATTGCTTTTATTCTTGAATAATGCCTCTACAGGTATTTTCAACGTCAACAACAAAAATATGTGATATCCCCCAAAAACACTCCATAAAAATATCAGTTTTAGAAGATTCAAGCTAAAATTGTTTAAAAAGCCTCCTTCCGTGACACAAATCTTAAGGCTAAAGGGGACGACAAGCGTGCGAGTGAGAGTTTTGAGAGATGGTGAGTTGAGAGATGGTGAAAAGTTTTCCCAGTTTTTCTCGAGAACCGTTCATTTGATTTTAATTTTAAAAAATGATTTGTTTTTCTTTTAAAGTTTACTACGCGGTATCATGGGACATTTGAATTACAATAATTAATTGAATAATTATTGATTAATTGTCTTTAATTAATTGTGTATTGACCAAACAAGGTACAGGCCATATTAGGAAGCTGAAGGAAGCTTTTAAAACAATTTTAGCTTGTATAATATGGTAAACGATCCACCTAGGCACCTAGGGTAGATTTGGACACGGGTACGGTGCTTGTGAATTGGTATGGTTATTATCATTGTAGAATGATGGGGTGATTTTTACACGGAGTGTTTTTTAGAGGGATTCTTCCTTTTTGTTCAAGCGGAATTAGTTTGTCATTTGTTTGTCCACTTTAAGCCCTACCTATGAAACGAAACTGAGCTGAATTACGTTCTTTAATCATAAATTGGCCAGGTACCAGTATTGGCTTCAGTTTATCCGCTACATTAGTCCCGAAAAATCCAAATCCATTCTTGGCATTGTTAAAAGCGAGGTTTGGGTGATGGTAATTATCCTATTTCCGACGTATATTGTGGCCGTCAGACCGAAAAACTGCATTGTATGAATGAAATGAAAAAAAGCTATCGACTTTTCAATCCATGTTCAATCATTCATAAAGCGCTCATCAGCACTCCCAGTGTGGTTAGGACGAAAAAATCCCGGTGAATCTCTCCTGACAAAACCCTGATCCTGAAATATCATTGCTCACCGAAATACACTGTGGCGGAACTGGCAGCCATTCCCTCATCCCACCACTCACCACTACCTCTTGATACGATGACACAATCAATTAAGCTGAAAGCTGCCAGAGAATGAGATAGAGAGCCAGTCGATGAGAGACTGAAGAAGAAGGACCCTAATTACTCTCCCCGTTACCGCTTAACAGTGAATTGAGGACTTAATATTTACTTCCTTGAAAATTACTAAATCGAGGGATAATTTTCGTAGTGTAATTAATTCGTTGATTTTTTCCCCCATCACTCTACTTGAAATCACTTTTTCATGATAGTCGATTTCAACTTAATCTAGGAGACATTGGGAGGATAGGGGGGTTGTGGACACCGTACATTCATATTATGAATATTTGAGAACTAAATAATTATTATTGTTCTCAATAATTATTGTTCTATTATAATGGGGGGCACCTGGTGGGTCCTCTTGTACCTAGTGGAGGATTTAGAAATGTAACAAAAGGTTCGAGAGGGGTGGGGGGGAGACTAACCGGTGGCGTTCCGTTTTGGGGGGGGGGTACCACCCAACCCTCTGAAAATAACCCCCCCCCCCACCAATCGCCCCGTTCGCCTCTTTACACACCATTTACCACACCAGTTTCCCGCTCTACACCCCGCCGCCCACCAGCACAGATCTATTTTACGAAACGGTCGAACGTGAACAGTTTTCTTTGAATAATCTGTGGTGTCTTTCTTCATCACTGGACACTAGAGTTAAACAAATTTTAATTGCTGTCGTTATTACAATTACTTGTTATTACGATTAATTCTTTGTAATTTGTAATTGAAACCTGAAAATTACAATTACATGTAATTACACGTTGAGGGGGGGGGGGGGGTTCGTGAGCCCTCGCTCGAAATTTTTTTTTGGAAATTTAAGGGTACAAAATGGCCGTATTTAGCCATTTTTATGACAAACATAATGGTAAAACTCTGCAAATTCTTGACACAACGGTTCATTATCTTCTTTGTACAGATCACCCTTCTGTCTAGATCACTAGATCTAAATGTCTAGATCCTAAATGTTAGATTAATTATTATTATCAATTATCACTAATTAGGTATTAACAATTTTATCAAGTACCTAGTGAAAATTATTATAATTTATTGTTAGGTATTAATAATTCGTATTTATTATTAATAATAATTATTATTAATTATGATTAATTAATACGATATAATTCTGGGGTTTTTAATACTACGTCGGTAATAATTTTTCTATAAAAGAAGTAGGTACCTACCAACAAACATTCGAAATTACCTTCATTTCCGTAGCACGAAACGCACCTCAGAACAACAAACTCGACATCACTTAAGCCATATGATGTTCCAAACAGCTTGTTAGTATGAAAATGGACCTGTATTTCTACAGTTTGATTCACGATCGTGTTGTGAGGAACAATCTTTGAGCCGTCATTGTGAACGAACGGCTGGTCGTACAAAGCTGCGGATGGTCTTAAAAAATTCTACGGAACAAACTCTATCTAAATATGAAATAAAAAACATACCGTTCTATATAAATTTTTCTAGATATGAAATTTTCAAAATTTCATAATTCGTTTTGAACCCCTTCCCCTTGACCTAGGGTTATGAAAAGTTTCGTGGATCATTGTGGGGTTGGTCGAAACCCATAAAAAAAAATTTCGTAATTTTAACTCAACGCTAACTGGGCAAAGTGGCGCGGACGGCGTACGGCGTACGGCGGACGGACGGATTTTGGGTTAATTATAATGAACCATTGGAATCGCCCAAAGAAAAAAAAATTTTAACCCCCCCTCAAAATTTGTTGGTTTACGTTTCAAGACACGTAGATTCAGAAAATCGAATTAAAAAAAATCCGTCCGTCCGCCGTACGCCGTACGCCGTACGCCGTCCCCCGTACGCCGTACGCCGTCCGCGCCACTTTGCCCAGTTAGCGTTGAGATAAAATTACGAAATTCGGTTTCTGGGTTTGGACCAGCCCCACAATGGTCCTCGAAACTTTTCATAACCCTAGGTCAAGGGGAAGGGGTTCAAAACGAAATTTAAAATTTCGACAATGTCATATCTCAAAATATTTAACTGAAACGTGTGATTTTCAGTTCACTTTTGAATGACCTGAAAAATTACGAATCTTTTAAGACCAATTGGATTTTTGTGCGACCAGCTGTTCGTTCACAGTGAGCGCGCAAAGGTTTAGGAAAAACACTAATCTTTCGCGTCGAAAACGGCCGTTATGTGACCCAACCCTCAGACGCCCAGAATAAAACTACCTTTTGTCATCTTCCCGGTAAACTACAGTCTAGAAATTTTAACCGTGAGTCGGGGATAGACCACATTGCAATATTCACTCGGTTTCTCATCTGTAAAATTGTTTAAATAATACCTTTTTGTAATAATACAAATTAAATGTTGATGATGAGCTATTGACTTGAAATTTTAAAAATAGGTCAGAACTGGATCACAATGCAATATTCACTCGGTTTCTTGTCTGTAAAATTGTTTAAGTAATACCTATTTGTTTAAACAAATTAAATTTTGATGATGAGCTAGATACTTGAAATTTTAAATATAGGTCAGAAATGGATGACATTTCAATATTCACTCGGTTTGTAGGACATGGTATGAGTATGGTGTGGTATATTATTGTATGTATGATTTGGTATAATACAGTATGGTATGATAGGAAAGAAATTCGGATGGTATGGTATGAGTACGGTGAGAATATGGTATGGTGCCGATTTGCAATACAGTCTGGTATAGACAGAAGGGTGATCTGCACAAGGAAGATAATAAACCGTTGTGTCAAGAATTTGCAGAGTTTTTTAATTCGATTTTCTGAATCTACGTATCTTGAAACGTAAACCAACAAATTTTGAGGGGGGGTTAAAATTTTTTTTTCTTTGGGCGATTCCAATGGTTCATTATCGAAGATAATTTGAAGACTTTATAAACCAAAATGAAGTACGAGGTACGCGGTGTGGGTGTTGGAGGGAGCGCAGAGACATAAAAGGTCTCGTCGTATGACGCACTAGTTGGCCTCCTGCCAGCCGTATTACGTCATACGCTCGTGCGTCATAGGCTCTGACGCACTTGTTGGACTCCTGCCAGCCGTCTTACGTCATACGCTCGTGCATCATAGGCTCTGACGTACTTGTTGGCCTCCTGCCAGCCGTCTTACATCATACGCTCGTGCGTCATAGGCTCTGACGCACTTGTTGGTCTTCTGCCAGCCGTCCTACGTCATACGCTCGTGCGTCATAGGCTCTGACGTACTTGTTGGCCACCTGCCAGCCGTATTACGTCATATGCTCGTGCGTCATAGGCTCTGACGCACTAGCTAGCCTCCTGCCAGCCGTCTTACGTCATATGCTCGTGCGTCATAGGCTCTTACGTACTTGTTGGCCTCCTGCCAGCCGTCTTACGTCATACGCTCGTGCGTCATAGGCTCTGACGTACTTGTTGGCTTCCTGCCAGCCGTCTTACGTCATACGCTCGTGCGTCATAGGCTCTCACGTACTAGTTGGCCTCCTGCCAGCCGTCTTACGTCATACGCTCGTGCGTCATAGGCTCTCACGTAATGGCCCGCCGGTCGCTTGTGTTCTGACGTGATCTGAGGGAAAGGGTGAATCAAGGGAACAAATTTTTCCCGTTTCAGTTTATGTGCCAAAGCAAAGACACGAAAATGTCAAAAAAATGTGTAAATAGGTACCTAAGCCCAACTGTAATGTCAATTTTCTGACAATGAGTTTTCGACTATAGTTTTCATACCTTTTTACTTGAGTACTTATTGCAATTTGAGACTGATAATGAGCTGTTTGCAAATAAAAAGTCTGATAACTACTTTATTACATCTTATTAATCTATTTTTAAGTTCCGATTCACAGTTGAATGTATTTTATTTAGATGTCGTAAAATTCGAATACGATGGAATGACGAAACCTGTCGACTACTGACTCAAGTGATACTGTCGACTTCTAACACATGTAGGTCGACTACTAGTGCAAAACCATGTCGACTACTGAAGAAAATGTTGGTCACTGGTATCGACTACTACCTAGAGCATTGGGATTTTTTACAAAACTTGTTTTTCCCTTTTCAAACCATGTTGAATAATATTTCCCGCTGCCAGGTCTTTTAGGGAAGGATCTTGGGTACACAATGAACAGGTTTGCAATGAGAAAAAAACCGAGTGAATATTGAAATGTCATCCAGTTCTGACCTATATTTAAAATTTCAAGTATCTAGCTCATCATCAAAATTTAATTTGTTTAAACAAATAGGTATTATTTAAACAATTTTACAGACAAGAAACCGAGTGAATATTGCATTGTGATCCAGTTCTGACCTATTTTTGGTTTATTATCTTCGATAATGAACCATTGGAATCGCCCAAAGAAAAAAAATTTTAACCCCACCTCAAAATTTGTTGGTTTACGTTTCAAGATACGTAGATTCAGAAAATCGAATAAAAAAAAATTCGATCATTATTCGGTTCATTATCTTCGTTGTACAGATCACCCTTCTGTCTAGATCACTAGGTCTATATGTCTAGATCCTAAATGTTATATTAATTATTATTATCAATTATCACTAATTATTAACAATTTTATCAAGTACCTAGTGAAAATTATTATAATTTATTGTTAGGTATTAATAATTCGTATTTATTATTAATATTATTATTAAATACATGAACTGTAAAATGCCTCCATTTAACTGGATTTACAAAAATTTTGTCTCCTTTTTTTGCAGAGTAACTAGTAGCAGAGTAACGGGTAGTAGATTTTTCAACGCTGAACACGATGGTGAAGTCAGAATTGCGATATCTCTTTGAGTTAGGTATCAGATTAGAGCAGATGAACCGTGAAGAATATCTGAAGTAACAACCCCGTTTCTTCATCTTCAACGTCATCCAGTTTTAGAAAGGAATAAGATATAGCAATTCTGACTTCTGATTTAATGAATTTATGGGTAATCCCTCCTCCCCCTAAAAACTATCCCAAACCCCCCTTAGAGTGGCCCGATTCTGCCCATCTACGAATTTAGCCTTTCGATTGATGAGACAAATTTGAACTTGTTATCTCAATTCTATCGAGAGTTAATGTCTGGAATGACGCATATATATTTATATAATTTACAAATAATTTTTGGTGTCTTTTGGCAGTGAATTCAGGATGGTCTGAAACGGATTTTGGTATAAACATTTTTCGGAAGTTCGAGTTTTAAAAATTCGAAAATTAATTTTCTTGCAGATAATATTTTCGAAAGACGATTCATTTTTCTGAAGTTAATATTTTTAACAACCAAGTATAAAATTGTTAATGACGATGCACAATTTTTCACTTTTTACTCCAATCTAATGCTCATGTTTTTCTCAATGATTTTTACTTTTTCTTTGTCGATCATATGACCAATATGTTTGGTCGAACCAGAAGTTTTGATCGACTCTGTAGAATTAAGTGCTTTCTCTTTTCCAAATTGGTGGTATTTAGTAAGTTCGAGATATTTGATTTCTTCTTAAATTTTTTAAAGGTTCCTGGAATACTGTTTTGAGAGCCTGGAGCAAAATGTGAATGTTAGGGACATATATCTCACATTTCAATTAAATTGATCATGCTAAATTGATCATTTTAGCAATCATACTGCATTATTGTTAGGTTTTCAAACAGCAAATTTAGTTTCCCCATTCAGCTACTTAATTTAAAAAATTTCGTAGGGTTTTTAACTTTTTTGGGATAAGAATGTATCTTAAGAGTACCAATAATAATATTATTATGTTTAAATTATATATGTTATTATATTATGTTTAAATTAGTACTTTACTAAAAAAATCAAATAAATTTAGTTTAAAAAAAAAAACTCTGCAAATTCTTGACACAACGGTTCCTTGTGCAGATCACCCTTCTGTCTATACCAGACTGTGTTGCAAATCGGCACCATACCATATTCTCACCGTACTCATACCATACCATACGAATTTCTTTCCTATCATACCATACTGTATTATACCAAATCATACATACAATAATATACCATACCATACTCATACCATGTCAAACAAACCGAGTGAATATTGAAATGTCATCCATTTCTGACCTATATTTAAAATTTCAAGTATCTAGCTCATCATCAAAATTTAATTTGTTTAAACAAATAGGTATTGTTTAAATAATTTTACAGACAAGAAACCGAGTGAATATTGCATTGTGATCCAGTTCTGACCTATTTTTAAAATTTCAAGTCCATAGCTCATCATCAAAATTTAATTTGTATTATTACAAAAAGGTATTATTTAAACAATTTTACAGATGAGAAACCGAGTGAATATTGCAATGTGGTCTATCCCCGACTCACGGTTAAAATTTCTAGACAGTAGTTTACCGGGAAGATGTAAAAAGGTAGTTTTATTCTGGGCGTCTGGGGGTTGGGTCACATAACGGCCGTTTTCGACGCGAAAGTTTAGTGTTTTTCCTAAAACTTTGCGCGGTCACTGTGAACGAACGGCTGGTCGCACAAAAATCCAATTGGTCTTAAAAGATTCGCAATGTTTCAGGTCACTCAAAGGTGAACTAAAATTTACACGGTTCAGTTGAATATTTGGAGATAAGACATCGTCGAAATTTTAAATTTCGTTTTGAACCCCTTCCCCTTGACCTAGGGTTATGAAAAGTTTTGAGGATCATTGTGGGGCTGGTCCAAACCCAGAAACCAAATTTCTCAACGCTAACTGGGCAAAGTGGCGCGGACGGCGTACGGCGGACGGCGGACGGACGGATTTTTTTTTATTCGATTTTCTGAATCTACGTATCTTGAAACGTAAGCCAACAAATTTTGAGGGGGGGTTAAAAAAATTTTTTCTTTGGGCGATTCCAATGGTTCATTATCGAAGATAATAAACCAAAAGTCAGCAGAGCATTCTGTACCTAACAAAGTTCGGGCCTACAAAAAATTTAGGGTTATTTGCATCAGAAACGTACTTTACCGAAAGTATTAAATATTTTATAGATACCTAATGCAAATTTTGTAATAATTACAAAATTCAGTTATTATGACTCAAACTTCAAAATGCTGAGAAGCAAAAAGCAGGCTACTTTCCGGATCTTTTTCGCTATTTCACAACAAATAACAGTTTTTAATTTTTTTACCGTTATTTTATCAACACTTGTTATCCCTGCTTCAGCGAAAAGAACACATATTTTACAAAATCTAGGCAAGCCAGTCGTGTTGCTCCTACCATTCTCTTCTGAATTTTGCTTGCCTTCTAATTTAGTTAGGAAATTATTTTCCAATGAAGGTTTCCAAGTCTGAGTCAAAAATTCTAGTTTGTCATTGTCATCTAGAAATTGTCCAACAGCCAGATCAATGTCGTGTGATTTGCCGTCTTTCGTGCGAAATGGCGGCTGTGCTCTTGCAGTAATGATCGTCTCCGGGTTAGCAATTATTTTAAATACATTACATTTTGTTTTCATTGGTTAAATGAAATATACACTATGTTCAAATATTGGATCTCGTCTGTAATCCTCAGGTTATCTGGTTGTTTTTTTCAAACTCCTATAAATTACATGTTTCATTTTTTATACTCCTGGAAATTTTTCTTTTTATCCAGTGTAAGTTTGGACCCGTTGGGGGGGGGGGGGAGGCGGAGGGGGAGGGGGCTATAGCCCCCTCCCCCCATAGATCTACCACTGCTTGTATTAACATTCCTGCGTACGAAAATTCGAGATAAACGTGGTAAGAAACAGGCAAGTCCTCATATACTTTCAAAATATGAGCAAATTTATGTTTGAACAATATTGATTAGTGTACGTAGCATTCGATGTTTGCGCAAAGGGTCCAATCGGTCAAGCTGGAGTAAATCGCGCAGAAATGTGATTTAATGCTACATGCACCACTCAATATTGTTCAAACTTGAATTTTCACACATTTTGAAAGTCTACTGGACTTGTCTATTTCTTATCTAGGGACGCGGGAGCGTCCCGCCCGCCAAGAAAACCGAAGCCCTGAAAACCGAAGCGACTGAGACACTGATTACGCGACGGAACAAGTTGGGGTTTTCACCCTACCATAGCTCGGTCCCCGAGTGTCTCGAGAGTTGATTTTTTGTACACCAACTCTCCAGGGGCACGTGAGGACGTAAAACAAATTTCAGCTCTTGGGAACATCAGGTGTCGGGGGTATAACAATTTTAAAACCACTATTTTTCACGTTTTTCGTGTTCTTCTTCTTCTTCTTCTTCTTCTTCTTCTTGTTGTTGTTGTTGTTCATTGACGGGGCTACAGCCCAGAAGACAAATCGGATCGAGCTGAAATTTTGCACACACGTTTGTTATGCTCCGAGGGAGTGCCTTTTGACCATTTTTTCTCCCTCCCCCCATTTCCCCCCCCCCCCCCCCAATTAGGGGGGAAATAGTGGTTTTTAGGAATTTCAAATGGTCATAACTCCTTCAAAATTGAAGCTTTTTCAGATTTTCTTTTTTAGTTGTGTTCAGCTTTTCAAACTGTTTAATTTGAGATCAAGAAATGCTTCCTAAGGGGGAAAATAAAGGAGTTATGGTGATTTTTCTATTTTCAACAACAATTGCCGCAAATATTGATGAAAATTGGTGCGGTTGGTCTTAAAATGTCCGCTAGGTTGTCTAGAATATGCTCAATAATTTTGAACTAAATCTCAATCGATTTGACTAATCCACAGCCAAAAACTCTGCAAATTCTTGACACAACGGTTTATTATCTTCCTTGTGCAGATCACCCTTCTGTCTAGATCACTAGGTCTAAATATCAAGATCCTAAATGTTAGATTAATTATTATTATCAATTATCACTAATTATTAACAATTTTATCAAGTACCTAGTGAAAATTATTATAATTTATTTTTAGTTATTAATAATTTGTATTTATTATTAATAATTATTATTATTAATTATGATTAATTAATACGATATAATTCTGGGGTTTTTAATACTACGTCGGTAATAATTTTTCTATAAAAGAAGTACCTACCAACAAACATTCGAAATTACCTTCATTTCCGTAGCACGAAACGCACCTCAGAAAAACAAACTCGACATCACTTAAGCCATATGATGTTCCAAAGAGCTTGTTAGTATGAAAATGGACCTGTATTTCAACAGTTTGATTCACGATCGCGTTGTGAGGCACAATCATTGAGCCGTCATTGTGAACGAACGGCTGGTCGTACACAGCTGCGGATGGTCTTAAAACATTCTACGGAACAAACTCTATCTAAATATGAAATAAAAAACATACCGTTCTATATGAATTTTTCGAGATATGGAATTTTCAAAATTTCAAAATTCGTTTTGAACCCCTTCCCCTTGACCTAGGGTTATGAAAAGTTTCGAGGATCATTGTGGGGCTGGTCCAAACCCAGAAACCAAATTTCGTAATTTTAGCTCAACGCTAACTGGGCAAAGTGGCGCGGACGGCGGACGGCGTACGGAGACGGCGTACGGCGTACGGCGGACGGCGGACGGACAGATTTTTTTTTATTCGATTTTCTGAATCTACGTATCTTGAAACGTAAACCAACAAATTTTGAGGGGGGGTTAAAATTTTTTTTTCTTTGGGCGATTCCAATGGTTCATTATCGAAGATAATAAACCAAAATACGTGAATAAATTCCACATCTACTGATTTGGCTAATTTCCGAAAACATCAAAGTTGAACGGTGGTCAGAAAAATTGTCGTAGAGTGGCGCCTATTTAAGGATCGATAGGAAATTTTATGGGCTTTTGAATGAGGGTAGGCACTGTGGCACTTTTCCCAACGGTTCTCGAGTTATTCGCGATTTTTGGTATAAAAACGTGCGTTTTACCAGTTGCAAACTTTCTCTTTCCTCTTTCTCTTCGACACCAATAATTACAATTATTGTAATGATTCTCAACAACAAAAATTTGCACAATCCCCAAGAAAAAATGCAACCAATTTTCAAAAAATGTCTAATTCAAATTTATTCAAATTTCTAATTCTTTCTATTTTTTAAATTTAATAATAAGAATAATTGTATTAAATTTTAATAATTGTTTTTAAATTGTTGATTGTTTTAATTAATCGAAAATTTTAAAACTAATATTTAACCAATTCGCAAAATTTTAAAACTACTTATTTTTCAAACACATTTCAGATAACAAACAATAATTTCCAAAAAAATAATTATTCTTGTCACAAAAACAAGAAACAAAAAGGCAAATTAGTAGGCGTACTAATTTTTTACTAAATTTTGACTAGGATAAAACTTCATTTAGGAAAACATTTACTAGTTACCTCGTAGGTACTTTTGTATTGTATAAGTTGTTGAACCGTATTGTATAAGTACCACTCGAAAACTAGCCATGCAAAAAGATGTGATATCCCCCCAAAAACAACTCCGTTGTAAAAACTGGCCCGCCAAAAAACCTCAGCCGCAAAAAGGAATGATATCCATTTTGCCCGCCAGCCACATATATAGGATGCTCAGTGCTTCGCACCTCGCTGTTGAGTGTGCATATAGAAACCTGATCCTCCTACCCCTAACCTCCACCGTCAATGTTTGCCTGTTCCCTGTCTCCTTCCCACAACCCCCTCTCACCCCTCGGTTTCACCTCGTATGTTTCCTCTGTTACACCAGCAAAGAGCTTTACGCTTCTTTCAATGCTGTTGGCGGGAGCTTTTTGCCAGATGAACAAGCTAACATAAGTATTACTGGTGGTCACGAGTAATCAGCGGTGGTACAACTGTAATGAAGTAATGCTTCAATTCAGGCTTGTTCATCTGGCAAAAAGCTCCCGCCAACAGCATTGAAAGAAGCGTAAAGCTCCCTGCTGGTGTAACAGAGGAAACATATTAGGTGAAACCGAGGGTGACTAAGGGTGAGAGGGGGTTGTGGGAAGGAGACAGGGAACAGGAAAAAATTGACGGTGGAGGTTAGGGGTAGGAGGATAAGGTTTCTATACGCATACTCAACAGCGAGGTGCGAAGCACCGAGCATCCTATATATGTGGCTGGCGGGCAAAATGGATATCATTCCGTTTTGCGGCTGAGGTTTTTTGGCGGTAACGTTTACACTCGAATTTTTGTAGGCTGGAAAACAGCGGGTGTGGGTCTTATTAGGTATATTCAATATCCTCGATCGATCTGTACGAAATAACTGTCGAAAATGGTGAAATATTGTTTTTTCGTTCGAGTAAGTCCGAGGTAACTAGCTCATTATGATATATTAAAATAATGGGTTCTGAAAATTAATTTTTTTTTTTTTTTTTTTTTTTCGTATAGACAATATAAATTATTGAGAATGATCACACATTTGCAATCCTTGTAGGTAATCCAACGTTATTGGCTAACACGTCGACAATCACATCGATGTCCAAAATTTCATCTTCTATTATGTCGAACTCCTGCGGCCGCGTTTTCTGACGCATCATGTTGTACCCTTGTTTCGATGTGCTCGAAGCCAAGTGGGCAGAGAACTCCAGGAGTCCATCAGGCTTCCTACAGCACCATTAGAGGCATTAGGGCGCCGTCCTCCAATCCAAGGCACCTGACCTTCCGCCTTGATCCCCTCAGCCTCAGTGACACTGCCCGGATAACCGATATCTGAGTTTTTACCCGTGCCCACTGTGTCACTTGTGACAGTGGCTTTGACCACTTGATGGCTAGAACCTCTGATAGTCTCTTCAGGAAGGCAGAGTACTCCTTGTGGAGAGCTCCTTCGCAAGAAACGACCAACGGGGTGAATGAGCCTCGTAAATCTTCTGCTGCTGTGTCGTATTTTGCATGTTTCGCGTTTGCCGCGTTTTGGGAGACTGTTGACCAATCCTGGGAGGCATAGGAGGGGGCGTCTGCGTTAATTACGCGGGTGTCCAAGTACGCCGCCCTTTCTACATCCCAGAGGCCGTGAATCCTGATGTCTGCCACCAGCCTTGGAGTTCCATCATCATTTTCCTGCATGACTGGTTCCACGCCCACAGAGTTCCACGCTAAATTTGCCATCTTTGCGCACTGGTCTTTGATTTGGTCATGGCCATGTTTTATCAGTCCCCCTTTCTTGCAATTTAGAGCGTGACACAGATTCATTTGTTCGCCACAGCCGTCACATCTCGTGGGTAGAGCTTGAGGTTCCCTTCCATATCTCAGTGCCAAGGCGTCTCGGAACTGCATGGGTGAAAGGTCCAGGTCATCCCGCTGCAGAGGTACTACTGTCAGCCATTGCGAGGCATTAGCCTGTACAATTCGTTGAAGGGTCCTTCTTTGTCTTCCTGGGAGGTCACGGAATAGTCTTTCCTGTTTTGCTGTGGCAGCAGCTGCATTGAGCGTTCTCTCCTCACCTTGGACTGCACTTATTTCCTGTTCATGCTGCTCCATGTTGCACTCTCCTCATGCAGAGTGCAACCAATCAATCTGCCAAGAAGCGAGTAGCCCTTTCAGAGCCAACAAACTTGAGATTGGCTGTTTTGACAGGGTCCTGAAGCGCCAGTCCGCATTAATTGCATTCACCTCGCATAATATTTATAGGACTGTATACGAGGATTTATAAGGACTAGCAGTACAGGTGATTTTGTAACGATTTCGTTTCAGTTATAATGGCAATGTTGAAAGTTTCAATGAATAGAGTCGATACCGTTTCCACCAAGAAATGGCGTACAAGAATTTTAATAGAAAGGTCTGACGGATGTCAAGGTATATAGAAGTGGAGGCCGTGCCGCGGAGTTAATCAAGTCGCGTTCCAATAGAAGCGTTTACACGTTCATTCCTGTTGCGCAACGGAAAGGATGTGCAAGTTTCAATAGTTTTTACGAGGCAAATATTTTCAGTTCATTCCATGTTTGAAGCTGAGCGGAGAAGTTCATTTTCAGGAGTTCATTGGCGACATCTGTTTGGTGTAGTCGGAGTCGATCGTGAGTTGTGAAGGTATACTGAATTAATAAAACCAATTGTCAGACTATTGATATTCCATAACGACTAGGTACTTATTAGATCGTGACTAGTACTGATAGGACACTTATTAGATATAACCTATGTTACCATACAAATTTCAAAAACTTGTCTCCAGACATCCAGGCATTTACTCGTCCGTTCAATAACAAAAGTAATTTTTTTAATTTGAAGAAATATTGAAAAACTTTAAGGGAATCATGTTGACTTTAGATATCGCTGTAAAGTCATATTTCTGCATCAGAAGATAAATTTCCGGTGAGATCATCTGCCCACCATATTTATGGAAAACTGATAAACGGGAGAGGTTAACCTATTTGAAAAAGGTTTTGCACTTTAGTTATTATGACTCGTATGTAACTACTTAAAGAATAATTCAGTGTAAACTCTGTCTGAGCTGTTTGAGGGTGTAGTTTTATTAAGCCCATTTGTATCTACCTACTTAATCGGCGAACTACCTAGATATTACTGGTTTTCCATCATTTCGTCTATTTAGTCTACTTTTCAGGGTTTTATTTATTATTATTATTTCCAAGTCATAGGTAAATTGTGACCTTAGAAAGAATAAGTACTATAATGCGTATAATGCTTCAATGCTAAATAATAGGTATTTATAATAGGTAATATGGTAATTTCACTTTCGGGTTGCTTACCGGTTGTTACCCGGCGACTTCAAACCCACCCCAAAACATAATTCCACCCCTTGGGCTAAAGGATGCAGATATTTGCAAAATATAGGCCTTTTCGGGAAGAAGCTAGACATTTTATACAGTTCTTCAACTTTCTTGAAAAGTGGCAGAGAAAAGTGAAAAGAAGATCATTATTCAATGGCACTCTCTTCCGAAGGAGAAACATGAATATGGTCCGCAATGGTTGTTTAGCCTCCCTTCCCCCCACTCCGTCATCAAGATGATACTCCATAGGAAAGAGTATTTGCCCGGGGGTCTGAAAAACGCTGTTTAAGCAAACGGTACGACAATCAATTTATGGCTACCCAGAGCTCGAAGCCTGAAGGGCGCTTTGAGCGAAAATTATGTCAAGTCAGCAAAACTCCGTATCTTGACTCAACTGCTTCTTATCAGTACAAACCCAACTGTTGGAGAAGTTGAAATACAGTAAAATCCGCTTTATGGGGGCACCTCGGGACCTGGCTCCCTTGAAAAAATGGGAAAATTTAGAAAAACGCGTCATGTATGAAGCATTTAAAATATTTAAGAAAATATTTTGATATTAAAATTTCAATTAAAACATACTTACCTACATACATAGTTACTGCTTACTGAAATAAGAGGTGATGGGTCCTGATAATATCATATTATGTGAACTCCACGACCTGTTACCGCCGAGAACAAATCGACCAAGGCTTCGTCAACAGCCGGGTCTTTCCCGACCCTTTTACGCTTTTGAGAGCAACTTTGTTTCGCCTGCATTATATATTTATTATATATATTATTTATTTATAGGTCTTTATTTATAGAATCATTTATTTGTATTTTCCGCACTCACTGTTCAATCCCTTCAAGTTGAGATTCAAGTTCATTTTCATGTTGTGGGTTATGCCCTTGAATTTTTTAGGTGGAACATCTTAAGGACTAAATTACAGTCTGTAGTTGGGAAACATTACACAGCCGTGTGTCTGTACCACAATTTTCTATTTATAATTTATTAATTATTAATAAATTATAAATACGAAATCGATGGCATGGATGGTAGACTGTAATGAAAGAAATTGAGGTCAGATCAAGTGAAGTTTAGATCGGAAGGGCAGCAACTCCAGTTAAAGAAATGCACCAAACCATCCATGATTGCTAAATTCTTGCGGACCAACTTTTCCAACCTGGACATCACACAATGTCAGCTTTAGTTATAGAAACAAAGTTCTACCATCGAGAGCACCATTGGCTGTACATAATAACAAGCTTTTTCACAGCCCTTAGCAGCTTCACAGTGTTGACATAGAACACCAGACGAAACGGAATATTGTGTGACAATCTTCAAATCATAGCACCTCATTGTAACGAATTTTCTATTGTACTAAAGTACAATACTAAAGTATCGCAAGGTGATAAAAGGCAACATTTATTCATTGGATTGTTTTCCTACGTGTTTTCCTACTTCCTGTGTTTTGTGTTCCTACTTGGAAATATTTTATAATAAATTTCTTCCTTGGCACCATTAAAACAATAAATTTCAATCCATCAGTTGTCGTCATCACTTTGATCTCCGTGCACGGAAGAAGGACGGATCATTCTTCCATGATCTCCGTGGTAATTAGAGTAATTGACGTCATGGTGGCCTCGATGTACGGATCCTCCTATCTCTCCATCCTCCCTCCTTCCATTAGACGACTGGAAAAGATAATCTTACAAGAATAAAACTGTTAAAGTTTTAATAAAATGATCATAGGACGAGTAAATTAGCGGGAAGTAAGTTAGCTGTAAACATCGATGTATACATCGATGGCTGTAAATGTCAAGTACTCGTAGTCAGTGGATGAAAATAACTCTTGAGGCGAGCGGGCTAGCATCAGTTTCTCGTGTACTGAACCATTGTTGAATGAGACATTTTTCTTCAGGACCGTTTGAAACCCAATGATACAGGAATAGTCACCCATATAATCAATATAATTATTATTATGCATTTAAAACGCTGCTTGAACCTTCAAAATTACTATTGGTACAATTTAAATTAAACCATTTAATGTCATATCGATTGGACGACTGTCTACTTTAACTTACGATTTTTAATCTTGTTGGTTTTTGCCTACTTGAGCTTCATTATTCGTTTTTATTAGAAGCTATTTTAAGTGTTGAAGAGATACTCGTATATCTTTATCATGATTTTTATGTTTGACCTAAGCCTCATAATATTTTTTGTACAATTGGAATTATGGTGTGTAATAACCAGATAGGGATTATGACTACATAGATACGAGGATAATTCAAGTGATGAACACCACATAGATATATCTTAGTGGTGTTCATCACTTGAATTATCCTCGTATCTATGTAGTCATAATCCCTACCTATCTGGTTATTACACACCATAATTTCAATTGTACAAAAAATATTATGAGGCTCAGGTCAAACATAAAAATCGTGATAAATGTCCTCGAATTTGATTGGCAAGTGCTGATAATATACTCAACACATATTTCCATCACATGAATGATAGTAACTGACGGTGACTGTATATATGGTTACTGTAAGGCTCCCTTCTTCGATAAGGTTGGTGGGTAGGTTACGGCAGCAAACCTACCCTCAGGTTACCAGTTCCATCCAATCTTCATCGTTACCCTGACAAGATTTACTGGCCCTTCTGCTGACCGAGCACTTATCCCTTTCCCATCCCTTGACAGACCTCTGAATCAATCCAACTTGGCCATCCCAAACTTGGGTTCATCTCAACCCCCTCATCAATTGTAATTGACGAATAATGTTAACTTTTAGCAAGGAACATGCTTTAGCCTTGAGCCTACTGGCTAAAATTGTCACGTTTTTGGGAGACAGCGATACGTCACGAAATCAATCAGTCAGTTTATTCACAATATTGCCTGGTAGTACATCCAAGCTGTTTCAGGGGAAATGATACTTCTCTAGTTTTCATCGGACAGTAACCTTTCAACATTCGTTAGAAAGCTCTCGATTCATCACGCATTTATTTCGCACTTGTTCTTTGTATTTATGAAAAACTCTGCAAATTCTTGACACAACGGTTTATTATCTTCCTTGTGCAGATCACCCTTCTGTCTATACCAGACTGTGTTGCAAATCGGCACCATACCATATTCTCACCGTACTCATACCATTTCTTTCCTATCATACCGTACTGTACTATACTAAATCATACATACAATAATATACCATACCATAGTCATACCAGAATTTTCAACTTTTTCTTTCTTTATTCTTCCTGTTAATGTCCATTGATTTCTTGTTTGTACGAGTGTAATTGGGCTTGCCCGTAAATAAATAAATAAAGAAATAAATAAATGTCGTACCAAAATTCGTTTTGAACCCCTTCCCCGTGACCTAGGGTATGAAAAGTTTCGAGGACCATTGTGGGGTTGGTCGAAACCCATAAAAAAAATTTCGTAATTTTAACTCAACGCTAACTGGGCAAAGTGCCGCGGACGGCGGACGGCGTTTGGCGTACGGCGGACGGACGGATTTTTTTTTATTCGATTTTCTGAATCTACGTATCTTGAAACGTAAACCAACAAATTTTAAGGGGGGGGTTAAAATTTTTTTTTCTTTGGGCGATTCCAATGGTTCATTACCGAAGATAATAAACCAAAATGAAGTACGAGGTACGCGGTGTGGGTGTGGGAGGGGGCGCAGAGACATAAAAGGTCTCGTCGTATGACGCACTAGTTGGCCTCCTGCCAGCCGTATTACGTCATACGCTCGTGCGTCATAGGCTCTGACACACTTGTTGGCCTCCTGCCAGCCGTCTTACGTCATACGCTCGTGCGTCATAGGCTCTGACGCACTAGTTGGTCTCCTGCCAGCCGTCTTACGTCATACGCTCGTGCGTCATAGGCTCTGACGTACTTGTTGGCCACCTGAGAGCCGTCTTACGTCATACGCACATGCGTCATAGGATCTGACGCACTAGTTAGCCTCCTGCCAGCCGTCTTACGTCATACGCTCGTGCGTCATAGGCTCTGACGCACTAGTGGCCTCCTGCCAGCCGTCTTACGTCATACGCTCGTGCGTCATAGGCTCTGACGTACTTGTTGGCCTCCTGCCAGCCGTCTTACGTCATACGCTCGTGCGTCATAGGCTCTGACGTACTTGTTGGCCTCCTGCCAGCCGTCTTACGTCATACGCTCGTGCGTCATAGGCTCTGACGTACTAGTTAGCCTCCTGCCAGCCGTCTTACGTCATACGCTCGTGCGTCATAGGCTCTGACGTAATGGCCCGCCAGTCGCTTGTGTTCTGACGTGATCTGAGGGAAAGGGTGAATCAAGGGAACAAACTTTTCCCGTTTCAGTTTATGTGCCAAAGCAAAGACATGAAAATGTCAAAAAAATATGTAAATAGGTACCTAAGCCCAACTGTAATGTCAATTTTCTGACAATGAGTTTTCGACTATAGTTTTCATACCTTTTTACTTAAGGGGGAAGTGGACGGGCCCTTAGTATGATTCTGGGATAAGAGATGGCGTTACTGACGCATCAAAAGTTTTTGCAATCTCATTTTGGAACCATCCAATTTATAACAGTTTGGGAAACGCAGTTTGCCTTCATACGCCCCTACAAGTTGCTGCATCAATTCATTTAATTTTTATACAAATTTAAAATTGGAAAATTTGAAAATTTTGAGGTTTAGAGGTTGAAATTTGGAAAAAGCCGGTGCAAGCCCCCTTCCCAATATGGCTGGATGGGTTTTGAGAGCATCATTTCAATGATTGCGTAAATATACAAGACGTAAAACGAAAAATGGTAATGTTGGTTTTGAAGGAAAAAAGAATGGCTGCAGACCCCAATTCGGCGCTCAAGGTCACCACGCTCGCTTTCCTCGGTAGCCATTGTGTCAATCCGTTCTCTTGAACCACTCCTCTCTCCATCCGTCTCTCTTCGTGGAAACGATAACCCTACAATAGCATCAAATGGGCAAAGTCCTCGCGTATGTACATTAAGGACGAAGAAAAAAAATCACTTCAAAAATGAAAATTTTCACTTGATTACCACTCATTAGTCATAGAAGGACTTAGGAAAAATGTTTAAAAAAATTTACCCCCACCTCAGTACTCAAAACAGGGTGTGACGTATATGTCACGCTCGTCCTCATAGGGGGCTCCATTCAGGAGGACGTAGGAAGATGAGTTTGAATAAAATTTTTTATGCAACATAGGTATTTACTACATATATTTTCGCTTGATTCAGGCAAATTGTTTTCAACAAGGAAATAGAATAATTTACGAGCACTAACATATCAAAACACTTTATTTACTGAACAAAATGAAATCTATTGAACATAATTATAGATATAGTAATACAAGAATTTTCAGAAAGTTGCAGTCCCTACAATAATAATTATTATTCTATAAAATATAAAGAATTGTTCTTCCTATTTTGTATGGAACTGCACATTACAATGGACACACAAGCCCACCTGGCATTTTATACACATCGTGGAATTGACTCGAGTACATCCCTCGTTAGCGCATCGCATTTTTTTTCTGTTGGAGTCAGTAGATGGTCTCTTCCATCACACCGGACGTCTTCCGGGACTTTTTGTTTCAGAAGAGTAATAAGAGGTCGAAGTTTGTAAAGTCGATAGAAAAGAATCCCTTCGTATACATTCAGTCACTAACTGGTTGTGCAGATCACCTCCACCTTTCCTGTCCCAAAAGCTCTTTTTTCCTGGAACTTTATTGTAGCCTGAAAGAATTAGAATAACAAGAAAGGCCTTCATGTCTCCTGATGTCACTACAAAATGTTCATCATTTTTAGTTCGTGCGTATTTTTGTCATTCAGTTATGAGCGATGACATCACGTTTTCATCAAAATAAAGTTCAAACCTTGAAGTAGCAGTCATTTTCATATACATGGCAAAAGAGGCTTCATCGGAAGGGAAAAAATTACTCTTGTTCTTGACTGGATCAACAAAGTCCCCTTCAATCGACTCTCGACGTCTCTCGTTGGAAAATCCAGAGAAATCGTGAAAATCACTCCCGATTCGCCTGTGATTAGATAAACCGGCTTCCGCCTCACTCACCAGTTGATTGTGGTTGAGATTATCAAAAATTCCCCCACCATCCTCATCCCCACTATCTTCATCAGTTAGGTAGTTTGCTGCCGGTGGAGCGATATTTATATACTCTCTCAACTTCAATTTCGGATTGGGTCTCATCTCCGTCAATGACCCCTTGGATTTCTTCTTCCAGCATTTGGGCTATTTCGGCAACAGTTAGCCCATCTCGAAGTTCCACACTCTCCCTGAAGATTATAATAAAGAAAATCAACATTTTCAGTCAGAACTGAATGAATATTGCTATAAATGAACGCAATTCATACAACAAATTCATACTGTAAGAGAAGACTAGTTCTTCCACTAAACCCCCATTGAGGACGAGCGTAACGTATTTGTAACGGCCGATTTTTCATTTGATTGAAGTATGAAAATACACTACTTAGTATGAATAAAGTGTTGTAATAGCTTGATAAATTATCTCTCATGAAAAACCTGGAACAAAAAGCATTATTTACCAATAAAACAAATATTTATCGCACTTACCATAATTCGAGGTCCATGTCAAGAAATGAAGACACTTCGTAACAGAAGGAAAATACTAATACCACCAACCTGAATGGAAACTGGCACTGAACTGAACGGAGAAGACCCTTGGGGACATGTGAGGAGGTTCATGAAGACAAAGTCCAAAAAGCATCTTCATAAACAGTGTTTTGCTGGAACCTGACGAGCGTGACGTATGCGTCACGCTCGTCCTTGGTGGGTTAAGTCGCCCCCCACCCTTCGCGGTCTCGAACCTCTTATCTCCGATCTTCGGTAGGCTTGCTCATACATTCATTTCAGCTTGCATCGCTCGTACTAGCGCCTCATTTTTGGTTTATTATCTTCGATAATGAACCATTGGAATCGCCCAAAGAAAAAAATTTTTTATTTCTACATTCGTTTATTATTATTATTATTCGCTTTCTACATTCTATTTTTGGTTTATTATCTTCGATAATGAACCATTGGAATCGCCCAAAGAAAAAAAATTTTTAACCCCCCCCTCAAAATTTGTTGGTTTACGTTTCAAGATACGTAGATTCAGAAAATCGAATAAAAAAAAATCCGTCCGTCCGCCGTCCGTGCCACTTTGCCCAGTTAGCGTTGAGTTAAAATTACGAAATTTGGTTTCTGGGTTTGGACCAGCCCCACAATGATCCTCGAAACTTTTCATAACCCTAGGTCAAGGGGAAGGGGTTCAAAACGAAATTTAAAATTTCGACGATGTCATATCTCAAAATATTCAACTGAACCGTGTAATTTTTAGTTCACTTTTGAATGACCTGAAAAATTACGAATCTTTTAAGACCAATTGGATTTTTGTGCGACCAGCCGTTCGTTCACAGTCAGCGCGCAAAGGTCTAGGAAAAACACTAAACTTTCGCGTCGAAAACGGTCGTCATGTGGGTCAACCGCCAGACGCCCAGAATAAAACTACCTTTTTTCATCTTCCCGGTAAACTACAGTCTAGAAATTTTAACCGTGAGTCGGGGATAGACCACATTGCAATATTCACTCGGTTTCTCATCTGTAAAATTGTTTAAATAATACCTTTTTGTAATAATACAAATTAAATTTTGATGATGAGCTATTGACTTGAAATTTTAAAAATAGTTCAGAACTGGATCACAATGCAATATTCACTCGGTTTCTTGTCTGTAAAATTGTTTAAATAATACCTATTTGTTTAAACAAATTAAATTTTGATGATGAGCTAGATACTTGAAATTTTAAATATAGGTCAGAAATGGATGACATTTCAATATTCACTCGGTTTGTATGACATGGTATGAATATGGTATGGTATATTATTGTATGTATGATTTGGTATAGTACAATATGGTATGATAGGAAAGAAATTCGTATGATATGGTATGAGTACGGTGAGAATATGGTATGGTGCCTCTTTTGTGTAAGATTTGACTGTTCTAATAACAGTCTCCTCTACCTCAAAGGTTCCATTGGAAATGTCTGCAATGTTGGACGAATGGGAATAGATTCAGCTCACTCACCTTCATTACAGTCAGAAGTGCTACCTGTCAAATCTCGGACTCATCACCTTTCCTATGAATGATTGACGCAGCAGATTCACAGTCTAAAAGGGGAGATGAAAGCTGCTATCACTGACTCTTATTTTTCGTTTTACGATCGTGCTATTCATCGCAGAATTTTGGTTCTTGGCAATTTGAAATCAGGAAATTCTCAAAAATGGGGCTGGAACCAAGTTTTTTTTTTTAATTTAAAATTGTCCAAAATTCTTTTTCTAAAATTTGAATTTGAAATTTTTTTCAAATTTTTTTTTGATGCAGCATTTTGTTTAGGAAAACTATGAACATAACTTTTTTCAGATTGAAAATCGCTCAACCGGCTGTTGAAATATTTTGCATAAACTTTTGGTGTCTTCTCTCTCTCTCGCACACTTGTCGTCCACTTTCCCCTTAAGTACTTATTGCAATTTGAGACTGATAATGAGCTGTTTACAAATAAAAAGTCTGATAACTACTTTATTACATCTTACTTATGCCGCTCTGGATACCACTGAAGCATTTCCAATACCGCGTTTGTAGAGAGTAGGGATAAGATAACAAGCCTTTTAATATCTCAAGAGTCCGGATAGATAAATTTATCAGTTGTTTCTTGATACATTTATATTGGCTTCAATGGACCTTCAAGAAGAGCAATTGTCGACTCAAATACTTCGTGAAAACGAAAAAAAGTTGACTTCATATCGACTCGAGGTGTTTATTTGAGTTCGAATGGACCTTCAAGAAGAGCAATTGTCGACTCAAATACTTCGTGAAAACGAAAAAAAGTTGACTTCATATCGACTTGGGGTGTTTATTTGAGTTCGAATGGACCTTCAAGAAGAGCAATTGTCGACTCAAATACTTCGTGAAAACGAAAAAAAGTTGACTTCATATCGACTCGACGTGTTTATTTGAGTTCGAATGGACCTTCAAGAAGAGCAATTGTCGACTCAAATACTTCGTGAAAACGAAAAAAAGTTGACTTCATATCGACTCGAGGTGGTTATTTGAGTTCGAATGGACCTTCAAGAAGAGCAATTGTCGACTCAAATACTTCGTGAAAACGAAAAAAAGTTGACTTCATATCGACTCGACGTGTTTATTTGAGTTCGAATGGTGCTTCAAGAAGAGCAATTGTCGACTCAAATACTTCGTGAAAACGAAAAAAAGTTGATTTCATATCGACTCGAGGTGTTTATATGAGTTCGAATGGACCTTCAAGAAGAGCAATTGTCGACTCAAATACATCGTGAAAACGAAAAAAAGTTGACTTCATATCGACTCGAGGTGTTCATTTGAGTTCGAATAGACCTTGAAGAAGAGCAATTGTCGACTCAAATGCATCGTGAAAACGAAAAAAAGTTGACTTCATATAGACTCGACGTGTTTATTTGAGTTCGAATGGACCTTCAAGAAGAGCAATTGTCGACTCAAATACTTCGTGAAAACGAAAAAAAGTTGACTTCATATCGACTCGAGGTGTTCATTTGAGTTCGAATGGACCTTCAAGAAGAGCAATTGTCGACTCAAATACTTCGTGAAAACGAAAAAACGTTGGCTTCATATCGACTCGAGGTGTTTATTTGAGTTCGAATGGACCTTCAAGAAGAGCAATTGTCGATTCAAATACTTCGTGAAATCGAAAAAATGTTGACTTCATATCGCCTCGAGGTGTTAATTTTAGTTCGAATGGACCTTCAAGAACAGCAATTGTCGACTCAAATACTTCGTGAAAACGAAAAAAAGTTGACTTCATATCGACTTGGGGTGTTTATTTGAGTTCGAATGGACCTTCAAGAAGAGCAATTGTCGACTCAAATACTTCGTGAAAACGAAAAAAAGTTGACTTCATATCGACTCGAGGTGTTTATTTGAGTTCGAATGGACCTTCAAGAAGAGCAATTGTCGACTCAAATACTTCGTGAAAACGAAAAAAAGTTGACTTCATATCGACTCGAGGTGTTCATTTGAGTTCGAATGGTGCTTCAAGAAGAGCAATTGTCGACTCAAATGCATCGTGAAAACGAAAAAAAGTTGACTTCATATCGACTCGACGTGTTTATTTGAGTTCGAATGGACCTTCAAGAAGAGCAATTGTCGATTCAAATACTTCGTGAAATCGAAAAAATGTTGACTTCATATCGCCTCGAGGTGTTAATTTTAGTTCGAATGGACCTTCAAGAACAGCAATTGTCGACTCAAATACTTCGTGAAAACGAAAAAAAGTTGACTTCATATCGACTTGGGGTGTTTATTTGAGTTCGAATGGACCTTCAAGAAGAGCAATTGTCGACTCAAATACTTCGTGAAAACGAAAAAAAGTTGACTTCATATCGACTCGAGGTGTTTATTTGAGTTCGAATGGACCTTCAAGAAGAGCAATTGTCGACTCAAATACTTCGTGAAAACGAAAAAAAGTTGACTTCATATCGACTCGAGGTGGTTATTTGAGTTCGAATGGACCTTCAAGAAGAGCAATTGTCGACTCAAATACTTCGTGAAAACGAAAAAAAGTTGACTTCATATCGACTTGGGGTGTTTATTTGAGTTCGAATGGACCTTCAAGAAGAGCAATTGTCGACTCAAATACTTCGTGAAAACGAAAAAAAGTTGACTTCATATCGACTCGACGTGTTTATTTGAGTTCGAATGGACCTTCAAGAAGAGCAATTGTCGACTCAAATACTTCGTGAAAACGAAAAAAAGTTGACTTCATATTGACTCGAGGTGGTTATTTGAGTTCGAATGGACCTTCAAGAAGAGCAATTGTCGACTCAAATACTTCGTGAAAACGAAAAAAAGTTGACTTCATATCGACTCGACGTGTTTATTTGAGTTCGAATGGTGCTTCAAGAAGAGCAATTGTCGACTCAAATACTTCGTGAAAACGAAAAAAAGTTGATTTCATATCGACTCGAGGTGTTTATATGAGTTCGAATGGACCTTCAAGAAGAGCAATTGTCGACTCAAATACATCGTGAAAACGAAAAAAAGTTGACTTCATATCGACTCGAGGTGTTCATTTGAGTTCGAATAGACCTTGAAGAAGAGCAATTGTCGACTCAAATGCATCGTGAAAACGAAAAGAAGTTGACTTCATATAGACTCGACGTGTTTATTTGAGTTCGAATGGACCTTCAAGAAGAGCAATTGTCGACTCAAATACTTCGTGAAAACGAAAAAAAGTCGACTTCATATCGACTCGAGGTGTTCATTTGAGTTCGAATGGACCTTCAAGAAGAGCAATTGTCGACTCAAATACTTCGTGAAAACGAAAAAACGTTGGCTTCATATCGACTCGAGGTGTTTATTTGAGTTCGAATGGACCTTCAAGAAGAGCAATTGTCGATTCAAATACTTCGTGAAATCGAAAAAATGTTGACTTCATATCGCCTCGAGGTGTTAATTTTAGTTCGAATGGACCTTCAAGAACAGCAATTGTCGACTCAAATACTTCGTGAAAACGAAAAAAAGTTGACTTCATATCGACTTGGGGTGTTTATTTGAGTTCGAATGGACCTTCAAGAAGAGCAATTGTCGACTCAAATACTTCGTGAAAACGAAAAAAAGTTGACTTCATATCGACTCGAGGTGTTTATTTGAGTTCGAATGGACCTTCAAGAAGAGCAATTGTCGACTCAAATACTTCGTGAAAACGAAAAAAAGTTGACTTCATATCGACTCGAGGTGTTCATTTGAGTTCGAATGGTGCTTCAAGAAGAGCAATTGTCGACTCAAATGCATCGTGAAAACGAAAAAAAGTTGACTTCATATAGACTCGACGTGTTTATTTGAGTTCGAATGGACCTTCAAGAAGAGCAATTGTCGACTCAAATACTTCGTGAAAACGAAAAAAAGTTGACTTCATATCGACTCGAGGTGTTCATTTGAGTTCGAATGGACCTTCAAGAAGAGCAATTGTCGACTCAAATACTTCGTGAAAACGAAAAAACGTTGGCTTCATATCGACTCGAGGTGTTTATTTGAGTTCGAATGGACCTTCAAGAAGAGCAATTGTCGATTCAAATACTTCGTGAAATCGAAAAAATGTTGACTTCATATCGCCTCGAGGTGTTAATTTTAGTTCGAATGGACCTTCAAGAACAGCAATTGTCGACTCAAATACTTCGTGAAAACGAAAAAAAGTTGACTTCATATCGACTTGGGGTGTTTATTTGAGTTCGAATGGACCTTCAAGAAGAGCAATTGTCGACTCAAATACTTCGTGAAAACGAAAAAAAGTTGACTTCATATCGACTCGAGGTGTTTATTTGAGTTCGAATGGACCTTCAAGAAGAGCAATTGTCGACTCAAATACTTCGTGAAAACGAAAAAAAGTTGACTTCATATCGACTCGAGGTGTTCATTTGAGTTCGAATGGTGCTTCAAGAAGAGCAATTGTCGACTCAAATGCATCGTGAAAACGAAAAAAAGTTGACTTCATATCGACTCGACGTGTTTATTTGAGTTCGAATGGACCTTCAAGAAGAGCAATTGTCGATTCAAATACTTCGTGAAATCGAAAAAATGTTGACTTCATATCGCCTCGAGGTGTTAATTTTAGTTCGAATGGACCTTCAAGAACAGCAATTGTCGACTCAAATACTTCGTGAAAACGAAAAAAAGTTGACTTCATATCGACTTGGGGTGTTTATTTGAGTTCGAATGGACCTTCAAGAAGAGCAATTGTCGACTCAAATACTTCGTGAAAACGAAAAAAAGTTGACTTCATATCGACTCGAGGTGTTTATTTGAGTTCGAATGGACCTTCAAGAAGAGCAATTGTCGACTCAAATACTTCGTGAAAACGAAAAAAAGTTGACTTCATATCGACTCGAGGTGGTTATTTGAGTTCGAATGGACCTTCAAGAAGAGCAATTGTCGACTCAAATACTTCGTGAAAACGAAAAAAAGTTGACTTCATATCGACTTGGGGTGTTTATTTGAGTTCGAATGGACCTTCAAGAAGAGCAATTGTCGACTCAAATACTTCGTGAAAACGAAAAAAAGTTGACTTCATATCGACTCGACGTGTTTATTTGAGTTCGAATGGACCTTCAAGAAGAGCAATTGTCGACTCAAATACTTCGTGAAAACGAAAAAAAGTTGACTTCATATTGACTCGAGGTGGTTATTTGAGTTCGAATGGACCTTCAAGAAGAGCAATTGTCGACTCAAATACTTCGTGAAAACGAAAAAAAGTTGACTTCATATCGACTCGACGTGTTTATTTGAGTTCGAATGGTGCTTCAAGAAGAGCAATTGTCGACTCAAATACTTCGTGAAAACGAAAAAAAGTTGATTTCATATCGACTCGAGGTGTTTATATGAGTTCGAATGGACCTTCAAGAAGAGCAATTGTCGACTCAAATACATCGTGAAAACGAAAAAAAGTTGACTTCATATCGACTCGAGGTGTTCATTTGAGTTCGAATAGACCTTGAAGAAGAGCAATTGTCGACTCAAATGCATCGTGAAAACGAAAAGAAGTTGACTTCATATAGACTCGACGTGTTTATTTGAGTTCGAATGGACCTTCAAGAAGAGCAATTGTCGACTCAAATACTTCGTGAAAACGAAAAAAAGTCGACTTCATATCGACTCGAGGTGTTCATTTGAGTTCGAATGGACCTTCAAGAAGAGCAATTGTCGACTCAAATACTTCGTGAAAACGAAAAAACGTTGGCTTCATATCGACTCGAGGTGTTTATTTGAGTTCGAATGGACCTTCAAGAAGAGCAATTGTCGATTCAAATACTTCGTGAAATCGAAAAAATGTTGACTTCATATCGCCTCGAGGTGTTAATTTTAGTTCGAATGGACCTTCAAGAACAGCAATTGTCGACTCAAATACTTCGTGAAAACGAAAAAAAGTTGACTTCATATCGACTTGGGGTGTTTATTTGAGTTCGAATGGACCTTCAAGAAGAGCAATTGTCGACTCAAATACTTCGTGAAAACGAAAAAAAGTTGACTTCATATCGACTCGAGGTGTTTATTTGAGTTCGAATGGACCTTCAAGAAGAGCAATTGTCGACTCAAATACTTCGTGAAAACGAAAAAAAGTTGACTTCATATCGACTCGAGGTGTTCATTTGAGTTCGAATGGTGCTTCAAGAAGAGCAATTGTCGACTCAAATGCATCGTGAAAACGAAAAAAAGTTGACTTCATATCGACTCGACGTGTTTATTTGAGTTCGAATGGACCTTCAAGAAGAGCAATTGTCGATTCAAATACTTCGTGAAATCGAAAAAATGTTGACTTCATATCGCCTCGAGGTGTTAATTTTAGTTCGAATGGACCTTCAAGAACAGCAATTGTCGACTCAAATACTTCGTGAAAACGAAAAAAAGTTGACTTCATATCGACTTGGGGTGTTTATTTGAGTTCGAATGGACCTTCAAGAAGAGCAATTGTCGACTCAAATACTTCGTGAAAACGAAAAAAAGTTGACTTCATATCGACTCGACGTGTTTATTTGAGTTCGAATGGTGCTTCAAGAAGAGCAATTGTCGACTCAAATACTTCTTGAAAACGAAAAAAAGTTGACTTCATATCGACTCGACGTGTTTATTTGAGTTCGAATGGTGCTTCAAGAAGAGCAATTGTCGACTCAAATACTTCGTGAAAACGAAAAAAAGTTGACTTCATATCGACTCGACGTGTTTATTTGAGTTCGAATGGTGCTTCAAGAAGAGCAATTGTCGACTCAAATACTTCGTGAAAACGAAAAAAAGTTGACTTCATATCGACTCGACGTGTTTATTTGAGTTCGAATGGTGCTTCAAGAAGAGCAATTGTCGACTCAAATACTTCGTGAAAACGAAAAAAAGTTGACTTCATATCGACTCAAGGTGTTTATTTGAGTTCGAATGGACCTTCAAGAAGAGCAATTGTCGACTCAAATGCTTCGTGAAATCGAAAAAACGTTGACTTCATATCGACTCGAGGTGTCTATTTGAGTTCGAATGGACCTTCAAGAAGAGCAATTGTCGACTCAAATACTTCGTGAAACCGAAAAAAAGTTGACTTCATATCGACTCGAGGTGTTTATTTGAGTTCGAATGGGCCTTCAAGAAGAGCAAATGTCGACTCAAATACTTCGTGAAATCGAAAAAAAGTTGACTTCATATCGACTCGAGGTGTTTATTTGAGTTCGAATGGACCTTCAAGAAGAGCAATTGTCGACTCAAATACTTCGTGAAAACGAGAAAAAGTTGACTTCATATCGACTCGAGGTGTTTATTTGAGTTCGAATGGACCTTCAAGAAGAGCAATTGTCGACTCAAATACTTCGTGAAAACGAAAAAAAGTTGACTTCATATCGACTCGAGGTGTTTATTTGAGTTCGAATGGACCTTCAAGAAGAGCAATTGTCGACTCAAATACTTCGTAAAAACGAAAAAAAGTTGACTTCATATCGACTCGAGGTGTTTATTTGAGTTCGAATGGACCTTCAAGAAGAGCAATTGTCGACTCAAATACTTCGTGAAAACGAAAAAAAGTTGACTTCATATCGACTCGAGGTGTTTATTTGAGTTCGAATGGACCTTCAAGAAGAGCAATTGTCGACTCAAATACTTCGTGAAAACGAAAAAAAGTTGACTTCATATCGACTCGAGGTGTTTATTTGAGTTCGAATGGACCTTCAAGAAGAGCAATTGTCGACTCAAATACTTCGTGAAAACGAAAAAAAGTTGACTTCATATCGACTCGAGGTGTTTATTTGAGTTCGAATGGACCTTCAAGAAGAGCAATTGTCGACTCAAATACTTCGTGAAATCGAAAAAAAGTTGACTTCATATCGACTCGAGGTGTTTATTTGAGTTCGAATGGACCTTCAAGAAGAGCAATTGTCGATTCAAATACTTCGTGAAATCGAAAAAATGTTGACTTCATATCGCCTCGAGGTGTTAATTTTAGTTCGAATGGACCTTCAAGAACAGCAATTGTCGACTCAAATACTTCGTGAAAACGAAAAAAAGTTGACTTCATATCGACTTGGGGTGTTTATTTGAGTTCGAATGGACCTTCAAGAAGAGCAATTGTCGACTCAAATACTTCGTGAAAACGAAAAAAAGTTGACTTCATATCGACTCGACGTGTTTATTTGAGTTCGAATGGACCTTCAAGAAGAGCAATTGTCGACTCAAATACTTCGTGAAAACGAAAAAAAGTTGACTTCATATCGACTCGACGTGTTTATTTGAGTTCGAATGGTGCTTCAAGAAGAGCAATTGTCGACTCAAATACTTCGTGAAAACGAAAAAAAGTTGACTTCATATCGACTCGACGTGTTTATTTGAGTTCGAATGGACCTTCAAGAAGAGCAATTGTCGACTCAAATACTTCGTGAAAACGAAAAAAAGTTGACTTCATATCGACTCGACGTGTTTATTTGAGTTCGAATGGTGCTTCAAGAAGAGCAATTGTCGACTCAAATACTTCGTGAAAACGAAAAAAAGTTGACTTCATATCGACTCAAGGTGTTTATTTGAGTTCGAATGGACCTTCAAGAAGAGCAATTGTCGACTCAAATGCTTCGTGAAATCGAAAAAACGTTGACTTCATATCGACTCGAGGTGTCTATTTGAGTTCGAATGGACCTTCAAGAAGAGCAATTGTCGACTCAAATACTTCGTGAAACCGAAAAAAAGTTGACTTCATATCGACTCGAGGTGTTTATTTGAGTTCGAATGGGCCTTCAAGAAGAGCAAATGTCGACTCAAATACTTCGTGAAATCGAAAAAAAGTTGACTTCATATCGACTCGAGGTGTTTATTTGAGTTCGAATGGACCTTCAAGAAGAGCAATTGTCGACTCAAATACTTCGTGAAAACGAAAAAAAGTTGACTTCATATCGACTCGAGGTGTTTATTTGAGTTCGAATGGACCTTCAAGAAGAGCAATTGTCGACTCAAATACTTCGTGAAAACGAAAAAAAGTTGACTTCATATCGACTCGAGGTGTTTATTTGAGTTCGAATGGACCTTCAAGAAGAGCAATTGTCGACTCAAATACTTCGTGAAAACGAAAAAAAGTTGACTTCATATCGACTCGAGGTGTTTATTTGAGTTCGAATGGACCTTCAAGAAGAGCAATTGTCGACTCAAATACTTCGTGAAAACGAAAAAAAGTTGACTTCATATCGACTCGAGGTGTTTATTTGAGTTCGAATGGACCTTCAAGAAGAGAAATTGTCGACTCAAATACTTCGTGAAAACGAAAAAAAGTTGACTTCATATCGACTCGAGGTGTTTATTTGAGTTCGAATGGACCTTCAAGAAGAGCAATTGTCGACTCAAATACTTCGTGAAAACGAAAAAAAGTTGACTTCATATCGACTCGAGGTGTTTATTTGAGTTCGAATGGACCTTCAAGAAGAGCAATTGTCGACTCAAATACTTCGTGAAAACGAAAAAAAGTTGACTTCATATCGACTCAAGGTGTTTATTTGAGTTCGAATGGACCTTCAAGAAGAGCAATTGTCGACTCAAATACTTCGTGAAAACGAAAAAAAGTTGACTTCATATCGACTCGAGTTGTTTATTTGAGTTCGAATGGACCTTCAAGAAGAGCAATTGTCGACTCAAATACTTCGTGAAAACGAAAAAAAGTTGACTTCATATCGACTCGAGGTGTTTATTTGAGTTCGAATGGACCTTCAAGAAGAGCAATTGTCGACTCAAATACTTCGTGAAAACGAAAAAAAGTTGACTTCATATCGACTCGAGGTGTTTATTTGAGTTCGAATGGACCTTCAAGAAGAGCAATTGTCGACTCAAATACTTCGTGAAAACGAAAAAAAGTTGACTTCATATCGACTCGAGGTGTTTATTTGAGTTCTAATGGACCTTCAAGAAGAACAATTGTCGACTCAAATACTTCGTGAAAACGAAAAAAAGTTGACTTCATATCGACTCGAGGTGTTTATTTGAGTTCGAATGGACCTTCAAGAAGAGCAATTGTCGACTCAAATACTTCGTGAAAACGAAAAAAAGTTGACTTCATATCGACTCGAGGTGGTTATTTGAGTTCGAATGGACCTTCAAGAAGAGCAATTGTCGACTCAAATACTTCGTGAAAACGAAAAAAAGTTGACTTCATATCGACTCGACGTGTTTATTTGAGTTCGAATGGTGCTTCAAGAAGAGCAATTGTCGACTCAAATACTTCGTGAAAACGATAAAAAGTTGACTTCATATCGACTCGAGGTGTTCATTTGAGTTCGAATGGACCTTCAAGAAGAGCAATGGTCGACTCAAATACTTCGTGAAAACGAAAAAAAGTTGACTTCATATCGACTCGAGGTGTTTATTTGATTCCGAATGGACCTTCAAGAAGAGCAATTGTCGACTCAAATACTTGTTGAAGACGAAAAAAAGTTGACTTCATATCGACTCGAGGTGGTTATTTGAGTTCGAATGGACCTTCAAGAAGAGCAATTGTCGACTCAAATACTTCGTGAAAACGAAAAAAAGTTGACTTCATATCGACTCGACGTGTTTATTTGAGTTCGAATGGTGCTTCAAGAAGAGCAATTGTCGACTCAAATACTTCGTGAAAACGAAAAAAAGTTGACTTCATATCGACTCGAGGTGTTCATTTGAGTTCGAATGGACCTTCAAGAAGAGCAATTGTCGACTCAAATACTTCGTGAAAACGAAAAAACGTTGACTTCATATCGACTCGAGGTGTTTATTTGAGTTCGAATGGACCTTCAAG
Organism: Stenodema calcarata; assembly: GCA_963920205.1. Taxonomy (NCBI): domain Eukaryota; kingdom Metazoa; phylum Arthropoda; class Insecta; order Hemiptera; family Miridae; genus Stenodema; species Stenodema calcarata. Next base: position 554,264 of record OY986051.1, read on the forward strand.
AAGAGCAATTGTCGACTCAAATACTTCGTGAAAACGAAAAAAAGTTGACTTCATATCGACTCGAGGTGTTTATTTGAGTTCGAATGGACCTTCAAGAAGAGCAATTGTCGACTCAAATACTTCGTGAAAACGAAAAAAAGTTGACTTCATATCGACTTGGGGTGTTTATTTGAGTTCGAATGGACCTTCAAGAAGAGCAATTGTCGACTCAAATACTTCGTGAAAACGAAAAAAAGTTGACTTCATATCGACTCGACGTGTTTATTTGAGTTCGAATGGACCTTCAAGAAGAGCAATTGTCGACTCAAATACTTCGTGAAAACGAAAAAAAGTTGACTTCATATCGACTCGAGGTGGTTATTTGAGTTCGAATGGACCTTCAAGAAGAGCAATTGTCGACTCAAATACTTCGTGAAAACGAAAAAAAGTTGACTTCATATCGACTCGACGTGTTTATTTGAGTTCGAATGGTGCTTCAAGAAGAGCAATTGTCGACTCAAATACTTCGTGAAAACGAAAAAAAGTTGATTTCATATCGACTCGAGGTGTTTATATGAGTTCGAATGGACCTTCAAGAAGAGCAATTGTCGACTCAAATACATCGTGAAAACGAAAAAAAGTTGACTTCATATCGACTCGAGGTGTTCATTTGAGTTCGAATAGACCTTGAAGAAGAGCAATTGTCGACTCAAATGCATCGTGAAAACGAAAAAAAGTTGACTTCATATAGACTCGACGTGTTTATTTGAGTTCGAATGGACCTTCAAGAAGAGCAATTGTCGACTCAAATACTTCGTGAAAACGAAAAAAAGTTGACTTCATATCGACTCGAGGTGTTCATTTGAGTTCGAATGGACCTTCAAGAAGAGCAATTGTCGACTCAAATACTTCGTGAAAACGAAAAAACGTTGGCTTCATATCGACTCGAGGTGTTTATTTGAGTTCGAATGGACCTTCAAGAAGAGCAATTGTCGATTCAAATACTTCGTGAAATCGAAAAAATGTTGACTTCATATCGCCTCGAGGTGTTAATTTTAGTTCGAATGGACCTTCAAGAACAGCAATTGTCGACTCAAATACTTCGTGAAAACGAAAAAAAGTTGACTTCATATCGACTTGGGGTGTTTATTTGAGTTCGAATGGACCTTCAAGAAGAGCAATTGTCGACTCAAATACTTCGTGAAAACGAAAAAAAGTTGACTTCATATCGACTCGAGGTGTTTATTTGAGTTCGAATGGACCTTCAAGAAGAGCAATTGTCGACTCAAATACTTCGTGAAAACGAAAAAAAGTTGACTTCATATCGACTCGAGGTGTTCATTTGAGTTCGAATGGTGCTTCAAGAAGAGCAATTGTCGACTCAAATGCATCGTGAAAACGAAAAAAAGTTGACTTCATATCGACTCGACGTGTTTATTTGAGTTCGAATGGACCTTCAAGAAGAGCAATTGTCGATTCAAATACTTCGTGAAATCGAAAAAATGTTGACTTCATATCGCCTCGAGGTGTTAATTTTAGTTCGAATGGACCTTCAAGAACAGCAATTGTCGACTCAAATACTTCGTGAAAACGAAAAAAAGTTGACTTCATATCGACTTGGGGTGTTTATTTGAGTTCGAATGGACCTTCAAGAAGAGCAATTGTCGACTCAAATACTTCGTGAAAACGAAAAAAAGTTGACTTCATATCGACTCGAGGTGTTTATTTGAGTTCGAATGGACCTTCAAGAAGAGCAATTGTCGACTCAAATACTTCGTGAAAACGAAAAAAAGTTGACTTCATATCGACTCGAGGTGGTTATTTGAGTTCGAATGGACCTTCAAGAAGAGCAATTGTCGACTCAAATACTTCGTGAAAACGAAAAAAAGTTGACTTCATATCGACTTGGGGTGTTTATTTGAGTTCGAATGGACCTTCAAGAAGAGCAATTGTCGACTCAAATACTTCGTGAAAACGAAAAAAAGTTGACTTCATATCGACTCGACGTGTTTATTTGAGTTCGAATGGACCTTCAAGAAGAGCAATTGTCGACTCAAATACTTCGTGAAAACGAAAAAAAGTTGACTTCATATTGACTCGAGGTGGTTATTTGAGTTCGAATGGACCTTCAAGAAGAGCAATTGTCGACTCAAATACTTCGTGAAAACGAAAAAAAGTTGACTTCATATCGACTCGACGTGTTTATTTGAGTTCGAATGGTGCTTCAAGAAGAGCAATTGTCGACTCAAATACTTCGTGAAAACGAAAAAAAGTTGATTTCATATCGACTCGAGGTGTTTATATGAGTTCGAATGGACCTTCAAGAAGAGCAATTGTCGACTCAAATACATCGTGAAAACGAAAAAAAGTTGACTTCATATCGACTCGAGGTGTTCATTTGAGTTCGAATAGACCTTGAAGAAGAGCAATTGTCGACTCAAATGCATCGTGAAAACGAAAAGAAGTTGACTTCATATAGACTCGACGTGTTTATTTGAGTTCGAATGGACCTTCAAGAAGAGCAATTGTCGACTCAAATACTTCGTGAAAACGAAAAAAAGTCGACTTCATATCGACTCGAGGTGTTCATTTGAGTTCGAATGGACCTTCAAGAAGAGCAATTGTCGACTCAAATACTTCGTGAAAACGAAAAAACGTTGGCTTCATATCGACTCGAGGTGTTTATTTGAGTTCGAATGGACCTTCAAGAAGAGCAATTGTCGATTCAAATACTTCGTGAAATCGAAAAAATGTTGACTTCATATCGCCTCGAGGTGTTAATTTTAGTTCGAATGGACCTTCAAGAACAGCAATTGTCGACTCAAATACTTCGTGAAAACGAAAAAAAGTTGACTTCATATCGACTTGGGGTGTTTATTTGAGTTCGAATGGACCTTCAAGAAGAGCAATTGTCGACTCAAATACTTCGTGAAAACGAAAAAAAGTTGACTTCATATCGACTCGAGGTGTTTATTTGAGTTCGAATGGACCTTCAAGAAGAGCAATTGTCGACTCAAATACTTCGTGAAAACGAAAAAAAGTTGACTTCATATCGACTCGAGGTGTTCATTTGAGTTCGAATGGTGCTTCAAGAAGAGCAATTGTCGACTCAAATGCATCGTGAAAACGAAAAAAAGTTGACTTCATATCGACTCGACGTGTTTATTTGAGTTCGAATGGACCTTCAAGAAGAGCAATTGTCGATTCAAATACTTCGTGAAATCGAAAAAATGTTGACTTCATATCGCCTCGAGGTGTTAATTTTAGTTCGAATGGACCTTCAAGAACAGCAATTGTCGACTCAAATACTTCGTGAAAACGAAAAAAAGTTGACTTCATATCGACTTGGGGTGTTTATTTGAGTTCGAATGGACCTTCAAGAAGAGCAATTGTCGACTCAAATACTTCGTGAAAACGAAAAAAAGTTGACTTCATATCGACTCGAGGTGTTTATTTGAGTTCGAATGGACCTTCAAGAAGAGCAATTGTCGACTCAAATACTTCGTGAAAACGAAAAAAAGTTGACTTCATATCGACTCGAGGTGGTTATTTGAGTTCGAATGGACCTTCAAGAAGAGCAATTGTCGACTCAAATACTTCGTGAAAACGAAAAAAAGTTGACTTCATATCGACTTGGGGTGTTTATTTGAGTTCGAATGGACCTTCAAGAAGAGCAATTGTCGACTCAAATACTTCGTGAAAACGAAAAAAAGTTGACTTCATATCGACTCGACGTGTTTATTTGAGTTCGAATGGACCTTCAAGAAGAGCAATTGTCGACTCAAATACTTCGTGAAAACGAAAAAAAGTTGACTTCATATTGACTCGAGGTGGTTATTTGAGTTCGAATGGACCTTCAAGAAGAGCAATTGTCGACTCAAATACTTCGTGAAAACGAAAAAAAGTTGACTTCATATCGACTCGACGTGTTTATTTGAGTTCGAATGGTGCTTCAAGAAGAGCAATTGTCGACTCAAATACTTCGTGAAAACGAAAAAAAGTTGATTTCATATCGACTCGAGGTGTTTATATGAGTTCGAATGGACCTTCAAGAAGAGCAATTGTCGACTCAAATACATCGTGAAAACGAAAAAAAGTTGACTTCATATCGACTCGAGGTGTTCATTTGAGTTCGAATAGACCTTGAAGAAGAGCAATTGTCGACTCAAATGCATCGTGAAAACGAAAAGAAGTTGACTTCATATAGACTCGACGTGTTTATTTGAGTTCGAATGGACCTTCAAGAAGAGCAATTGTCGACTCAAATACTTCGTGAAAACGAAAAAAAGTCGACTTCATATCGACTCGAGGTGTTCATTTGAGTTCGAATGGACCTTCAAGAAGAGCAATTGTCGACTCAAATACTTCGTGAAAACGAAAAAACGTTGGCTTCATATCGACTCGAGGTGTTTATTTGAGTTCGAATGGACCTTCAAGAAGAGCAATTGTCGATTCAAATACTTCGTGAAATCGAAAAAATGTTGACTTCATATCGCCTCGAGGTGTTAATTTTAGTTCGAATGGACCTTCAAGAACAGCAATTGTCGACTCAAATACTTCGTGAAAACGAAAAAAAGTTGACTTCATATCGACTTGGGGTGTTTATTTGAGTTCGAATGGACCTTCAAGAAGAGCAATTGTCGACTCAAATACTTCGTGAAAACGAAAAAAAGTTGACTTCATATCGACTCGAGGTGTTTATTTGAGTTCGAATGGACCTTCAAGAAGAGCAATTGTCGACTCAAATACTTCGTGAAAACGAAAAAAAGTTGACTTCATATCGACTCGAGGTGTTCATTTGAGTTCGAATGGTGCTTCAAGAAGAGCAATTGTCGACTCAAATGCATCGTGAAAACGAAAAAAAGTTGACTTCATATAGACTCGACGTGTTTATTTGAGTTCGAATGGACCTTCAAGAAGAGCAATTGTCGACTCAAATACTTCGTGAAAACGAAAAAAAGTTGACTTCATATCGACTCGAGGTGTTCATTTGAGTTCGAATGGACCTTCAAGAAGAGCAATTGTCGACTCAAATACTTCGTGAAAACGAAAAAACGTTGGCTTCATATCGACTCGAGGTGTTTATTTGAGTTCGAATGGACCTTCAAGAAGAGCAATTGTCGATTCAAATACTTCGTGAAATCGAAAAAATGTTGACTTCATATCGCCTCGAGGTGTTAATTTTAGTTCGAATGGACCTTCAAGAACAGCAATTGTCGACTCAAATACTTCGTGAAAACGAAAAAAAGTTGACTTCATATCGACTTGGGGTGTTTATTTGAGTTCGAATGGACCTTCAAGAAGAGCAATTGTCGACTCAAATACTTCGTGAAAACGAAAAAAAGTTGACTTCATATCGACTCGAGGTGTTTATTTGAGTTCGAATGGACCTTCAAGAAGAGCAATTGTCGACTCAAATACTTCGTGAAAACGAAAAAAAGTTGACTTCATATCGACTCGAGGTGTTCATTTGAGTTCGAATGGTGCTTCAAGAAGAGCAATTGTCGACTCAAATGCATCGTGAAAACGAAAAAAAGTTGACTTCATATCGACTCGACGTGTTTATTTGAGTTCGAATGGACCTTCAAGAAGAGCAATTGTCGATTCAAATACTTCGTGAAATCGAAAAAATGTTGACTTCATATCGCCTCGAGGTGTTAATTTTAGTTCGAATGGACCTTCAAGAACAGCAATTGTCGACTCAAATACTTCGTGAAAACGAAAAAAAGTTGACTTCATATCGACTTGGGGTGTTTATTTGAGTTCGAATGGACCTTCAAGAAGAGCAATTGTCGACTCAAATACTTCGTGAAAACGAAAAAAAGTTGACTTCATATCGACTCGAGGTGTTTATTTGAGTTCGAATGGACCTTCAAGAAGAGCAATTGTCGACTCAAATACTTCGTGAAAACGAAAAAAAGTTGACTTCATATCGACTCGAGGTGGTTATTTGAGTTCGAATGGACCTTCAAGAAGAGCAATTGTCGACTCAAATACTTCGTGAAAACGAAAAAAAGTTGACTTCATATCGACTTGGGGTGTTTATTTGAGTTCGAATGGACCTTCAAGAAGAGCAATTGTCGACTCAAATACTTCGTGAAAACGAAAAAAAGTTGACTTCATATCGACTCGACGTGTTTATTTGAGTTCGAATGGACCTTCAAGAAGAGCAATTGTCGACTCAAATACTTCGTGAAAACGAAAAAAAGTTGACTTCATATTGACTCGAGGTGGTTATTTGAGTTCGAATGGACCTTCAAGAAGAGCAATTGTCGACTCAAATACTTCGTGAAAACGAAAAAAAGTTGACTTCATATCGACTCGACGTGTTTATTTGAGTTCGAATGGTGCTTCAAGAAGAGCAATTGTCGACTCAAATACTTCGTGAAAACGAAAAAAAGTTGATTTCATATCGACTCGAGGTGTTTATATGAGTTCGAATGGACCTTCAAGAAGAGCAATTGTCGACTCAAATACATCGTGAAAACGAAAAAAAGTTGACTTCATATCGACTCGAGGTGTTCATTTGAGTTCGAATAGACCTTGAAGAAGAGCAATTGTCGACTCAAATGCATCGTGAAAACGAAAAGAAGTTGACTTCATATAGACTCGACGTGTTTATTTGAGTTCGAATGGACCTTCAAGAAGAGCAATTGTCGACTCAAATACTTCGTGAAAACGAAAAAAAGTCGACTTCATATCGACTCGAGGTGTTCATTTGAGTTCGAATGGACCTTCAAGAAGAGCAATTGTCGACTCAAATACTTCGTGAAAACGAAAAAACGTTGGCTTCATATCGACTCGAGGTGTTTATTTGAGTTCGAATGGACCTTCAAGAAGAGCAATTGTCGATTCAAATACTTCGTGAAATCGAAAAAATGTTGACTTCATATCGCCTCGAGGTGTTAATTTTAGTTCGAATGGACCTTCAAGAACAGCAATTGTCGACTCAAATACTTCGTGAAAACGAAAAAAAGTTGACTTCATATCGACTTGGGGTGTTTATTTGAGTTCGAATGGACCTTCAAGAAGAGCAATTGTCGACTCAAATACTTCGTGAAAACGAAAAAAAGTTGACTTCATATCGACTCGAGGTGTTTATTTGAGTTCGAATGGACCTTCAAGAAGAGCAATTGTCGACTCAAATACTTCGTGAAAACGAAAAAAAGTTGACTTCATATCGACTCGAGGTGTTCATTTGAGTTCGAATGGTGCTTCAAGAAGAGCAATTGTCGACTCAAATGCATCGTGAAAACGAAAAAAAGTTGACTTCATATCGACTCGACGTGTTTATTTGAGTTCGAATGGACCTTCAAGAAGAGCAATTGTCGATTCAAATACTTCGTGAAATCGAAAAAATGTTGACTTCATATCGCCTCGAGGTGTTAATTTTAGTTCGAATGGACCTTCAAGAACAGCAATTGTCGACTCAAATACTTCGTGAAAACGAAAAAAAGTTGACTTCATATCGACTTGGGGTGTTTATTTGAGTTCGAATGGACCTTCAAGAAGAGCAATTGTCGACTCAAATACTTCGTGAAAACGAAAAAAAGTTGACTTCATATCGACTCGACGTGTTTATTTGAGTTCGAATGGTGCTTCAAGAAGAGCAATTGTCGACTCAAATACTTCTTGAAAACGAAAAAAAGTTGACTTCATATCGACTCGACGTGTTTATTTGAGTTCGAATGGTGCTTCAAGAAGAGCAATTGTCGACTCAAATACTTCGTGAAAACGAAAAAAAGTTGACTTCATATCGACTCGACGTGTTTATTTGAGTTCGAATGGTGCTTCAAGAAGAGCAATTGTCGACTCAAATACTTCGTGAAAACGAAAAAAAGTTGACTTCATATCGACTCGACGTGTTTATTTGAGTTCGAATGGTGCTTCAAGAAGAGCAATTGTCGACTCAAATACTTCGTGAAAACGAAAAAAAGTTGACTTCATATCGACTCAAGGTGTTTATTTGAGTTCGAATGGACCTTCAAGAAGAGCAATTGTCGACTCAAATGCTTCGTGAAATCGAAAAAACGTTGACTTCATATCGACTCGAGGTGTCTATTTGAGTTCGAATGGACCTTCAAGAAGAGCAATTGTCGACTCAAATACTTCGTGAAACCGAAAAAAAGTTGACTTCATATCGACTCGAGGTGTTTATTTGAGTTCGAATGGGCCTTCAAGAAGAGCAAATGTCGACTCAAATACTTCGTGAAATCGAAAAAAAGTTGACTTCATATCGACTCGAGGTGTTTATTTGAGTTCGAATGGACCTTCAAGAAGAGCAATTGTCGACTCAAATACTTCGTGAAAACGAGAAAAAGTTGACTTCATATCGACTCGAGGTGTTTATTTGAGTTCGAATGGACCTTCAAGAAGAGCAATTGTCGACTCAAATACTTCGTGAAAACGAAAAAAAGTTGACTTCATATCGACTCGAGGTGTTTATTTGAGTTCGAATGGACCTTCAAGAAGAGCAATTGTCGACTCAAATACTTCGTAAAAACGAAAAAAAGTTGACTTCATATCGACTCGAGGTGTTTATTTGAGTTCGAATGGACCTTCAAGAAGAGCAATTGTCGACTCAAATACTTCGTGAAAACGAAAAAAAGTTGACTTCATATCGACTCGAGGTGTTTATTTGAGTTCGAATGGACCTTCAAGAAGAGCAATTGTCGACTCAAATACTTCGTGAAAACGAAAAAAAGTTGACTTCATATCGACTCGAGGTGTTTATTTGAGTTCGAATGGACCTTCAAGAAGAGCAATTGTCGACTCAAATACTTCGTGAAAACGAAAAAAAGTTGACTTCATATCGACTCGAGGTGTTTATTTGAGTTCGAATGGACCTTCAAGAAGAGCAATTGTCGACTCAAATACTTCGTGAAATCGAAAAAAAGTTGACTTCATATCGACTCGAGGTGTTTATTTGAGTTCGAATGGACCTTCAAGAAGAGCAATTGTCGATTCAAATACTTCGTGAAATCGAAAAAATGTTGACTTCATATCGCCTCGAGGTGTTAATTTTAGTTCGAATGGACCTTCAAGAACAGCAATTGTCGACTCAAATACTTCGTGAAAACGAAAAAAAGTTGACTTCATATCGACTTGGGGTGTTTATTTGAGTTCGAATGGACCTTCAAGAAGAGCAATTGTCGACTCAAATACTTCGTGAAAACGAAAAAAAGTTGACTTCATATCGACTCGACGTGTTTATTTGAGTTCGAATGGACCTTCAAGAAGAGCAATTGTCGACTCAAATACTTCGTGAAAACGAAAAAAAGTTGACTTCATATCGACTCGACGTGTTTATTTGAGTTCGAATGGTGCTTCAAGAAGAGCAATTGTCGACTCAAATACTTCGTGAAAACGAAAAAAAGTTGACTTCATATCGACTCGACGTGTTTATTTGAGTTCGAATGGACCTTCAAGAAGAGCAATTGTCGACTCAAATACTTCGTGAAAACGAAAAAAAGTTGACTTCATATCGACTCGACGTGTTTATTTGAGTTCGAATGGTGCTTCAAGAAGAGCAATTGTCGACTCAAATACTTCGTGAAAACGAAAAAAAGTTGACTTCATATCGACTCAAGGTGTTTATTTGAGTTCGAATGGACCTTCAAGAAGAGCAATTGTCGACTCAAATGCTTCGTGAAATCGAAAAAACGTTGACTTCATATCGACTCGAGGTGTCTATTTGAGTTCGAATGGACCTTCAAGAAGAGCAATTGTCGACTCAAATACTTCGTGAAACCGAAAAAAAGTTGACTTCATATCGACTCGAGGTGTTTATTTGAGTTCGAATGGGCCTTCAAGAAGAGCAAATGTCGACTCAAATACTTCGTGAAATCGAAAAAAAGTTGACTTCATATCGACTCGAGGTGTTTATTTGAGTTCGAATGGACCTTCAAGAAGAGCAATTGTCGACTCAAATACTTCGTGAAAACGAAAAAAAGTTGACTTCATATCGACTCGAGGTGTTTATTTGAGTTCGAATGGACCTTCAAGAAGAGCAATTGTCGACTCAAATACTTCGTGAAAACGAAAAAAAGTTGACTTCATATCGACTCGAGGTGTTTATTTGAGTTCGAATGGACCTTCAAGAAGAGCAATTGTCGACTCAAATACTTCGTGAAAACGAAAAAAAGTTGACTTCATATCGACTCGAGGTGTTTATTTGAGTTCGAATGGACCTTCAAGAAGAGCAATTGTCGACTCAAATACTTCGTGAAAACGAAAAAAAGTTGACTTCATATCGACTCGAGGTGTTTATTTGAGTTCGAATGGACCTTCAAGAAGAGAAATTGTCGACTCAAATACTTCGTGAAAACGAAAAAAAGTTGACTTCATATCGACTCGAGGTGTTTATTTGAGTTCGAATGGACCTTCAAGAAGAGCAATTGTCGACTCAAATACTTCGTGAAAACGAAAAAAAGTTGACTTCATATCGACTCGAGGTGTTTATTTGAGTTCGAATGGACCTTCAAGAAGAGCAATTGTCGACTCAAATACTTCGTGAAAACGAAAAAAAGTTGACTTCATATCGACTCAAGGTGTTTATTTGAGTTCGAATGGACCTTCAAGAAGAGCAATTGTCGACTCAAATACTTCGTGAAAACGAAAAAAAGTTGACTTCATATCGACTCGAGTTGTTTATTTGAGTTCGAATGGACCTTCAAGAAGAGCAATTGTCGACTCAAATACTTCGTGAAAACGAAAAAAAGTTGACTTCATATCGACTCGAGGTGTTTATTTGAGTTCGAATGGACCTTCAAGAAGAGCAATTGTCGACTCAAATACTTCGTGAAAACGAAAAAAAGTTGACTTCATATCGACTCGAGGTGTTTATTTGAGTTCGAATGGACCTTCAAGAAGAGCAATTGTCGACTCAAATACTTCGTGAAAACGAAAAAAAGTTGACTTCATATCGACTCGAGGTGTTTATTTGAGTTCTAATGGACCTTCAAGAAGAACAATTGTCGACTCAAATACTTCGTGAAAACGAAAAAAAGTTGACTTCATATCGACTCGAGGTGTTTATTTGAGTTCGAATGGACCTTCAAGAAGAGCAATTGTCGACTCAAATACTTCGTGAAAACGAAAAAAAGTTGACTTCATATCGACTCGAGGTGGTTATTTGAGTTCGAATGGACCTTCAAGAAGAGCAATTGTCGACTCAAATACTTCGTGAAAACGAAAAAAAGTTGACTTCATATCGACTCGACGTGTTTATTTGAGTTCGAATGGTGCTTCAAGAAGAGCAATTGTCGACTCAAATACTTCGTGAAAACGATAAAAAGTTGACTTCATATCGACTCGAGGTGTTCATTTGAGTTCGAATGGACCTTCAAGAAGAGCAATGGTCGACTCAAATACTTCGTGAAAACGAAAAAAAGTTGACTTCATATCGACTCGAGGTGTTTATTTGATTCCGAATGGACCTTCAAGAAGAGCAATTGTCGACTCAAATACTTGTTGAAGACGAAAAAAAGTTGACTTCATATCGACTCGAGGTGGTTATTTGAGTTCGAATGGACCTTCAAGAAGAGCAATTGTCGACTCAAATACTTCGTGAAAACGAAAAAAAGTTGACTTCATATCGACTCGACGTGTTTATTTGAGTTCGAATGGTGCTTCAAGAAGAGCAATTGTCGACTCAAATACTTCGTGAAAACGAAAAAAAGTTGACTTCATATCGACTCGAGGTGTTCATTTGAGTTCGAATGGACCTTCAAGAAGAGCAATTGTCGACTCAAATACTTCGTGAAAACGAAAAAACGTTGACTTCATATCGACTCGAGGTGTTTATTTGAGTTCGAATGGACCTTCAAGAAGAGCAATTGTCGACTCAAATACTTCGTGAAATCGAAAAAAAGTTGACTTCATATCGACTCGAGGTGTTTATTTGAGTTCGAATGGACCTTCAAGAAGAGCAATTGTCGACTCAAATATTTCGTGAAAACGAAAAAAAGTTGACTTCATATCGACTCGAGGTGTTTATTTGAGTTCGAATGGACCTTCAAGAAGAGCAATTGTAGACTCAAATACTTCGTGAAAACGAAAAAAAGTTGACTTCATATCGACTCGAGGTGTTTATTTGAGTTCTGAAGGACCTTCAAGAAGAACAATTGTCGACTCAAATACTTCGTGAAAACGAAAAAAAGTTGACTTCATATCGACTCGAGGTGTTTATTTGAGTTCGAATGGACCTTCAAGAAGAGCAATTGTCGACTCAAATACTTCGTGAAAACGAAAAAAAGTTGACTTCATATCGACTCGAGGTGTTTATTTGAGTTCGAATGGACCTTCAAGAAGAGCAATTGTCGACTCAAATACTTCGTGAAAACGAAAAAAAGTTGACTTCATATCGACTCGAGGTGTTTATTTGAGTTCGAATGGACCTTCAAGAAGAGCAATTGTCGACTCAAATACTTCGTGAAAACGAAAAAAAGTTGACTTCATATCGACTCGAGGTGTTTATTTGAGTTCGAATGGACCTTCAAGAAGAGCAATTGTCGACTCAAATACTTCGTGAAAACGAAAAAAAGTTGACTTCATATCGACTCGAGGTGTTTATTTGAGTTCGAATGGACCTTCAAGAAGAGAAATTGTCGACTCAAATACTTCGTGAAAACGAAAAAAAGTTGACTTCATATCGACTCGAGGTGTTTATTTGAGTTCGAATGGACCTTCAAGAAGAGCAATTGTCGACTCAAATACTTCGTGAAAACGAAAAAAAGTTGACTTCATATCGACTCGAGGTGTTTATTTGAGTTCGAATGGACCTTCAAGAAAAAGCAATTGTCGACTCAAATACTTCGTGAAAACGAAAAAAAGTTGACTTCATATCGACTCGAGGTGTTTATTTCAGTTCTAATGGACCTTCAAGAAGAACAATTGTCGACTCAAATACTTCGTGAAAACGAAAAAAAGTTGACTTCATATCGACTCAAGGTGTTTATTTGAGTTCGAATGGACCTTCAAGAAGAGCAATTGTCGACTCAAATGCTTCGTGAAATCGAAAAAACGTTGACTTCATATCGACTCGAGGTGTCTATTTGAGTTCGAATGGACCTTCAAGAAGAGCAATTGTCGACTCAAATACTTCGTGAAACCGAAAAAAAGTTGACTTCATATCGACTCGAGGTGTTTATTTGAGTTCGAATGGGCCTTCAAGAAGAGCAAATGTCGACTCAAATACTTCGTGAAATCGAAAAAAAGTTGACTTCATATCGACTCGAGGTGTTTATTTGAGTTCGAATGGACCTTCAAGAAGAGCAATTGTCGACTCAAATACTTCGTGAAAACGAAAAAAAGTTGACTTCATATCGACTCGAGGTGTTTATTTGAGTTCGAATGGACCTTCAAGAAGAGCAATTGTCGACTCAAATACTTCGTGAAAACGAAAAAAAGTTGACTTCATATCGACTCGAGGTGTTTATTTGAGTTCGAATGGACCTTCAAGAAGAGCAATTGTCGACTCAAATACTTCGTGAAAACGAAAAAAAGTTGACTTCATATCGACTCGAGGTGTTTATTTGAGTTCGAATGGACCTTCAAGAAGAGCAAATGTCGACTCAAATACTTCGTGAAATCGAAAAAAAGTTGACTTCATATCGACTCGAGGTGTTTATTTGAGTTCGAATGGACCTTCAAGAAGAGCAATTGTCGACTCGAATACTTCGTGAAAACGAAAAAAAGTTGACTTCATATCGACTCGAGGTGTTTATTTGAGTTCGAATGGACCTTCAAGAAGAGCAATTGTCGACTCAAATACTTCGTGAAAACGAAAAAAAGTTGACTTCATATCGACTCGAGGTGTTTATTTGAGTTCGAATGGACCTTCAAGAAGAGCAATTGTCGACTCAAATACTTCGTGAAAACGAAAAAAAGTTGACTTCATATCGACTCGAGGTGTTTATTTGAGTTCGAATGGACCTTCAAGAAGAGCAATTGTCGACTCAAATACTTCGTGAAAACGAAAAAAAGTTGACTTCATATCGACTCGAGGTGTTTATTTGAGTTCTAATGGACCTTCAAGAAGAACAATTGTCGACTCAAATACTTCGTGAAAACGAAAAAAAAGTTGACTTCATATCGACTCAAGGTGTTTATTTGAGTTCTGAAGGACCTTCAAGAAGAACAATTGTCGACTCAAATACTTCGTGAAAACGAAAAAAAGTTGACTTCATATCGACTCGAGGTGTTTATTTGAGTTCGAATGGACCTTCAAGAAGAGCAATTGTCGACTCAAATACTTCGTGAAAACGAAAAAAAGTTGACTTCATATCGACTCGAGGTGTTTATTTGAGTTCGAATGGACCTTCAAGAAGAGCAATTGTCGACTCAAATACTTCGTGAAAACGAAAAAAAGTTGACTTCATATCGACTCGAGGTGTTTATTTGAGTTCGAATGGACCTTCAAGAAGAGCAATTGTCGACTCAAATACTTCGTGAAAACGAAAAAAAGTTGACTTCATATCGACTCGAGGTGTTTATTTGAGTTCGAATGGACCTTCAAGAAGAGCAATTGTCGACTCAAATACTTCGTGAAAACGAAAAAAAGTTGACTTCATATCGACTCGAGGTGTTTATTTGAGTTCGAATGGACCTTCAAGAAGAGAAATTGTCGACTCAAATACTTCGTGAAAACGAAAAAAAGTTGACTTCATATCGACTCGAGGTGTTTATTTGAGTTCGAATGGACCTTCAAGAAGAGCAATTGTCGACTCAAATACTTCGTGAAAACGAAAAAAAGTTGACTTCATATCGACTCGAGGTGTTTATTTGAGTTCGAATGGACCTTCAAGAAAAAGCAATTGTCGACTCAAATACTTCGTGAAAACGAAAAAAAGTTGACTTCATATCGACTCGAGGTGTTTATTTGAGTTCTAATGGACCTTCAAGAAGAACAATTGTCGACTCAAATACTTCGTGAAAACGAAAAAAAGTTGACTTCATATCGACTCAAGGTGTTTATTTGAGTTCGAATGGACCTTCAAGAAGAGCAATTGTCGACTCAAATGCTTCGTGAAATCGAAAAAACGTTGACTTCATATCGACTCGAGGTGTCTATTTGAGTTCGAATGGACCTTCAAGAAGAGCAATTGTCGACTCAAATACTTCGTGAAACCGAAAAAAAGTTGACTTCATATCGACTCGAGGTGTTTATTTGAGTTCGAATGGGCCTTCAAGAAGAGCAAATGTCGACTCAAATACTTCGTGAAATCGAAAAAAAGTTGACTTCATATCGACTCGAGGTGTTTATTTGAGTTCGAATGGACCTTCAAGAAGAGCAATTGTCGACTCAAATACTTCGTGAAAACGAAAAAAAGTTGACTTCATATCGACTCGAGGTGTTTATTTGAGTTCGAATGGACCTTCAAGAAGAGCAATTGTCGACTCAAATACTTCGTGAAAACGAAAAAAAGTTGACTTCATATCGACTCGAGGTGTTTATTTGAGTTCGAATGGACCTTCAAGAAGAGCAATTGTCGACTCAAATACTTCGTGAAAACGAAAAAAAGTTGACTTCATATCGACTCGAGGTGTTTATTTGAGTTCGAATGGACCTTCAAGAAGAGCAAATGTCGACTCAAATACTTCGTGAAATCGAAAAAAAGTTGACTTCATATCGACTCGAGGTGTTTATTTGAGTTCGAATGGACCTTCAAGAAGAGCAATTGTCGACTCGAATACTTCGTGAAAACGAAAAAAAGTTGACTTCATATCGACTCGAGGTGTTTATTTGAGTTCGAATGGACCTTCAAGAAGAGCAATTGTCGACTCAAATACTTCGTGAAAACGAAAAAAAGTTGACTTCATATCGACTCGAGGTGTTTATTTGAGTTCGAATGGACCTTCAAGAAGAGCAATTGTCGACTCAAATACTTCGTGAAAACGAAAAAAAGTTGACTTCATATCGACTCGAGGTGTTTATTTGAGTTCGAATGGACCTTCAAGAAGAGCAATTGTCGACTCAAATACTTCGTGAAAACGAAAAAAAGTTGACTTCATATCGACTCGAGGTGTTTATTTGAGTTCTAATGGACCTTCAAGAAGAACAATTGTCGACTCAAATACTTCGTGAAAACGAAAAAAAAGTTGACTTCATATCGACTCAAGGTGTTTATTTGAGTTCGAATGGACCTTCAAGAAGAGCAATTGTCGACTCAAATGCTTCGTGAAATCGAAAAAACGTTGACTTCATATCGACTCGAGGTGTCTATTTGAGTTCGAATGGACCTTCAAGAAGAGCAATTGTCGACTCAAATACTTCGTGAAACCGAAAAAAAGTTGACTTCATATCGACTCGAGGTGTTTATTTGAGTTCGAATGGGCCTTCAAGAAGAGCAAATGTCGACTCAAATACTTCGTGAAATCGAAAAAAAGTTGACTTCATATCGACTCGAGGTGTTTATTTGAGTTCGAATGGACCTTCAAGAAGAGCAATTGTCGACTCAAATACTTCGTGAAAACGAAAAAAAGTTGACTTCATATCGACTCGAGGTGTTTATTTGAGTTCGAATGGACCTTCAAGAAGAGCAATTGTCGACTCAAATACTTCGTGAAAACGAAAAAAAGTTGACTTCATATCGACTCGAGGTGTTTATTTGAGTTCGAATGGACCTTCAAGAAGAGCAATTGTCGACTCAAATACTTCGTGAAAACGAAAAAAAGTTGACTTCATATCGACTCGACGTGTTTATTTGAGTTCGAATGGACCTTCAAGAAGAGCAATTGTCGACTCAAATACTTCGTGAAAACGAATAAAAGTTGACTTCATATCGACTCGAGGTGTTTATTTGAGTTCGAATGGACCTTCAAGAAGAGCAATTGTCGACTCAAATACTTCGTGAAAACGAAAAAAAGTTGACTTCATATCGACTCGAGGTGTTTATTTGAGTTCTAATGGACCTTCAAGAAGAACAATTGTCGACTCAAATACTTCGTGAAAACGAAAAAAAGTTGACTTCATATCGACTCGAGGTGTTGATTTGAGTTCGAATGGACCTTCAAGAAGAGCAATTGTCGACTCAAATACTTCGTGAAAACGAAAAAAAGTTGACTTCATATCGACTCGAGGTGTTTATTTGAGTTCGAATGGACCTTCAAGAAGAGCAATTGTCGACTCAAATACTTCGTGAAAACGAAAAAAAGTTGACTTCATATCGACTCGAGGTGTTTATTTGAGTTCGAATGGACCTTCAAGAAGAGCAATTGTCGACTCAAATACTTCGTGAAAACGAAAAAAAGTTGACTTCATATCGACTCGAGGTGGTTATTTGAGTTCGAATGGACCTTCAAGAAGAGCAATTGTCGACTCAAATACTTCGTGAAAACGAAAAAAAGTTGACTTCATATCGACTCGAGGTGGTTATTTGAGTTCGAATGGACCTTCAAGAAGAGCAATTGTCGACTCAAATACTTCGTGAAAACGAAAAAAAGTTGACTTCATATCGACTCGACGTGTTTATTTGAGTTCGAATGGTGCTTCAAGAAGAGCAATTGTCGACTCAAATACTTCGTGAAAACGAAAAAAAGTTGACTTCATATCGACTCGAGGTGTTTATTTGATTCCGAATGGACCTTCAAGAAGAGCAATTGTCGACTCAAATACTTGTTGAAGACGAAAAAAAGTTGACTTCATATCGACTCGAGGTGGTTATTTGAGTTCGAATGGACCTTCAAGAAGAGCAATTGTCGACTCAAATACTTCGTGAAAACGAAAAAAAGTTGACTTCATATCGACTCGAGGTGTTTATTTGAGTTCGAATGGACCTTCAAGAAGAGCAATTGTCGACTCAAATACTTCGTGAAAACGAAAAAAAGTTGACTTCATATCGACTCGACGTGTTTATTTGAGTTCGAATGGACCTTCAAGAAGAGCAATTGTCGACTCAAATACTTCGTGAAAACGAATAAAAGTTGACTTCATATCGACTCGAGGTGTTTATTTGAGTTCGAATGGACCTTCAAGAAGAGCAATTGTCGACTCAAATACTTCGTGAAAACGAAAAAAAGTTGACTTCATATCGACTCGAGGTGTTTATTTGAGTTCTAATGGACCTTCAAGAAGAACAATTGTCGACTCAAATACTTCGTGAAAACGAAAAAAAGTTGACTTCATATCGACTCGAGGTGTTGATTTGAGTTCGAATGGACCTTCAAGAAGAGCAATTGTCGACTCAAATACTTCGTGAAAACGAAAAAAAGTTGACTTCATATCGACTCGAGGTGGTTATTTGAGTTCGAATGGACCTTCAAGAAGAGCAATTGTCGACTCAAATACTTCGTGAAAACGAAAAAAAGTTGACTTCATATCGACTCGACGTGTTTATTTGAGTTCGAATGGTGCTTCAAGAAGAGCAATTGTCGACTCAAATACTTCGTGAAAACGAAAAAAAGTTGACTTCATATCGACTCGAGGTGTTTATTTGATTCCGAATGGACCTTCAAGAAGAGCAATTGTCGACTCAAATACTTGTTGAAGACGAAAAAAAGTTGACTTCATATCGACTCGAGGTGTTTATTTGAGTTCGAATGGACCTTCAAGAAGAGCAATTGTCGACTCAAATACTTCGTGAAAACGAAAAAAAGTTGACTTCATATCGACTCGAGGTGTTTATTTGAGTTCGAATGGACCTTCAAGAAGAGCAATTGTCGACTCAAATACTTCGTGAAAACGAAAAAAAGTTGACTTCATATCGACTCGAGGTGTTTATTTGAGTTCGAATGGACCTTCAAGAAGAGCAATTGTCGACTCAAATACTTCGTGAAAACGAAAAAAAGTTGACTTCATATCGACTCGAGGTGTTTATTTGAGTTCGAATGGACCTTCAAGAAGAGCAATTGTCGACTCAAATACTTCGTGAAAACGAAAAAAAGTTGACTTCATATCGACTCGAGGTGTTTATTTGAGTTCGAATGGACCTTCAAGAAGAGCAATTGTCGACTCAAATACTTCGTGAAAACGAAAAAAAGTTGACTTCATATCGACTCGATGTGTTTATTTGAGTTCGAATGGACCTTCAAGAAGAGCAATTGTCGACTCAAATACTTCGTGAAAACGAAAAAAAGTTGACTTCATATCGACTCGACGTGTTTATTTGAGTTCGAATGGACCTTCAAGAAGAGCAATTGTCGACTCAAATACTTCGTGAAAACGAATAAAAGTTGACTTCATATCGACTCGAGGTGTTTATTTGAGTTCGAATGGACCTTCAAGAAGAGCAATTGTCGACTCAAATACTTCGTGAAAACGAAAAAAAGTTGACTTCATATCGACTCGAGGTGTTTATTTGAGTTCTAATGGACCTTCAAGAAGAACAATTGTCGACTCAAATACTTCGTGAAAACGAAAAAAAGTTGACTTCATATCGACTCGATGTGTTTATTTGAGTTCGAATGGACCTTCAAGAAGAGCAATTGTCGACTCAAATACTTCGTGAAAACGAAAAAAAGTTGACTTCATATCGACTCGACGTGTTTATTTGAGTTCGAATGGACCTTCAAGAAGAGCAATTGTCGACTCAAATACTTCGTGAAAACGAATAAAAGTTGACTTCATATCGACTCGAGGTGTTTATTTGAGTTCGAATGGACCTTCAAGAAGAGCAATTGTCGACTCAAATACTTCGTGAAAACGAAAAAAAGTTGACTTCATATCGACTCGAGGTGTTTATTTGAGTTCTAATGGACCTTCAAGAAGAACAATTGTCGACTCAAATACTTCGTGAAAACGAAAAAAAGTTGACTTCATATCGACTCGAGGTGTTTATTTGAGTTCGAATGGACCTTCAAGAAGAGCAATTGTCGACTCAAATACTTCGTGAAAACGAAAAAAAGTTGACTTCATATCGACTCGAGGTGGTTATTTGAGTTCGAATGGACCTTCAAGAAGAGCAATTGTCGACTCAAATACTTCGTGAAAACGAAAAAAAGTTGACTTCATATCGACTCGAGGTGGTTATTTGAGTTCGAATGGACCTTCAAGAAGAGCAATTGTCGACTCAAATACTTCGTGAAAACGAAAAAAAGTTGACTTCATATCGACTCGACGTGTTTATTTGAGTTCGAATGGTGCTTCAAGAAGAGCAATTGTCGACTCAAATACTTCGTGAAAACGAAAAAAAGTTGACTTCATATCGACTCGAGGTGTTTATTTGATTCCGAATGGACCTTCAAGAAGAGCAATTGTCGACTCAAATACTTGTTGAAGACGAAAAAAAGTTGACTTCATATCGACTCGAGGTGGTTATTTGAGTTCGAATGGACCTTCAAGAAGAGCAATTGTCGACTCAAATACTTCGTGAAAACGAAAAAAAGTTGACTTCATATCGACTCGACGTGTTTATTTGAGTTCGAATGGTGCTTCAAGAAGAGCAATTGTCGACTCAAATACTTCGTGAAAACGAAAAAAAGTTGACTTCATATCGACTCGAGGTGTTCATTTGAGTTCGAATGGACCTTCAAGAAGAGCAATTGTCGACTCAAATACTTCGTGAAAACGAAAAAAAGTTGACTTCATATCGCCTCGACGTGTTTATTTGAGTTCGAATGGACCTTCAAGAAGAGCAATTGTCGGCTCAAATACTTCGTGAAAACGAAAAAAAGTTGACTTCATTGTAATAATTTAAATGGGAAATAGAAATACACAACCACGTTCATTCATTCACATATCTCAACCCTTTATTCCCGAATCCCTTATCAGTGTTGTTGTTGTTGTTCATTTATCACAACTCTCTCCTACTTACATAAATTTAACATGTTTACATAATTAGCAAAATAAGTTACATAGTAATACCACCGAATCACATAATATTATAGATGCGACATCGTTCACAACGATTCACTAGATACAATTTAACTGGTATGTTTTTAAGGCTACTTTAATTCAAATCAAATCATTAATCAAATTTCATTTCTTAATAATATTATGAAGATAAGTATCTTATCTTCATCACTTTACCTCCTTTTTTTTTTTTTTTGTGTATTTTTTTTTTTTTTTTTTTTTTTTATGAAATTAAGTTTTTTAGGTTTGATTTTGCTTGCTTAATTCGTTCAGATCTTCTCAGGCCCTCGTTTTCTGGGGGTGACTTTTTCATCTCAGGTTGGTTATCAGATGTGATGTATGATTTCGTCGTAGGGGTGGAGTTTTGCTGCAGGTGGTGGTCCCCTTCAATTCCCTTTTCAAAATCCTCATACATGGTCAACCGCTGGTTTGTTCGGGGCGGAGATTTCAACGAGTTGGCATGAGCTTTTGGAGGGCTGTTTGGTTCAATAGTTGCAGGTATTTTCTTGAAATGGGCTGAATTTCGTGTAATAGTTTTGCCACCTTGTGTTGCTGTTACCATTGTACCTTGAAGATCAGTTATTACAAACGGGGTTGGGTTGAATAACGGTGTAGTTTTGTTTCTTTTGTTTTGTTTCAGCAGGACCTGGTCTCCGATGGTCAATGACGGTTCTTTTGCATGGCGTGCACTGTCAGCATATGATTTGAACTTCTTCTTGTGGAAGTCATCTTTTTTTAACACCTGTTTATGCTGCCGTGACGTAGATGAAGTTTCTTGTGGCAGGACTGTCTTGACTGAGTACTGGAAGATCAGTTCTGCAGGAGTGTGTTCAGTTGTTGAGTGGGTTGTTGATCGATACATCATCATGTAGTTTTCAAGCTTGTTTTCCCAGGTTGCTCTGTCGGCTTCACAGGTTTTGATAAACTTGACCATGTTTCTCATGAAACGTTCTACCGTCCCGTTTGCTTGGGGCCAACAGGGGGTCACTTTTCTGTGTTTAATCCCCATGTTCTCAAGACATGCTGTAAATTCTCGTCCATTAAATGGTGGGCCGTTGTCAGATTTCACAGTGACTGGGAATCCAAACATTGTGAACCATTCTTTCAGGTGTTTGAGTACTGTCCTGGTGCTGACATCCCCGATTACTTTGGTAAGTGGATACCTTGAATATTCGTCGATCAGGACCATGATATATTTGCCATTTGGGAACGGTCCGGCGAAATCAATGGCTAGTTGGCTCCATGGTGTGTTTGGAAGAGGAGTTGTGACGACTGGCGCTGGTGATGTGCTTGGGGACACGGCAAGGCATGGAATGCAACTCTTCAGTTTGTCTTCGACCTTTTTACCCAGATTCGGGAACCATACTCTTGACCGAAGGAATTCTTTGGTTTTTAACAAGCCTTGGTGTCCAAAGTGTGCCAACTCTATAGCTTTGCCCTGTAGTGAGTCTGGCAGAATTATTCGATTGCCTCTAAGGAGGAGTCCATCGGATGTGAGTGATAACTCATTTAGGATTTTGCTGTAGGTGTCCAGGTCTGCAACATTTTCTGTTTTGTGCCCCAGAAGGATGGAGCAGACTCTGGGTAGTATTGTGTCTTGGGCTGTTGCCTCTGCAATCTCGTTCCTGGATAGCGAAACTGGCAGGTAGAGATCAGCGACAGCATTGACATGAGCTTCTACAAAATCTTTTCGCCTCGAAGAATTTTTGCACGGGTGCCTTGAAAAGAAATCTGACGGATTGGTTTTTCCAGGCGTGTGGATGACGTCGAAGTTGAAGCCTTGTAGTTTAAATATTAGTCGCTCTAGCCTGGGTGACATTTCGGCCCTTGGATTCTTTAAGATATGCACCAGAGGTTTGTGGTCAGTATGAACCACAAAACGGCTTCCGAGCAGATATAGCTTGAAATGGTGTACTGCCCAGGTGATGGCAAGCATTTCTCGCTCGAGTTGGCTATACCTGGTCTCTGTTGGGGTTAGACTAGTACTTGCACACTCAATTACGTGTGTCTGGGTTCCATCAGGTTGTGCAAGAATTGCTCCAAGTCCATCGGGTCCAGCGTCCACTATAAGGTGACTTGTCTTGTTGACATCGAAGTATGAGTTCTTCACATATTCGGTAAGTTGTATTTTTAGGTTGTTCAGTGCCTCTATCTGTTCTCTACCCCACTCAAATTCAACACCACTCTTGATTAGATCTCTGAGTGGCTTTGTCAATTTTGACAAATTTGGAATAAAGTTTCCACAGTAATTTATCAGCCCAAGAATTGACCTGACGTCTCCAGCGGTTTTTGGTGGTTTACCAGTGGCAAGTTCTGAGAAAGCCGCTACCTTCTCAGGGTCAGGGTACACTCCATCTCCTTTGAAAATATGACCGAAGAAACGGACTTCCTTCAGTCCGAATTCCTGGATTCAGCGTCAAACCTTTCTTCATGAGCGTGGCCAATACCTGATGTAAAGCTGAGTTGTGTTCTTCTTCGGTCTTCCCGTAGATGAGAATATCATCACTGACGTTCATGACTCCTTTAATGCCCGCCAGTACCTGTCTGATTGTGTCCTGAAATATTTCTGCAGCAGCTGAGATACCAAAGCTCAATCGCTTATAGCGGTACAACCCTAAATGCGTAGAGAATGTTGTCAAGTATCGGGATTGTTCTCCAAGGATCAACTGATGATATCCCTCGTTCATGTCAATCTTGCTGAAGACTTTCGAGCCATTTAACTCCGCAATTATGTCACGCATAGTTGGTGTTATATGACGCTCCCTGGTAATAGCTGCATTAGGCTCTCTCATATCCACACAAATACGTATCTTGTTATTTGATTTAGGGACAAGTACCACGGGTGAAACCCAGGGTGTGGGACCGCTTGCTTTCTCAATAACGTCAGCTTCTATCAGCCGTTGTATTTCCTGTTCTACTGCTTTTCGCATGTGAAACGGTATTCTCCGGTGTGGATTTGCAACCGGTTTTATTTTAGGGTCTACGTGTAGATCCACCACAGTGTTTTTCAATTTGCCAATACCCTTGAAAAGGGATGGGTATTGTTTTTGAATTTGGTTGCCAGGAGTCACTTGATACAAAAACCTTATCAAGTTTAGATCAATGGCTGTAGATCGACTCAGAAGGGATGGGGCGTTTTTGTTCACAACAAAAATTTCGGCATTCACTGACGTGTTTTTAAACGTGACAACTGAGTTGAATTTCCCCCGAATCGCGAGAGGTTCTTCTGACTGATACGGGAATAATTTTATTCCATCAGGGAGTGATAGTATTGGGCGCGGACTAAGGCTTTTATAGGTATTCCAGGAGACAATGTTGACTGCTGATCCAGTGTCAACACAGAACTTTACAGAGGAGTCATTCACTCTCAGCAGTACATCTTGTGCACCCTTGCCAGCTGTGATGTTGCATATATGCTTAACTTCGCCCTCATCGCTGTCACTATCCACATTCTCAGTCACGTATTTAACCATTTTCTTTCTGCAGACTGAAGCAAAATGATTTCGTCCCTTACAGTTATAACATTGTTCCCCCTCTGCCGGACACTTCCCGTCGTGTGGCCAACTCCCACCTCAGTTCCGACATTCTTTGGATGGATTTTGGTTGAGTCGGGGTTTGTTTTTTTTTTTCGTGCGAAGTGTTTCTGTTTAATTTTGTTCACAGGGTGGGACGCATCCTGTTCCATTGCTTTGCTTTCAATTTGGCTTTGTTCGAAAGATACTGCTAGGTTCATAACTTCCGTTAAAGTGCCCTTCGTTTCTCTAAGTAGCCTCTCTCTAATGCTGGAATCCTTAAGCCCCCTCACAAACTGCGATCGTACATGAGTTTCCATGGTGGATTTCTTGCAAGCAGCACAATTAAAATTGCAAGTCATGGCTAGGCGCTTGAGTTCAGCTAAATACTGTGATACTGTTTCATCTGGCTTCTGAAGCCTCACCGAAAATATGTGCTGTTCAGCTATTTCGCTAGGGGATGGGCACAAATACTCGCGTAACAGGTTACTTATTTCCTTAAAAGACTTGTCTTTCGGTTTTTCTGGGGCGGTTAGAGACGATAGCACTTGATAAAGTTTTGCAGATAAGCAGTTTATGAGTATCTGAGCACACTTTTTGTCACCCTCGGGTGAGGTTGTATTCAGTTCCCTCAGTTCCATATGGTTCTCTAAGCGTTCCAAGTACGAAGAAAATGTTTCGTTACCTTCATCGAATGGTGATAAATTCGAGACAATACTGCTAGCCGGCCGTGTTGCAGTCTCCGAAACGGTAACAGTTGACAAGGACGTGGTTAACGCGTCGGCTATCGTTCGCTGTTGTGCCACCATCGCTTGTTTTATCGCATCTCCGATGACGCGGCTGAGTTCAGCGGCGTTCATACCTTGTGTCGCGGATGACGCACCACCCGAAACCGACATTTACCGACTTTAAGTCCTAATTGACTGTGCCAAATGTAATAATTTAAATGGGAAATAGAAATACACAACCACGTTCATTCATTCACATATCTCAACCCTTTATTCCCGAATCCCTTATCAGTGTTGTTGTTGTTGTTCATTTATCACATTCATATCGACTCGAGGTGGTTATTTGAGTTCGAATGGACCTTCAAGAAGAGCAATTGTCGACTCAAATACTTCGTGAAAACGAAAAAAAGTTGACTTCATATCGACTCGACGTGTTTATTTGAGTTTGAATGGTGCTTCAAGAAGAGCAATTGTCGACTCAAATACTTCGTGAAAACGAAAAAAAGTTGACTTCATATCGACTCAAGGTGTTTATTTGAGTTCGAATGGACCTTCAAGAAGAGCAATTGTCGACTCAAATACTTCGTGAAAACGAAAAAAAGTTGACTTCATATCGACTCGAGGTGGTTATTTGAGTTCGAATGGACCTTCAAGAAGAGCAATTGTCGACTCAAATACTTCGTGAAAACGAAAAAAAGTTGACTTCATATCGACTCGACGTGTTTATTTGAGTTCGAATGGTGCTTCAAGAAGAGCAATTGTCGACTCAAATGCTTCTTGAAATCGAAAAAAAGTTGACTTCATATCGACTCGATGTGTCTATTTGAGTTCGAATGGACCTTCAAGAAGAGCAATTGTCGACTCAAATACTTCGTGAAACCGAAAAAAAGTTGACTTCATATCGACTCGAGGTGTTTATTTGAGTTCGAATGGACCTTCAAGAAGAGCAATTGTCGACTCAAATACTTCGTGAAAACGAAAAAAAGTTGACTTCATATCGACTCGAGGTGGTTATTTGAGTTCGAATGGACCTTCAAGAAGAGCAATTGTCGACTCAAATACTTCGTGAAAACGAAAAAAAGTTGACTTCATATCGACTCGAGGTGGTTATTTGAGTTCGAATGGACCTTCAAGAAGAGCAATTGTCGACTCAAATACTTCGTGAAAACGAAAAAAAGTTGACTTCATATCGACTCGACGTGTTTATTTGAGTTCGAATGGTGCTTCAAGAAGAGCAATTGTCGACTCAAATGCTTCTTGAAATCGAAAAAAAGTTGACTTCATATCGACTCGATGTGTCTATTTGAGTTCGAATGGACCTTCAAGAAGAGCAATTGTCGACTCAAATACTTCGTGAAACCGAAAAAAAGTTGACTTCATATCGACTCGAGGTGTTTATTTGAGTTCGAATGGGCCTTCAAGAAGAGCTAATGTCGACTCAAATACTTCGTGAAATCGAAAAAAAGTTGACTTCATATCGACTCGAGGTGTTTATTTGAGTTCGAATGGACCTTCAAGAAGAGCAATTGAGGAGCTTACTTTCAAAAGGGCTTATATCCACTTCGAACTTTTTTTGGGAAAACGAAAAAAACAATTTATGATATGATGCAAGATTGCAAAGGTTCTCACGTTTCCATTATAGTTTCTACATAGCAGTGTAAAGAACACCATATATTTTCAATTATCTACTTTACATATTGAAGGTGATACCGCCATTTTTAATTTGGATATAAGCCCATTTGATGAAAAACCGTGGATATGAGCCATTTTGAAAAAAAAATGGGACTCTTGAATAAAAACATCACATTTCCATCCCTTGTTATTTAATATAAAATTGAAAGATAAAAATAATATTCTCAAGAAACTTTTTTCAGAAAACCGTACAATATATAATTTGAAAAAAAAAAACTGAAAATTAAACATGCAGTTCGCCGCAGTCAACATCAAGGCAGTCACAACGTTGTTCATCTTCTGTGTCTTCATTTCCCTCAGGATCTCCGCTTTTCCTCTTTTGACGATGGAGTTATACACTTCTGTGGCAGAGTCAAACCTGTAGTGGAGTTGGCATTTAACCCTGGTGCTGACATCATCAGATCGCGTTGTGAACTTCTTAATTGTCACTCTTTTGGCTTGACTGATCCCCTTGATTTTACTATAAATATTTTGAAGAGATTTTACGTCAAGTACTTGCCAGTCCCTCCCTAGTTTTTTTACAGAGCCTATTTCAGAGTACTCTTCTCTGGTAGTTATAACCGATAAGTTTTTTAATTGTTTCTCTGCTCTCCCAAAAACTCTATCAGCGGGAAGGAAACTGTGTCCCCTCACTGGGAATGTAAGCTGAATTGACTTTACGTGAATGCAGGACGTGGGCATTTTTGTTCTGTCCGGCGCATCCATCACAAAACAGCAATGTTGAAGTCTTGAGTGAAAACTTTATAAAAAACTCTGCAAATTCTTGACACAACGGTTCATTATCTTCTTTGTACAGATCACCCTTCTGTCTAGATCACTAGGTCTAAATGTCTAGATACTAAATGTTAGATTAATTATTATTATCAATTATCACTAATTATTAACCATTTTTATCAAGTACCTACTGAAAATTATTATAATTTATTGTTAGGTATTAATAATTCGTATTTATTATTAATAATAATCATTATTAATTATGATTAATTAATAATTAATAATTCTTTTATAGAAAAATTATTACCGACGTAGTATTAATTAATCATAATTAATAATGATTATTATTAATAATAAATACGAATTATTAATACCTAACAATAAATTATAATAATTAATTATTAATTATTAATTAATCATAATTAATAATTAATTATTATAATTATAATTATGATTAATTAATAATTAATAATTAATTATTATAATTTATTGTTAGGTATTAATAATTCGTATTTATTATTAATAATAATCATTATTAATTATGATTAATTAATACTACGTCGGTAATAATTTTTCTATAAAAGAAGTACCTACCAACAAACATTCGAAATTACCTTCATTTCCGTAGCACGAAACGCACCTCAGAACAACAAACTCGACATCACTTAAGCCATATGATGTTCCAAAGAGCTTGTTAGTATGAAAATGGACCCGTATTTCAACAGTTTGATTCACGATCGGGTTGTGAGGCACAATCTTTGAGCCGTCATTGTGAACGAACGGCTGGTCGTACAAAGCTGCGGATGGTCTTAAAAAATTCTACGGAACAAACTCTATCTAAATATGAAATAAAAAACATACCGTTTGATGAGAATTTTTCGAGATATGGAATTTTCAAAATTTCAAAATTCGTTTTGAACCCCTTCCCCTTGACCTAGGGTTATGAAAAGTTTCGTGGATCATTGTGGGGCTGGTCCAAACCCAGAAACCAAATTTCGTAATTTTAACTCAACGCTAACTGGGCAAAGTGCCACGGACGGCGGACGGCGGACGGCGGACGGCGTACGGCGTACGGCGTACGGCGGACGGACGGATTTTTTTTTATTCGATTTTCTGAATCTACGTATCTTGAAACGTAAACCAACAAATTTTGAGGGGGGGTTAAAATTTTTTTTTCTTTGGGCGATTCCAATGGTTCATTATCGAAGATAATAAACCAAAATGAGTATGTATCGGTCTTGAAGGGTGGAGCTGATCCATTATATATCGAATGTAATTTACGAATGTTCAGTTCTGCGGGCAAATACACTCTGACACTTTTTTGTCTGCCGTAATGGGATTCGACGCATTTCAAACCCTTAATAAAATCGCGGACTCTTTCCCGTAGAGAAGTAAATTTTGGAGATTTTTGATCCCCTCCCCTTTTTTCAGCTGGCAAAGCACCGTTTTTTACACAGTGCCCAATCCTCTGAACACGCTTTTGGCCAACGCCAAAAACAAAGCAAAAACACCAGTTTGGATGTAAGCCCATTCGATGTGAAATGAAAGTCATACACACCAGTATCAGATGGATGAAAGCCACTTCGATGAAAAAGATTCAGTTGAACATAACGGGGTGGATTTTCAGTAAACCGATTTTCAGTGAGCTTTTAGAGGTGGATAGAAATCGTTTTGGAAGGAAATCAACTCAGGAGGTGCTAGGCTTCACCCCAAAGATTCATTTTCCACAAAAAAAACGAAAAGTGTAAAAAGTGGATATAAGCCCGTTTGAAAGTAAGCTCCTCAATTGTCGACTCAAATACTTCGTGAAAACGAAAAAAAGTTGACTTCATATCGACTCGAGGTGTTTATTTGAGTTCGAATGGACCTTCAAGAAGAGCAATTGTCGACTCAAATACTTCGTGAAAACGAAAAAAAGTTGACTTCATATCGACTCGAGGTGTTTATTTGAGTTCGAATGGACCTTCAAGAAGAGCAATTGTCGACTCAAATACTTCGTGAAAACGAAAAAAAGTTGACTTCATATCGACTCGAGGTGGTTATTTGAGTTCGAATGGACCTTCAAGAAGAGCAATTGTCGACTCAAATACTTCGTGAAAACGAAAAAAAGTTGACTTCATATCGACTTGGGGTGTTTATTTGAGTTCGAATGGACCTTCAAGAAGAGCAATTGTCGACTCAAATACTTCGTGAAAACGAAAAAAAGTTGACTTCATATCGACTCGACGTGTTTATTTGAGTTCGAATGGACCTTCAAGAAGAGCAATTGTCGACTCAAATACTTCGTGAAAACGAAAAAAAGTTGACTTCATATCGACTCGAGGTGGTTATTTGAGTTCGAATGGACCTTCAAGAAGAGCAATTGTCGACTCAAATACTTCGTGAAAACGAAAAAAAGTTGACTTCATATCGACTCGAGGTGTTTATTTGAGTTCGAATGGACCTTCAAGAAGAGCAATTGTCGACTCAAATACTTCGTGAAAACGAAAAAAAGTTGACTTCATATCGACTCGAGGTGGTTATTTGAGTTCGAATGGACCTTCAAGAAGAGCAATTGTCGACTCAAATACTTCGTG
The DNA here is from genome assembly GCA_963920205.1 of Stenodema calcarata. Classification (NCBI taxonomy): domain Eukaryota; kingdom Metazoa; phylum Arthropoda; class Insecta; order Hemiptera; family Miridae; genus Stenodema; species Stenodema calcarata. The sequence goes on from OY986051.1 coordinate 584,256, forward strand.
AAAACGAAAAAAAGTTGACTTCATATCGACTCGACGTGTTTACTTGAGTTCGAATGGTGCTTCAAGAAGAGCAATTGTCGACTCAAATACTTCGTGAAAACGAAAAAAAGTTGACTTCATATCGACTCAAGGTGTTTATTTGAGTTCGAATGGACCTTCAAGAAGAGCAATTGTCGACTCAAATGCTTCGTGAAATCGAAAAAAAGTTGACTTCATATCGACTCGATGTGTCTATTTGAGTTCGAATGGACGTTCAAGAAGAGCAATTGTCGACTCAAATACTTCGTGAAACCGAAAAAAAGTTGACTTCATATCGACTCGAGGTGTTTATTTGAGTTCGAATGGGCCATCAAGAAGAGCAAATGTCGACTCAAATACTTCGTGAAATCGAAAAAAAGTTGACTTCATATCGACTCGAGGTGTTTATTTGAGTTCGAATGGACCTTCAAGAAGAGCAATTGTCAACTCAAATACTTCGTGAAAACGAAAAAAAGTTGACTTCATATCGACTCGACGTGTTTATTTGAGTTCGAATGGTGCTTCAAGAAGAGCAATTGTCGACTCAAATACTTCGTGAAAACGAAAAAAAGTTGACTTCATATCGACTCGAGGTGTTTATTTGATTCCGAATGGACCTTCAAGAAGAGCAATTGTCGACTCAAATACTTGTTGAAGACGAAAAAAAGTTGACTTCATATCGACTCGAGGTGGTTATTTGAGTTCGAATGGACCTTCAAGAAGAGCAATTGTCGACTCAAATACTTCGTGAAAACGAAAAAAAGTTGACTTCATATCGACTCGACGTGTTTATTTGAGTTTGAATGGTGCTTCAAGAAGAGCAATTGTCGACTCAAATACTTCGTGAAAACGAAAAAAAGTTGACTTCATATCGACTCAAGGTGTTTATTTGAGTTCGAATGGACCTTCAAGAAGAGCAATTGTCGACTCAAATACTTCGTGAAAACGAAAAAAAGTTGACTTCATATCGACTCGAGGTGGTTATTTGAGTTCGAATGGACCTTCAAGAAGAGCAATTGTCGACTCAAATACTTCGTGAAAACGAAAAAAAGTTGACTTCATATCGACTCGACGTGTTTATTTGAGTTCGAATGGTGCTTCAAGAAGAGCAATTGTCGACTCAAATGCTTCTTGAAATCGAAAAAAAGTTGACTTCATATCGACTCGATGTGTCTATTTGAGTTCGAATGGACCTTCAAGAAGAGCAATTGTCGACTCAAATACTTCGTGAAACCGAAAAAAGTTGACTTCATATCGACTCGAGGTGTTTATTTGAGTTCGAATGGGCCTTCAAGAAGAGCAAATGTCTACTCAAATACTTCGTGAAATCGAAAAAAAGTTGACTTCATATCGACTCAAGGTGTTTATTTGAGTTCGAATGGACCTTCAAGAAGAGCAATTGTCGACTCAAATGCTTCGTGAAATCGAAAAAAAGTTGACTTCATATCGACTCGAGGTGGTTATTTGAGTTCGAATGGACCTTCAAGAAGAGCAAATGTCGACTCAAATACTTCGTGAAATCGAAAAAAAGTTGACTTCATATCGACTCGAGGTGTTTATTTGAGTTCGAATGGACCTTCAAGAAGAGCAATTGTCGACTCAAATACTTCGTGAAAACGAAAAAAAGTTGACTTCATATCGACTCGAGGTGTTTATTTGAGTTCGAATGGACCTTCAAGAAGAGCAATTGTCGACTCAAATACTTCGTGAAAACGAGAAAAAGTTGACTTCATATCGACTCGAGGTGTTTATTCGAGTTCGAATGGACCTTCAAGAAGAGCAATTGTCGACTCAAATACTTCGTGAAAACGAAAAAAAGTTGACTTCATATCGACTCGAGGTGGTTATTTGAGTTCGAATGGACCTTCAAGAAGAGCAATTGTCGACTCAAATACTTCGTGAAAACGAGAAAAAAGTTGACTTCATATCGACTCGACGTGTTTATTTGTGTTCGAATGGTGCTTCAAGAAGAGCAATTGTCGACTCAAATACTTCGTGAAATCGAAAAAAAGTTGACTTTATATCGACTCGAGGTGTTTATTTGAGTTCGAATGGACCTTCAAGAAGAGCAATTGTCGACTCAAATACTTCATGAAAACGAAAAAAAGTTGACTTCATATCGACTCGACGTGTTTATTTGAGTTCGAATGGACCTTCAAGAAGAGCAATTGTCGACTCAAATACTTCGTGAAAACGAAAAAAAGTTGACTTCATATTGACTCGAGGTGGTTTTCTGAGTTCGAATGGACCTTCAAGAAGAGCAATTGTCGACTCAAATACTTCGTGAAAACGAAAAAAAGTTGACTTCATATCGACTCGACGTGTTTATTTGAGTTCGAATGGTGCTTCAAGAAGAGCAATTGTCGACTCAAATACTTCGTGAAAACGAAAAAAAGTTGACTTCATATCGACTCGAGGTGGTTATTTGAGTTCGAATGGACCTTCAAGAAGAGCAATTGTCGACTCAGATGCTTCGTGAAATCGAAAAAAAGTTGACTTCATATCGACTCGATGTGTCTATTTGAGTTCGAATGGACCTTCAAGAAGAGCAATTGTCGACTCAAATACTTCGTGAAAACGAAAAAAAGTTGACTTCATATCGACTCGACGTGTTTATTTGAGTTCGAATGGTGCTTCAAGAAGAGCAATTGTCGACTCAAATATTTCGTGAAAACGAAAAAAAGTTGACTTCATATCGACTCAAGGTGTTTATTTGAGTTCGAATGGACCTTCAAGAAGAGCAATTGTCGACTCAAATGCTACGTGAAATCGAAAAAAAGTTGACTTCATATCGACTCGATGTGTCTATTTGAGTTCGAATGGACGTTCAAGAAGAGCAATTGTCGACTCAAATACTTCGTGAAACCGAAAAAAAGTTGACTTCATATCGACTCGAGGTGTTTATTTGAGTTCGAATGGGCCTTCAAGAAGAGCAAATGTCGACTCAAATACTTCGTGAAATCGAAAAAAAGTTGACTTCATATCGACTCGAGGTGTTTATTTGAGTTCGAATGGACCTTCAAGAAGAGCAATTGTCGACTCAAATACTTCGTGAAAACGAAAAAAAGTTGACTTCATATCGACTCGAGGTGTTTATTTGAGTTCGAATGGACCTTCAAGAAGAGCAATTGTCGACTCAAATACTTCGTGAAAACGAGAAAAAGTTGACTTCATATCGACTCGAGGTGTTTATTTGAGTTCGAATGGACCTTCAAGAAGAGCAATTGTCGACTCAAATACTTCGTGAAAACGAAAAAAATCTGACTTCATATCGACTCGAGGTGGTTATTTGAGTTCGAATGGACCTTCAAGAAGAGCAATTGTCGACTCAAATACTTCGTGAAAACGAGAAAAAAGTTGACTTCATATCGACTCGACGTGTTTATTTGTGTTCGAATGGTGCTTCAAGAAGAGCAATGGTCGACTCAAATACTTCGTGAAATCGAAAAAAAGTTGACTTTATATCGACTCGAGGTGTTTATTTGAGTTCGAATGGACCTTCAAGAAGAGCAAGTGTCGACTCAAATACTTCATGAAAACGAAAAAAAGTTGACTTCATATCGACTCGACGTGTTTATTTGAGTTCGAATGGACCTTCAAGAAGAGCAATTGTCGGCTCAAATACTTCGTGAAACCGAAAAAAAGTTGACTTCATATTGACTCGAGGTGGTTTTCTGAGTTCGAATGGACCTTCAAGAAGAGCAATTGTCGACTCAAATACTTCGTGAAAACGAAAAAAAGTTGACTTCATATCGACTCTACGTGTTTATTTGAGTTCGAATGGTGCTTCAAGAAGAGCAATTGTCGACTCAAATACTTCGTGAAAACGAAAAAAAGTTGACTTCATATCGACTCAAGGTGTTTATTTGAGTTCGAATGGACCTTCAAGAAGAGCAATTGTCGACTCAGATGCTTCGTGAAATCGAAAAAAAGTTGACTTCATATCGACTCGATGTGTCTATTTGAGTTCGAATGGACGTTCAAGAAGAGCAATTGTCGACTCAAATACTTCGTGAAACCGAAAAAAAGTTGACTTCATATCGACTCGAGGTGTTTATTTGAGTTCGAATGGGCCTTCAAGAAGAGCAAATGTCGACTCAAATACTTCGTGAAATCGAAAAAACTCTGCAAATTCTTGACACAACGGTTCATTATCTTCTTTGTACAGATCACCCTTCTGTCTAGATCACTAGGTCTAAATGTCTAGATCCTAAATGTTAGATTAATTATTATTATCAATTATCACTAATTATTAACAATTTTATCAAGTACCTAGTGAAAATTATTATAATTTATTGTTAGGTATTAATAATTCGTATTTACTATTAATAATAATTATTATTAATTATGATTAATTAATACGATATAATTCTGGGGTTCTTAATACTACGTCGGTAATAATTGTTCTATAAAAGAAGTACCTACCAACAAACATTCGAAATTACCTTCATTTCCGTAGCACGAAACGCACCTCAGAACAACAAACTCGACATCACTTAAGCCATATGATGTTCCAAAGAGCTTGTTAGTATGAAAATGGACCCGTATTTCAACAGTTTGATTCACGATCGGGTTGTGAGGCACAATCTTTGAGCCGTCATTGTGAACGAACGGCTGGTCGTACAAAGCTGCGGATGGTCTTAAAAAATTCTACGGAACAAACTCTATCTAAATATGAAATAAAAAACATACCGTTCTATATGAATTTTTCGAGATATGAAATTTTCAAAATTTCAAAATTCGTTTTGAACCCCTTCCCCTTGACCTAGGGTTATGAAAAGTTTCGAGGACCATTGTGGGGTTGGTCGAAACCCATAAAAAAAAATACGGCGTACGGCGTACGGCGGACGGACGGATTTTTTTTTATTCGATTTTCTGAATCTACGTATCTTGAAACGTAAACCAACAAATTTTGAGGGGGGGTTAAAAAATTTTTTTCTTTGGGCGATTCCAATGGTTCATTATCGAAGATAATAAACCAAAAAGTTGACTTCATATCGACTCGAGGTGTTTATTTGAGTTCGAATGGACCTTCAAGAAGAGCAATTGTCGACTCAAATACTTCGTGAAAACGAAAAAAAGTTGACTTCATATCGACTCGAGGTGTTTATTTGAGTTCGAATGGACCTTCAAGAAGAGCAATTGTCGACTCAAATACTTCGTGAAAACGAAAAAAAGTTGACTTCATATCGACTCGACGTGTTTATTTGAGTTCGAATGGACCTTCAAGAAGAGCAATTGTCGGCTCAAATACTTCGTGAAAACGAAAAAAAGTTGACTTCATATCGACTCGAGGTGGTTATTTGAGTTCGAATGGACCTTCAAGAAGAGCAATTGTCGACTCAAATACTTCGTGAAAACGAAAAAAAGTTGACTTCATATCGTCTCGACGTGTTTATTTGAGTTCGAATGGTGCTTCAAGAAGAGCAATTGTCGACTCAAATACTTCGTGAAAACGAAAAAAAGTTGACTTCATATCGACTCAAGGTGTTTATTTGAGTTCGAATGGACCTTCAAGAAGAGCAATTGTCGACTCAAATGCTTCGTGAAATCGAAAAAAAGTTGACTTCATATCGACTCGAGGTGGTTATTTGAGTTCGAATGGACCTTCAAGAAGAGCAATTGTCGACTCAAATACTTCGTGAAAACGAAAAAAAGTTGACTTCATATCGACTTGGGGTGTTTATTTGAGTTCGAATGGACCTTCAAGAAGAGCAATTGTCGACTCAAATACTTCGTGAAAACGAAAAAAAGTTGACTTCATATCGACTCGACGTGTTTATTTGAGTTCGAATGGACCTTCAAGAAGAGCAATTGTCGACTCAAATACTTCGTGAAAACGAAAAAAAGTTGACTTCATATCGACTCGAGGTGGTTATTTGAGTTCGAATGGACCTTCAAGAAGAGCAATTGTCGACTCAAATACTTCGTGAAAACGAAAAAAAGTTGACTTCATATCGACTCGACGTGTTTATTTGAGTTCGAATGGTGCTTCAAGAAGAGCAATTGTCGACTCAAATACATCGTGAAAACGAAAAAAAGTTGACTTCATATCGACTCAAGGTGTTTATTTGAGTTCGAATGGACCTTCAAGAAGAGCAATTGTCGACTCAAATGCTTCGTGAAATCGAAAAAAAGTTGACTTCATATCGAATCGAGGTGTTTGATTGAGATCGAATGGACCTTCAAGGAGAGCAATTGACAAGACAAATACATCGAGTAAAACGAAAGAAGTTGACTTCATATCGAATCGAGGTGTTTGATTGAGTTCGAATGGACCTTCAAGAAGAGCAATTGTCGACTCAAATACTTCGTGAAAACGAAAAAAAGTTGACTTCATATCGACTCGACGTGTTTATTTGAGTTCGAATGGACCTTCAAGAAGAGCAATTGTCGACTCAAATACTTCGTGAAAACGAAAAAAAGTTGACTTCATATCGACTCGAGGTGGTTATTTGAGTTCGAATGGACCTTCAAGAAGAGCAATTGTCGACTCAAATACTTCGTGAAAACGAAAAAAAGTTGACTTCATATCGACTCGACGTGTTTATTTGAGTTCGAATGGTGCTTCAAGAAGAGCAATTGTCGACTCAAATACTTCGTGAAAACGAAAAAAAGTTGACTTCATATCGACTCAAGGTGTTTATTTGAGTTCGAATGGACCTTCAAGAAGAGCAATTGTCGACTCAAATGCTTCGTGAAATCGAAAAAAAGTTGACTTCATATCGAATCGAGGTGTTTGATTGAGATCGAATGGACCTTCAAGGAGAGCAATTGACAAGACAAATACATCGAGTAAAACGAAAGAAGTTGACTTCATATCGAATCGAGGTGTTTGATTGAGATTGAATGGACCTTTAAGAAGAGCAATTGAGAAGTCAAATACATCGAGAAAAACGAAAGAAGTTGACTTCATATCGAATATGGGTGTTTTGTTGAGATCGAATGGACCTTCAAGATGTGCAATTGTCAACTCAAATACATCGAGAAAATCGAAACAAGTTGACTTCATATCGAATCGAGGTGATTGATTGAGATCGAATGGACCTTCAAGAAGAGCAATTGACAAGTCAAATACATCGAGAAAAACGAAAGAAGTTGACTTCATATCGAATCGCGGTGTTTCATTGAGATCGAATGGACCTTTGAGAAGAGCAATTGACAAGTCAAATACATCGAGAAAATCGAAAGAAGTTGACTTCATATCGAATCGAGGTGTTTGGTTGAGATCGAATGGACCTTCAACTTCAAAAAGAGCAATTGATAAGTCTAAAACTCTGCAAATTCTTGACACAACGGTTTATTATCTTCTTTGTTCACATCACCCTTCTGTCTCGATTACTGAATGATGGATTAATTATTATTATGAATTATCAAATAGGTACATCGAGAAAAACGAAAGAAGTTGACTTCATATCGAATCGCGGTGTTTCATTGAGATCGAATGGACCTTTGAGAAGAGCAATTGACAAGTCAAATACATCGAGAAAATCGAAAGAAGTTGACTTCATATCGACTCGAGGTGGTTATTTGAGTTCGAATGGACCTTCAAGAAGAGCAATTGTCGACTCAAATACTTCGTGAAAACGAAAAAAAGTTGACTTCATATCGACTCGAGGTGGTTATTTGAGTTCGAATGGACCTTCAAGAAGAGCAATTGTCGACTCAAATACTTCGTGAAAACGAAAAAAAGTTGACTTCATATCGACTCGACGTGTTTATTTGAGTTCGAATGGTGCTTCAAGAAGAGCAATTGTCGACTCAAATACTTCGTGAAAACGAAAAAAAGTTGACTTCATATCGACTCGGGGTGGTTATTTGAGTTCGAATGGACCTTCAAGAAGAGCAATTGTCGACTCAGATGCTTCGTGAAATCGAAAAAAAGTTGACTTCATATCGACTCGATGTGTCTATTTGAGTTCGAATGGACGTTCAAGAAGAGCAATTGTCGACTCAAATACTTCGTGAAACCGAAAAAAAGTTGACTTCATATCGACTCGAGGTGTTTATTTGAGTTCGAATGGGCCTTCAAAAAGAGCAAATGTCGACTCAAATACTTCGTGAAACCGAAAAAAAGTTGACTTCATATCGACTCGACGTGTCTATTTGAGTTCGAATGGACCTTCAAGAAGAGCAATTGTCGACTCAAATACTTCGTGAAAACGAAAAAAAGTTGACTTCATATCGACTCGACGTGTTTATTTGAGTTCGAATGGTGCTTCAAGAAGAGCAATTGTCGACTCAAATACTTCGTGAAAACGAAAAAAAGTTGACTTCATATCGACTCGAGGTGGTTATTTGAGTTCGAATGGACCTTCAAGAAGAGCAATTGTCGACTCAGATGCTTCGTGAAAACGAAAAAAAGTTGACTTCATATCGACTCGAGGTGGTTATTTGAGTTCGAATGGACCTTCAAGAAGAGCAATTGTCGACTCAGATGCTTCGTGAAATCGAAAAAAAGTTGACTTCATATCGACTCGATGTGTCTATTTGAGTTCGAATGGACGTTCAAGAAGAGCAATTGTCGACTCAAATACTTCGTGAAACCGAAAAAAAGTTGACTTCATATCGACTCGAGGTGTTTATTTGAGTTCGAATGGGCCTTCAAAAAGAGCAAATGTCGACTCAAATACTTCGTGAAACCGAAAAAAAGTTGACTTCATATCGACTCGATGTGTCTATTTGAGTTCGAATGGACCTTCAAGAAGAGCAATTGTCGACTCAAATACTTCGTGAAAACGAAAAAAAGTTGACTTCATATCGACTCGACGTGTTTATTTGAGTTCGAATGGTGCTTCAAGAAGAGCAATTAACGACTCAAATACTTCGTGAAAACGAAAAAAAGTTGACTTCATATCGACTCGACGTGTTTATTTGAGTTCGAATGGACCTTCAAGAAGAGCAATTGTCGACTCAAATACTTCGTGAAAACGAAAAAAAGTTGACTTCATATCGACTCGAGGTGGTTATTTGAGTTCGAATGGACCTTCAAGAAGAGCAATTGTCGACTCAAATACTTCGTGAAAACGAAAAAAAGTTGACTTCATATCGACTCGACGTGTTTATTTGAGTTCGAATGGTGCTTCAAGAAGAGCAATTGTCGACTCAAATATTTCGTGAAAACGAAAAAAAGTTGACTTCATATCGACTCAAGGTGTTTATTTGAGTTCGAATGGACCTTCAAGAAGAGCAATTGTCGACTCAAATGCTACGTGAAATCGAAAAAAAGTTGACTTCATATCGACTCGATGTGTCTATTTGAGTTCGAATGGACGTTCAAGAAGAGCAATTGTCGACTCAAATACTTCGTGAAACCGAAAAAAAGTTGACTTCATATCGACTCGAGGTGTTTATTTGAGTTCGAATGGGCCTTCAAGAAGAGCAAATGTCGACTCAAATACTTCGTGAAATCGAAAAAAAGTTGACTTCATATCGACTCGAGGTGTTTATTTGAGTTCGAATGGACCTTCAAGAAGAGCAATTGTCGACTCAATTACTTCGTGAAAACGAAAAAAAGTTGACTTCATATCGACTCGAGGTGTTTATTTGAATTCGAATGGACCTTCAAGAAGAGCAATTGTCGACTCAAATACTTCGTGAAAACGAGAAAAAGTTGACTTCATATCGACTCGAGGTGTTTATTTGAGTTCGAATGGACCTTCAAGAAGAGCAATTGTCGACTCAAATACTTCGTGAAAACGAAAAAAAGTTGACTTCATATCGACTCGAGGTGGTTTTTGAGTTCGAATGGACCTTCAAGAAGAGCAATTGTCGACTCAAATACTTCGTGAAAACGAGAAAAAAGTTGACTTCATATCGACTCGATGTGTCTATTTGAGTTCGAATGGACGTTCAAGAAGAGCAATTGTCGACTCAAATACTTCGTGAAACCGAAAAAAAGTTGACTTCATATCGACTCGAGGTGTTTATTTGAGTTCGAATGGGCCTTCAAGAAGAGCAAATGTCGACTCAAATACTTCGTGAAATCGAAAAAAAGTTGACTTCATATCGACTCGAGGTGTTTATTTGAGTTCGAATGGACCTTCAAGAAGAGCAATTGTCGACTCAAATACTTCGTGAAAACGAAAAAAAGTTGACTTCATATCGACTCGAGGTGTTTATTTGAGTTCGAATGGACCTTCAAGAAGAGCAATTGTCGACTCAAATACTTCGTGAAAACGAAAAAAAGTTGACTTCATATCGACTCGACGTGTTTATTTGAGTTCGAATGGACCTTCAAGAAGAGCAATTGTCGGCTCAAATACTTCGTGAAAACGAAAAAAAGTTGACTTCATATCGACTCGAGGTGGTTATTTGAGTTCGAATGGACCTTCAAGAAGAGCAATTGTCGACTCAAATACTTCGTGAAAACGAAAAAAAGTTGACTTCATATCGTCTCGACGTGTTTATTTGAGTTCGAATGGTGCTTCAAGAAGAGCAATTGTCGACTCAAATACTTCGTGAAAACGAAAAAAAGTTGACTTCATATCGACTCAAGGTGTTTATTTGAGTTCGAATGGACCTTCAAGAAGAGCAATTGTCGACTCAAATGCTTCGTGAAATCGAAAAAAAGTTGACTTCATATCGACTCGAGGTGGTTATTTGAGTTCGAATGGACCTTCAAGAAGAGCAATTGTCGACTCAAATACTTCGTGAAAACGAAAAAAAGTTGACTTCATATCGAATCGAGGTGTTTGATTGAGATCGAATGGACCTTCAAGGAGAGCAATTGACAAGACAAATACATCGAGTAAAACGAAAGAAGTTGACTTCATATCGAATCGAGGTGTTTGATTGAGTTCGAATGGACCTTCAAGAAGAGCAATTGTCGACTCAAATACTTCGTGAAAACGAAAAAAAGTTGACTTCATATCGACTCGACGTGTTTATTTGAGTTCGAATGGACCTTCAAGAAGAGCAATTGTCGACTCAAATACTTCGTGAAAACGAAAAAAAGTTGACTTCATATCGACTCGAGGTGGTTATTTGAGTTCGAATGGACCTTCAAGAAGAGCAATTGTCGACTCAAATACTTCGTGAAAACGAAAAAAAGTTGACTTCATATCGACTCGACGTGTTTATTTGAGTTCGAATGGTGCTTCAAGAAGAGCAATTGTCGACTCAAATACTTCGTGAAAACGAAAAAAAGTTGACTTCATATCGACTCAAGGTGTTTATTTGAGTTCGAATGGACCTTCAAGAAGAGCAATTGTCGACTCAAATGCTTCGTGAAATCGAAAAAAAGTTGACTTCATATCGAATCGAGGTGTTTGATTGAGATCGAATGGACCTTCAAGGAGAGCAATTGACAAGACAAATACATCGAGTAAAACGAAAGAAGTTGACTTCATATCGAATCGAGGTGTTTGATTGAGATTGAATGGACCTTTAAGAAGAGCAATTGAGAAGTCAAATACATCGAGAAAAACGAAAGAAGTTGACTTCATATCGAATATGGGTGTTTTGTTGAGATCGAATGGACCTTCAAGATGTGCAATTGTCAACTCAAATACATCGAGAAAATCGAAACAAGTTGACTTCATATCGAATCGAGGTGATTGATTGAGATCGAATGGACCTTCAAGAAGAGCAATTGACAAGTCAAATACATCGAGAAAAACGAAAGAAGTTGACTTCATATCGAATCGCGGTGTTTCATTGAGATCGAATGGACCTTTGAGAAGAGCAATTGACAAGTCAAATACATCGAGAAAATCGAAAGAAGTTGACTTCATATCGAATCGAGGTGTTTGGTTGAGATCGAATGGACCTTCAACTTCAAAAAGAGCAATTGATAAGTCTAAAACTCTGCAAATTCTTGACACAACGGTTTATTATCTTCTTTGTTCACATCACCCTTCTGTCTCGATTACTGAATGATGGATTAATTATTATTATGAATTATCAAATACATCGAGAAAAACGAAAGAAGTTGACTTCATATCGAATCGCGGTGTTTCATTGAGATCGAATGGACCTTTGAGAAGAGCAATTGACAAGTCAAATACATCGAGAAAATCGAAAGAAGTTGACTTCATATCGAATCGAGGTGTTTGGTTGAGATCGAATGGACCTTCAACTTCAAAAACAGCAATTGATAAGTCTAAAACTCTGCAAATTCTTGACACAACGGTTTATTATCTTCTTTGTTCACATCACCCTTCTGTCTCGATTACTGAATGATGGATTAATTATTATTATGAATTATCAAATACATCGAGAAAAACGAAAGAAGTTGACTTCATAACGAATCGAGGTGTTTGATTGAGATCGAATGGACGTTCAAGAAGGGCAATTGACAAGTCAAATACATCGAGAAAAACGAAAGAAGTTGACTTCATATCGAATAGGGGTGTTTTGTTGAGATCGAATGGACCTTCAAGATGTGCAATTGTCAACTCAAATACATCGAGAAGTTATGTACAATGTCTCCATTAATGAACATGATGTCCATGGAGACCCTCTTTAGTACCAACCACGTTTCTTCATCTTCAAAGTGCTCCAGTTTGAGAGCGGAATAAGATATTTCAATCACAGTTGTGTTCAGCATACAATATCCATTAAAATGAGGTGTCACTTGTCAGAAGTTTTCATTTTGGGAATTTATGAGGAATTTTCCCCCTCTAAGACTCCCCAAACCCTCCCTTTGAGTGGCCCGATTCTGTCCATCCACGAACAAAGCCTGTCTATTGCCAAGACTGATTTTTTTGCAAATTGAACTTTTTATCTCAATTCTATCGAGAGTTATCTTCTGGAATGACACATACCATAAATGTATGTATATACATAAATGTACATACCTACAATTTTTGGTGTCTTTTGGCAGTGGATTCAGGATGGTCTGAAACGGACCGAGAACAATAGCTACATTTTCCTCAAAAATTCGCTAAAAGGAATGAATAGGAATGAATAACTTTCTTCGCCAAGAGGCTGCGTAACTACTTGTTTGGCTTACAGCTAAAAACTAGTGCTAACATTTCGCTGTTTCCCGACCACCACGAAGTTAGCACACGGTTTTCAGGGTAGCAAATTTAGGTACATACTCCCGTAGCGGTCCTATTGATCCCAGGGTGACGTCCACGTAACAAATAAATATGTACGCACTCCTAGGGTAAATCATACCAAAGAAATCATACCGAAGGAAGGCCACGTCTTCGCTTGTATTAAGGGTATCTTCATCAACCATTTCTGATTCAGAATGAATTTCAGTATCCAGGGATGGATCAAAGAGGGACTTAGGGTGATCATCCAACCCATTAGGTAGAGTTGTAAATAAATGAATTGAATTGAAGTACACGGTCCACGCGTGGCTCAAAACGAAGTTCTCTATGAAGTGATCAACTGATGAAGTGATATACACAAAAAGTGCCCCAAATGGAATCAAGGGGAACTTAAAAGCGAGCGACAGAATTAGGCACAGGGCGTCTATTATAGTACGAAACTCGTAGAAACATTCGGTACCTATCAGTATTAAATTTTCCTACCTACGAGTAGCCAACTGAAGCGTCCAGGGAGAGAAAAAAAAATTGTGCGACAGGAATCCCTCCGGGTTGAAAGGGAAAAGAAAAGGCTTCCGGCAGCCCTGAGGGCGTATATTCTCCGGGCTCTTGGGCAGGGTTTGTGACCCTTTACAACATGTAGGTTAACCCGATTTCACGCGCTGTGATGTCAAGCGAACCTTGCACAACATAAAGCGCTACCTTCCTCCATCTTTCTTGGGAAGGGGAGACCTTCCGACCGTCGATTTTCCCACCCTCGAGCTCGTCAGAGAGACTATGAATTCCTTGTTCCACTGGCTCTCAACCCTGTTTTACGAGTAAAGTTTTACTCGTAGTATCGTCGTTGATTTATACGGATTCTCACGTTTCCTTCCGATATGTTTTTCACTCGAAAGCGTGAAATAAAAAATTTCCCAAAGAAATGTACCTATCGTAAGCATTTTCAACAGTTTTTATGCATATACGGATATGCATATGCGGAAAACGTCTCAATGTCTCCTTCTCGTTCATTTGAAGTTTTTTTTTTTTTGTGTAAGTGTAGCCATTACAGCAATCCAATAAATAGTTTGCTATTTTATATTGACGTCAACTAACTCTCTACTTTTTTCGACTTCTAACGGATATCCTTTCAATAGTATTGCGTTTCAATGGATTCCAATGTATTCCAGATAAATTTAGGATTGTTGTAGTACATCATGGAAAATTAACGAAGCAACCTGATTGTTGGACAACATTGTGTAAGAAAATGGAAGTGGCTCTCAATGGCAGCTGATGAATTTTGATATTGGAACAAACGAAGCCTCTAGTGATAAATAGTCTTATGTAAATTGCGTGAGATGAACATTCTGCACTGAGAAAAGTATTCTTCGAAACCAATCAATTTCGGACTTTTAAAGATGAATTCTGGTCTCCTGACTAATTTTGCCTTAGCTAACCATCTCCCACTTTGTTACCTACTATCGCAAATTGCATAACATCCAATACCTCATTGAATACCTCAAAAATGCTTCATTCAATGTGCAAGAATAAATTAAGCGAAAATAATAAAATTATAAATGAATTATTTTATTTACTGGGCAGCGTAAAGTTACAGTCCTAAAGAGGCTACATGCCAAATTACAGCTTCATAGAGTCAATAATGTAAAAATTAGCCGCAGAAGCCACTCAGCTGATCCTGGGCCTGGGCAGCGTCAAGTTAAAGTTCTAAAGAATACCAAATTACAGCGTCAAAGAGTGAATAGCATAGAATTGTTTCCCGGGCGGCGTCAAGAAGGAAAGGCCAGTTAACATCGATAAAGGAAGTTTCGAAGATTGTAACATAGCCTATAACTAAAATCGGTTCAGCGGTTTGCCCGTATATAAAAGACATACGGACATACATTCGATTTTGTAGGATGTAGCCTTGCCTAACTGAATAAGAAGAAAAACATGGTAAGGGTGAAGAACCGGGCTTTTGAAGTTATATAACTCGGCTCCCTTTAGACCTACCAACTTGAAACTTTCAGGGCATTCTACTATCCAGATCAAGAAGACCCATGCCAAATTTCAAGTTGATTGGTCAGATAGAAGCCAAATTATGGATGCCTAGAAAACGCGTTTCGTGGCGTCCGGTAAACATACACTCGGTACATCGTTTGTCTCCTTGTTTGCGTGGAGGGGCGGAACGCTACCGCGTCCCTAGATCTTGTTGCAGAAATAACCGCTAAAATAAGAGTATAAAAGGAGCGTGTAAGGACTGAATGCGTGAGCCATATACAATCGACGCTCCCGCCAAAGCAGAAAGCAGTCACCTCTTACCATTTCACTGATACTAGAATTTATAATTTGGATTAATCAATTGAAGTCCACGCAGTTATGAGAAAGCTTTTATGCCCACTGTTCATTGATAAATCAAAAGAATACATATAGTAGTCAATTAAATAGATGAACAGTGTAGATTAATCTGTTTGTCTGAGAGTATGGTTTGACCTAAATCTTATTTTGCCAGGCGCTGGGATCTGAGACAACAAACAAGCGATAAATCAGCAGGAGTGACCTCATGTGAGAGTTCTACTACTACAAATCTGTCTATGGTTCGTACTTGTTTTGTAACCGGTAGTGGTTCTGTGTGGGTGCACCTACTTCCTGGATGTGTCCATTAAACACAAATAATGCAAATATCTGTGACAACCATAATCCTTCAATAGTAGCCTTTAGTGCCATAAGTTCTATTGTGGATAACCTGTATGTTTTGTATTTTGACATGCCCCTTTAGCAGGTCATTCAAGTGGCACCTCATTTCAAAGGTGTTTACACGCTGAATAAGATGGTGAAGTCAGAATTGCTACATCTTATTTCGCTCTCCAACTGGAGCACTTCGAAGATGAAGAAACGTGGTTGATTCTTGAGATGTTCTTCATGGTCTTTAATGGAGACATTTTACATAAAACCAATTATTTCCTCGAAAATTCGCTCTTATAGCCATGCTGCATGACTGTGGATTTTTTATTGGTTTATTATCTTCACTGATGAACCATTGGAATTGACGAATGAAAAACGAAATAGTCTTCAAACCATTTGGGCAACCAAGAATAGAAGTATGTATACTGCAAATATTCACCAACAACCCAAATAATCTCAAAAGAGCTCTTTAGGATCACTATTCATTAAACTTCCATAGTGAACCTGAAGAGCTGGTGTCCAGTTAAGGACTTAATTACTCCGACCTCTTTGGAAATCAGAACAAAAGGGCGTTCACGGGAAGCGCCCACGTGGTTTTCTCTCAGGGACGGTTGAACACTGTCACCTGCCTGTAGCCCTCCTCCGTTGAGACACGTGTTTTCACAGGAATAGCAACTTCCTTTACTTTGCATGATGAAACTTCGGAGTGAGTGAGATTTTTAATGTCGGCGGTAGCTAATCGGCTGAGCATAGAAATATAATTTATTACCCCCTACATCTACACGAGCAACTTTTTCTCGGCAATATCAGGGGAAAAGAAGAAACAAAAAATGACCGCAATATTTTCGGATGTTGAAAGGTACTTTACCCAGAAAATCCACAGTCATGCAGCATGGCTATAAGAGCGAATTTTTGAAGGAATAATTGGTTTTATGTAAAATGTCTCCATTAAAGAACATGATGTATATGAAGAACATCTCAAGTAACATCCACGTTTCTTCATCTTCAAAGTGCTCCAGTTTGAGAACGGAATAGGACATCGCGATTCTGAATTCACACCGTTGAAAATTTAAAATGAGGTGTCACTTGTCAGACTGTTTCATTTTGGGCATTTATGAGTAACTCCCCCCCCCCCCCCACCCCACCACAGCTCATAGATTCTTCAACGCTGAATACGGTGGTGAAGTCAGAATTGCGATATCTTATTCCGTTATCAGATTAGAACAGAAGAACCTCTCAAGTATCAACCACGTGTCTTCATCTTCAAAGTGCTCAGGTTTGAGAACGAAATAAGATATCGCTATTCTGACTTCACCATGGTGTTCACCGTGAAAAAACCTTGAAAATGACATGTCATTTGTCAGGCTGTCTCATTAGTAAAATTTATGGGTAATACCCCCCTTCAAATCCCCAAACCCCTTCCCCATTCTGGGCCTTCCAGGTTGGTTTACAATAAATCGCAAGTATTTAGTATAATGGCAATTGCTTATAAAGAACGTACTGCTTCATTTCCATAAACACCTTGATGTATAACATGTTATAAGACGCTCTAGGAACACGTATAGTATACGTCTATTATAATATTATACATATTATGTATAATACCTACCCAATATGTTTTGTTCTGGTAAAAAATGAGTCAAATCCCAGATCTCCTGTGTTCCTCATTATTATCAATTTGATCGAATTGATGGATACTAGAATGAAAGATCCTACATGGCTTATCCAAAAAAGAAAGGAAAAGTGCAACTCCATCATAACGAGCATGTATAGACAGTAACTGGAATGTAAATTTTGTAGGCATGTAAAAGCTATTCGTAACTATAGTAGTTGAAGAGTACAGGGGAAGAATGACACATGTCCATAAAAGCTGATCTCGAGAAAAACCATTAAAAACGGTTTAAAAACGTTTTGAGGCAAGGGAATGATCAAGATTCAAAAAAATAAAAATATGTGCAAACATCTGAAGTATTTTTTAATCTTGCTCATTCCCTTGCCTCAAAACGTTTTTAAACCTTAATAAGCTCGAGATCAGCTTTTATGGACATGTATCATTCTTCCCCTGTTCTCTTCAGTTCTTGGAATAATTTATTTTTATCAGGAAGAAACTCTAGTGTCGGCGACACGGGCTCACATCCTTCAATTTCGTTTTGTATTTTTTTGTTGTATATTTTCCGTGAATAAAATCTGTCTCACTCTCTCTGAAGAAATGTAAAAAAAAAAGCTAGCAAACAACAACAAAACAAACCAACGCGAATGGCGAGCGAGCGTCGAAAAACCTTGACGGGCGTTTTAGCGTCGATCGGTGTGGCGGGGGAAACGAAACCCAAGTAGGACAATCTCGTAGGACACTCCGTCGGACACTCCCGTAGGACACTCCCCTTTGTTTGAATTCAAATCCGTTTGTCGTCGAACAACGGTCGCTCGCGCCGCTCAAGGTCGCCGGCACGTAATCACCCCCCCCCCCCCATCGCCACTCCCGACCACTGACCCATCACCTATGACACCCCTCCGTCGCCCCTTCACCATCGCACCCATCACCTATGACACCCCCCCCCCCCCCGCCATTGCCACCCGTCACCCTTCACCACTCGCATCTTTCTCCACCACGTCCGATAACCACCGGACAGTGGGGCCAAAGTAGTCAAAACGTGGCGGATATTCGAAAATTGTGAACTCGCAGCTATAATTTATTTTGACATGTACAAGAAGGAGAAGGTCTGGAGAGGCAATGAAAGTTGGGGTTTAGGTATGTAATATGAGATATCAGAATAATACGACTCACGTACCGTTAGTAGTGGACGATGTGTAGAAGTCAAAGATGACGAAAAGTAAGGGGGGGAAACTGGGTTTATTTATACAATTAGAATAATTAGAAATACTTCAAATAGGGGGACGGGAGGGAACTTGTACGATGCCTCGATCGAGTATTTTTGCAAGAATTTGAGTTTCAGTGTTTTCGTTTGGGAGAGCTGTGTGTAATAGATAATGTATAAAACAACGACTGAACCTCATTCATACTAATGTACAAAGACTGAAAAATTTGCTTTCCAGGAAGTAATTCGTTCAAATTTTTGATAACTCTTTCATACCTCTTAAGCAGTGAAATTGTAAACACCTGTCAAAATAGTGCGTGATTAAACGTGGTGAAGGGTGGATTCCAGGTTAGGGTGTTCTGTGGGGTCCCTAGAATACGATTTTTTTTTTTTTTAATGTTACCCAAACGTGCGCAAATTGAGCATTTTCATGTTTTTTACATGATGCCGGCGTAAAATAACTTAAAGAAATAAGCATTCTATGACTTTTAATGGCGTGATCATGATCAATCATCCTGTTGGTAATCGGTAAGTTGTTGGTTTGGGACTCTAAGCCCTAAAAAGGCCAAACAATGTCGGGTCTCTGCTGAGATTTCTTCTACATGTCCATCAAATGAACGTAAGGCCTTAAACTGAAACTCAAATGAAATGAGGCCTTAACAATGTTTTCATAATAACATTATGCTAAATTGACAAGACCACATTAATAATATTATTATGCTAAATTGACAAGACCACGGAACTTACCGATTACCATGGCATCATGAAAATTCTCAATTTGCGCACGTTTGCGTACGATTTCTTTTTGGTTTATTATCTTCGATAATGAACCATTGGAATCGCCCAAAGAAAAAATTTTTTTAACCCCCCCTCAAAATTTGTTGGTTTACGTTTCAAGATACGTAGATTCAGAAAATCGAATAAAAAAAAATCCGTCCGTCCGCCGTACGCCGTACGCCGTACGCCGTCCGCCGTCCGCCGTCCGCGCCACTTTGCCCAGTTAGCGTTGATTTAAAATTACGAAATTTTTTTTTATGGGTTTCGACCAACCCCACAATGGTCCTCGAAACTTTTCATAACCCTAGGTCAAGGGGAAGGGGTTCAAAACGAATTTCGAAAATTTGAAAATCTCATATCTCGAAAAATTCATATAGAACGGTATGTTTTTTATTTCATATTTAGATAGAGTTTGTTCCGTAGAATTTTTTAAGACCATCTGCAGCTGTGTACGACCAGCCGTTCGTTCACAATGACGGCTCAAAGATTGTGCCTCACCACACGATCGTGAATCAAACTGTTGAAATACAGGTCCATTTTCATACTAACAAGCTCTTTGGAACATCATATGGCTTAAGAGATGTCGAGTTTGTTGTTCTGAGGTGCGTTTCGTGCTACGGAAATGAAGGTAATTTCGAATGTTTGTTGGTAGGTACTTCTTTTATAGAAAAATTATTACCGACGTAGTATTAAAAACCTCAGAATTATATGGTATTAATTAATCATAATTAATAATAATAATTATTAATAATAAATACACATGATTAATACCTAACAATAAATTATAATAATTTTCACTAGGTACTTGATAAAATTGTTAATAATTAGTGATAATTGACAATAATAATTAATCTAACATTTAGGATCTAGACATTTAGACCTAGTGATCTAGACAGAAGGGTGATCTGTACAAAGAAGATAATGAACCGTTGTGTCAAGAATTTGCAGAGTTTTTTATTCGATTTTCTGAATCTACGTATCTTGAAACGCAAACCAACAAATTTTGAGGGGGGGGTTAAAATTTTTTTTTCTTTGGGCGATTCCAATGGTTCATTATCGAAGATAATAAACCAAAAACTCTGCAAATTCTTGACACAACGGTTCATTATCTTCTTTGTACAGATCACCCTTCTGCCTAGATCACTAGGTCTAAATGTCTAGATCCTAAATGTTAGATTAATTATTATTATCAATTATCACTAATTATTAACAATTTCATCAAGTACCTAGTGAAAATTATTATAATTTATTGTTAGGTATTAATAATTCGTATTTATTAATAATAATAATAATTATTAATTATGATTAATTAATACGATATAATTCTGGGGTTTTTAATACGACGTCGGTAATAATTTTTCTATAAAAGAAGTACCTACCAACAAACATTCGAAATTACCTTCATTTCCGTAGCACGAAACGCACCTCAGAACAACAAACTCGACATCACTTAAGCCATATGATGTTCCAACGAGCTTGTTAGTATGAAAATGGACCTGTATTTCAACAGTTTGATTCACGATCGGGTTGTGAGGCACAATCTTTGAGCCGTCATTGTGAACGAACGGCTGGTCGTACAAAGCTGCGGATGGTCTTAAAAAATTCTACGGAACAAACTCTATCTAAATATGAAATAAAAAACATACCGTTTAATAGGAATTTTTCGAGATATGGAATTTTCAAAATTTCAAAATTCGTTTTGAACCCCTTCCCCTTGACCTAGGGTTATGAAAAGTTTCGTGGATCATTGTGGGGCTGGTCCAAACCCAGAAACCAAATTTCGTAATTTTAACTCAACGCTAACTGGGCAAAGTGCCTCGGACGGCGGACGGGACCGAGAACAATAGCTTCATTTTCTTCGACAATCCGCTAAAAGCGAGCCAAGTACCTTTGTCTACTGCTTTTGACCATTATCTTCGATTAGTTGTAGATTTCAAATGTTGTAAGTTCTAGTACTTTGAAAGTTTGCTCATTAAGTCAATCTTCGTGACTAGATTCTTTTCAGTGTATTCCGAAAGTCATTTTCTAAGTTACTCTTGGTGCCATAAACTAGTCATATCACCCGAAATACTGGGTTGCCTTGAAGCCTGCGCTATTACCGAATCACACACTCCACTTACAGTGCCATACCCCCTGTTGCCTCCTTAACTCAAGTTCCCGTACTCCCATATTCATCACTTTGAGTTCGAGAGTTCGCTCGGAACTAATGATGTTAGCAACACGGCTAGCCGTCTGAGAGCTCAAGCCAGTAAGTAAACATGGTAATGGAAGTTTTGTTTGTTCGTAGCCCATGCTGTTGTAAACGGAGGCAGGTTTCACCTGTGTGGACCGTCGATGGTTCCACTTCCATGCAGAACTGACCCATCGAAGCCGCAGTCTAACCGTAGAATTACTATCAGAATATTGAATCCTTCCAGGTCGATGTTACACCACTTGACAAACAGTGTTTCTCTTTGAATAGGCTTCACCATTCGAGTCGAATTGGATTGGTCGAGTGTTTGACAGCTTGGGAGTCGATGTAACGACGTATATACACTCATTTGGCTTACATAATGTACTAAGAGAAGTTCAGCGCGAGAAAATCTAAGTAAGTACACATTCAAATCGGTCACAGACTCTCCGATGAAGATCAAGATATTATAATCATGACCTTGATTAGATTAGATTCGGATTATTCATTGTTTGGTTCAATAAACCCTACGTTTGGATCCAGAACTATATTATAGATGGAGAAGATTTGTTTAGGAGTTTGGCAGGTCTCTTCTGTACGCCTACACATTAACTATACTAACAACTGAATCGGTTCATGTAGAAAGGGACTTAAGTCCAATTCCTGGACGAAATAAGAAATGGCTTGTTTTGGGGTTTATGGGGGTTTAAAGTTATTCAGTTTTTTCGTTTTTCTCGAAACAGCTGTCAGTGGACTTAAGTCCCTTTCTGCATGAACTGATTCAACTGTTCTATAATATTTTGTTAAGGTATACAATTATTATACTCTATGCTATGTAAGAATTTTTTATGTCAAAATCCGTTTCAAACCATCACGATGGCATGTCAGAATCGCGATAATATCGCAATCTTGAAGAATTTCTCAAGTAACAACCACGTTTCTTCATCTTCAAAGTGCTACGTTACAAACTGGAGCACTTTGAAGATGAAGAAACGTGGTTGTTACTTGAGATATTCTTTACGGTTCATCAGCATAACGGAATGAGATATATCAATTCCGACTTCACCATCGTGTTCAACGTTGAAAAATTTATAAACCGAAGTGTTACTCGGCAAAAAACGAGACAAAATATGTTATAAAACCAGTAAAATGGAGACATTTTACATAAAACCAGTTATTTCATCGAACATTCTCTCATATAGCCATGCTGCATGACAGTGGATTCGTTTTTTTCCGTAGGCCGTACTTGTCTTTTCTCCGTTTTCATCTTAAAAACCTATAGAAACATTGTGCGAGTGGTCCGCATCTGTGGACGTGAGTTGAGTCGGGGACGACGTTTTTATACAATGTAAACACGTACCGTACCCTCAAATAATTCCCATCATATTATTCAAACAGAGAAACATCCAATAATTTCTCGGGTCTGTTCCTTATTTTGGACGTGGGAGGTATATTAGGGATTCAGTCCGTAAATAGACATGTTGTATTGTGAAGAAGTTTCCAAGGACCCATCCGGAACTAGAGAGCTGTTTCAATAAAGACGAGACACTAGTAAAATGTTTTTTTTTTTTTTTTTTCAGTGATTAAATAACTTTATTGTTCTGTTGTGAACATTTCAGTTGTGGTAATGGGGGGGACTATAGTAGAGGAGTCCTCTAATTGACGTGATGAGAGGGTGCAGTCCATCAACTGGCCTCTCTGTTGGATGTGGGCTGAGATGGAGACGAATCAGAAGAAGTGGTTGTTGTGCTACATGATCATGTTACGCTGGGTGGTAAGGAATCTTGGGGTCTCTTTATCTTGAGACGTGGCTCCGGTGGATTGTTGACCAGGCTGGTAATTAGCTGATTTGTGTGATGTGTCATAGTGTGGTGAGGGTTGTTATAGTTGTGCTGGATGACTTCGGCTACATAGGGAATGTTCAGATCAGTATGTAGGGTACTGCCTCGCACAAACCATGGTGCTGACCTGATTAACCGAAGCACCCTGTTCTGAGTTACCTGTATCTTATTTATGTGTGTAGTAGCAGCGGCTCCCCAGATTCCGCAAGCATAGGCCCATATTTGTCGAATGAGTGTTAGGTAAATTTGTCGTTTGTATGAGAGAGGTAGAGTCGATATGTGGCCCAGGAGGTGTCTGAGGGTTCTAATTCTGTGTCGCACTTTGCCTACCGGGTATTTTATGTGGACTGCCCAAGTCAGACGTTGGTGTAGTTGTAGCCCAAGGTACTGGACAGTGTTACAGGATGGTAGGATGTGTCCGTTGTGGTTTATACTTGGTGTTTGTGCTGATGTTCGTAATGTAAACTTGAGTAATGCAGATTTGTTGGTGTTAATGTTCAATCTCCAGTGTTGTGTCCAGGTGTCTACTCTATCCATGAAGTCTTGTAGAGGGATTTGGGCTCCTTCTGTTCCTCTGGCGACTGAAAGAACGGCTACATCGTCAGCGAACTGCGTCGTTACTACTTCTTCTGATGAGGGGAAGTCGGACGTGTAGACTAGGTATAGAAAGGGGCCTAGCACACTCCCCTGAGGGACACCCGAGAGAATAGGCTTAGAAGTTGAGCTGAAGTTGCCACACTTGACCGAAAATGTTCTCTTGTTTAGGTAGGATTGTAGTAGTAGGTAGTAGGTGTCTGGAAGGTGACGTTTTAGTTTGAAGAGGAGGCCGTCGTGCCATACTTTATCGAATGTCTTTTCTGTGTCCAGGTACACTCCAAGAAAAACTTTATTTTTTTCGTATGCGTCTAGAATTGTGTCAACTATTCGATGCAGCTGCTCAGGGCATGAGTGATGTACCCGGAAGCCGAATTGTGAGTTTGGAAGATGTGGAGCGGGAAATGTGAGGAGTTTTGGAACTATGAGTCGTTCAAATATTTTTGATACAATATTCAACAACCTTATTGGTCGATAACTGGCTGGTTCTGTTCTATTTTTGCCTGGTTTTTTAATGAGAATTATGTTGGCGTGTTTCCATTGTATATCTGTGTTAACATGACTAGACCTTTACGGGGTAGGGCACAGATCAATGGTTGAGTTATGAGGTCAGGTCCAGGTGTTTTCTTAGCGGCAGTTCTTCTTATTGCGGTCATTACTTGTGGTGAGGTGAAAAAATCTGAGAAATGGCTTAGTTGCAGTGGTTCTTCGAGGTGTTCAAGGATTCATTTGGTAAAATTTGGACTACGGTCATTTTCTTGATCCTCAACAATAAATTTTTACTCGAAGTCCTTGTACACGTACAAGGACATCGAGTAAAAATTTATTGTTGAGGATCAAGTGTACATTTTGTACGTGTACATTTTTTCAATAATAGTTTTCGTTAAAATGCATCCGCGACCAAATAATATTTCAAGCGAGTTGCAAACCCTACTCGAATGTTCTATTTCAGCTAGAATTGTTGAAATGAGGGAGCACATGTGGACTCTAAGATAGTGAATTACAAGACGAGAGTTAGTTATAGTAATCAAATTTATTTCCACATGTAAGTAGGTACACGAGTGAAACCGCATCGATTTCCGTTACTTTTCCATTCACATTAGCCCTAAAACTCCAGATGAAGTATTTCACGTCTCGGAAACCAATCATTAGCAACTCCTTACGATTTCGATCCGTTTCAGATCGTTCGGAATCCCAATTCGTGAGAAAAAATCGTGGTTGCACGACTAAAGACTTCGATTGACGGATTTCGAGAAAAACACTTTACCTACCTTGCGGTTATGTATATATACTGTTATGTAACCCCGAAATAGGAATAATAATTCAAGGGCACCAAATTCGGTCGATAGCAAAACACGAACAACCTTTTTATTGGCAACTCATAATTATAGATCAACATCAGAACAGGTGTTGGTAACCAACCATGGATTCAGGGATTCTCTACACCATCCCCCTCTTCATCAGGCGAGTGGAAGGGGGTAAGGTGGTCAGCATGAACCACCTTTCTTTGGCCCTTTGGGAGGCACAACCGGTAAACTACGTCGGAGAGCCGCTTGATCACTCTGCAGGGCCCCACCCAAGGAGATTGAAGTTTAGGACATACTCCAACTCGACGCTTTGGCCAGTAATACCATACCAGGTCTGCCTCTTGAAACCGCGGCGTTTCTTTGTGGACATCATAATGCTTTTTAGCTGATTCTGCTGCTCGGAGCAACTGTTGACGTGCAGAGTCGTGGACATCTTGGAGTTGACGCTGCAACATTTGGGCATAGGCAGTTCTTGGGCTTCTTCCTGGTACTGACCGTAGCAGAAGATGGACAGGAAGAACCAGCTCACGCCCCATCACAAGCTGTGCGGGGGAATGTCCAGTGGCTGCGTGCTCAGCTGCTCTGTATGCCAATAGAGTCCAGGGCAGCTTGCGATCCCAATCCCGTTGGTTGTCCCCCACGATTTTTGCCAGCATACTCCAAAGCGTTCGGTTAAAGCGTTCCACCGTCCCTGAACTCTGAGGATGCAGTGGCGTGGCCCGCGTTTTATGTACATCCAGAAGCGTCAATACTTCACGAAATACCTGGGATTCAAAATTTGACCCCTGGTCCGAATGCATTTCTCTAGGGGCTCCAAATCGGGAAATAACATTAGTGACGAGGCCTCTTGCTATGGTCTCGGCTTTCACGTCCGGAACTGGGAAAGCCTCTGGCCATTTAGTAAAGTAGTCAACAACTACCACAATGTACTTGTTCCCGTCTTCCGATACAGGTAGAGGGCCCACTACGTCGATCCCTAGCCTCTCAAAGGGTACCCCGACACTATAGTTTTGTAGAGTCGCTTTCTTCCTCCGATCTTTCCCCCCTCGTCGACCACAAATTTCGCATGTCATACAATAACGTTTGACATCTTCATTCATTCCTGGCCAGTAGTACCGATTCCGGATAACACTTAGTGTACGCCTACGGCCAAAATGCCCACACTGATGTGCGTGGGCCACAACCTCTCTTTGGCGTGTCCTCGGCACTAGCACTTGATCAAAAGCCTGTGACCCACTTCCGTTTTCCCAGACTCTTGTTAGGACCCCATCAATCACCTTCAATCTTTCAAACATAGCCCAAAGAGTTTTTGTTTTGGATCCATACATGGCCACTTCTTGCCACCCTGGCCTCTTTTTTGCAATGACCCATTGGTAAACTGGTTTCAGGTCGGTATCCAATTTTTGCTCCTTCTCCCAATCAACATCTGCAATTTGTACCCGAACTGTGTTTACATTGGCAAGTGCATCACGCTTGGCTTCCTGTCGTGGACAGTGTTGACAGTCACTGGACACACATGGCCGTCTGGATAAAGCATCAGCGTTAAGGTGCTTTCTGCCTGCCCTGTGCTCCACCTTGAAATTGTAGGCATCCAGCCGCTGCAGCCATCTTGCTAGCTGACCATCAGGCTCACGGAAGGTCTTTAGCCATTGTAATGCTGCATGGTCAGTCCGCACTAAAAATTGTTCACCACTGTCCAGCCCATAAGAATGAAAATGGCTCAAGGCACTAACCAATGACAGCAATTCCCTTCGAGTAGCACAGTAATTTCGCTCAGGTCGGGACACATCTACTGAAGTATGAAATTACCACTTCCTTTCCTGCCTGCACTTGTGAGAGCACAGCACCCAGAGCTTTGCTACTGGCGTCTGTGTCCAAGATGAACATCGCCCCACGGATTGGATGCCCTAGTATTGGAGGTTTAGTTAATGCCCTTTTAATATCGGCAAAGGCCAATGCACACTCTGAGGTCCAATTGAAACTACCTCCATTCTTACTTTGGGTTGCGTACAGGGGAAATGCTCTTTGTGCGAAGTCCTTTATGAAGCACCTGTAGTATGAGCAGAGTCCCAAAAAGGTTTCAACATCCTTCACACTAGTTGGGGTTGGCCACTCTTCAACAGTCTTAGTTTTTTCTGGGTTTGGCGCTATTCCATTTCCAGACACTGTGAATCCCAAGTACGATACCTTTCTGGTGAACAAATTGCACTTCTTTGGATTAAGCCTCACGTTGCCCTGCCGGAAGATGGTGAAAACGTCTTGCAACCAATGGAGATGGGACGCAAACGCTGGAGTGTCCACTAGAACGTCGTCAAGGTACACTTTAACTCGTCCCTTCCGAATTGCTCCATGCAAGAGAGCCGTCATCGCTCGTTGGAATGTGGCTGGTGCATTGCACAACCCGAATGGCATGACTTTGAACTGCCAGAGGCCTCTTGGGGTGCAAAATGCCGTTTTCTCCTTGTCATTTTTTTCTATTGGGATTTGCCAATACCCAGACTGAAGATCAAGGGTTGAGAACCATTCACTCCCTGCGAGGGACCCCACCAATTCATCAATCTTGGGCAATGGGTGAGAGTCTCTTATCGTCACGGCATTCAATTTCCGGTAGTCAATACAGAACCGCGTGGAACCATCTTTTTTGGGGACTAAGACTATTGGGCTTGCCCACGGGCTCTTTGACGGCTCTATGATTCTGTTGTCCTCCATCTCCTGAACCAACTTGTCAACTTCTTCCAACTGATGAGGGGCTACTCGACGAGGGGACTGGCGAATTGGTGAGGAATTTCCAACTTTAATAGAATGCGTACAACCAACAATCTTCCCCATGTCAGTGCTGCTCCTGGCAAATACATCAGCGTATTCAAATAATAGCTGTTCAGCTTCAGTACGTTGAAGTGGTGTCAGCCCTTTAAGTGATCGTTCTGCAAGGGCACGAATGTGTATGGGCAGTTTATCATCTTGCATAGGTTCTGCCGACTCTGCTTCAAATGCCACTAATTCCTGAAATTCCTCTGCCATCTCTTCAAACTCTCCCAAAAGTACCGCTTCAGAGTCACCCAGACGCCTTCCCTCAAGCAGAACAGCCTGATTTGCTGGATCAATGAGGCATTTGAATCGTGCAAGAAAATCTAAGCCCAAGACACAGTCCTCGTGAATAGCCGCTACCAACGCCACGTGTGACCTTCTTTTCCCATCTCCTAGGTCAAACTGCAAATCCGCCTGTCCCTGGATTGGCATCATCTCGCCAGAAATGGATCGTATGGCTCCCCTGGCGTGTTCTATTTGTGCGCCAGCTTTTTCCATGATCCTGCTGTTAACAATGGTCTTGGTAGCTCCTGTATCAACTACAAGTTCACAAGGGACGTCATTGACCATACCTCTCAGCACAAGAGACTGGCAAGGTGTGACACGGTACACTAACGCATCTGTCCAGGACGCTTGTGTTGCTACCGAGTCGTTAGCAATGGGCGTTTGTGTCCTGGTTGGCCTATGCCCCTCTACTCCAACCGGCGTTCGTTTCCCGACTCTGTTGGCCTGTCTGAGAGAGCTGGTTGGGCTGAAGCGTGAACAGGTGGGTGGGGACAGTTTCTTGCTACATGCCCAACAGCATCACATCTCCAACATCGTACTCGAGAAGGACGCCAACCATGTTGTACCTGGGGCCCAGTTGAACCAGTTTTGTGCCAAGTAGTTTTCGCCCTAGCTGCCTGGCAACTCTCTACCTCTACTGCTTCTCCTACCCTGACAAACGCTGGCCGGGTCAGCTGACTTACCGCCTCTAACCTAAGTGCAGAATCAAGGGCTTCCTCTATTGTACGTGCACCAGTACTCATGACCTTGTCTCGGAGGTTCGGGTCCCTTATTCCACGCATGAAATGGAATACGACCACGTCCTCGATTGCCCCTATTCGATCATTGGCTGGCCAAGCCCGCCGAGCAAGACACTGAATAGCTTGATGATAGGCCTGTAGGTCCTCAGTAGGCTGCTGAACTCGAGCGTGGAGCAGGGTTAAGTACCTTTGGGCCTGATGGCGTGTGCCGAATCTCTTTGCAAGAGCTGTGGTCAAAGCGAGATAAGATTGAGGATTTTGCACATCAGTTAACACCTCAAGAGCTGGGCCCATCAACAAAGAACATAGAGATGTTGCTTTGGTAAAGCTGTCCCACCCATTGTGTTCGGCAATTATTTCAAATTGCCGGTAGTAACTTTCCCATTCAGCACTCCCATCGAATCGTGCAGGTTTCAATTTGGAGAACTTAACAATGGGCTGGTCTACTTCTGTTGTCCGTGGCAACAAAGGGGATCGAGGCTCTCTATCCTGACGTATGACTTCTTGCACCACCTGCTTCATTTTCGTTATGCATGATGTACGCTCGGATTCCCAGAATACTTGCATCTGTTCTACTACATTGTTAAGTATCTGGTCAACATTGGACAAAGCAGTAGACGGTTCTGGCTGTCCTAGAACAGAAATCGGATCTCCCCTTGCTACACCAACCTCCTGCTGTGGTTCTCCAACCACCGAGCCGTGGTCGGATATCCTGGCCTCATCTTCAGGATCGTTAGCTCCGTCACGACGTGTCGAGCGTGTATTCATGTTGAATCTATCGAACAGATATCCCACCGCTGCCACCAGTGTTATGTAACCCCGAAATAGGAATAATAATTCAAGGGCACCAAATTCGGTCGATAGCAAAACACGAACAACCTTTTTATTGGCAACTCATAATTATAGATCAACATCAGAACAGGTGTTGGTAACCAACCATGGATTCAGGGATTCTCTACAATACATAACCGCAAGGTAGGTAAAGTGTTTTTCTCGAAATCCTTCAATCGAAGTCTTTAGTCGTGCAACCACGATTTTTTCTCACGAATTGGGATTCCGAACGATCTGAAACGGATCGAAATATATATAATTATTATATATAATTATGTATAAATTATATATAAATATCATGCTATCGCTCCTATCACCATGAAAAAATAACTGTATAACATATTTTAGATCAAGAGCCTCTGACGGTAGGCAACCCGCATTGTTTGTCCCCTCACCCCCCTCAACATCGAGCCAGATGTATATACACCTGTATAATATATATTATATATGGGCCATTCCACCGAAAGCGTCAAATCAGACTCCCTTTTCACTTCATTTTGGTTTATTATCTTCGATAATGAACCATTGGAATCGCCCAAAGAAAAAAATTTTTTAACCCCCCCTCAAAATTTGTTGGTTTACGTTTCAAGATACGTAGATTCAGAAAATCGAATAAAAAAAACTCTGCAAATTCTTGACACAACGGTTTATCATCTTCCTTGTGCAGATCACCCTTCCGTCTATACCAGACTGTATTGCAAATCGGCACCATACTATATTCTCACCGTACACATACCATACCATACGAATTTCTTTCCTATCATACCATACTGTATTATACCAAATCATACATACAATAATATACCATACCATACTCATACCATGTCATACAAACCGAGTGAATATTGAAATGTCATCCATTTCTGACCTATATTTAAAATTTCAAGTATCTAGCTCATCATCAAAATTTAATTTGTTTAAACAAATAGGTATTATTTGAACAATTTTACAGACAAGAAACCGAGTGAATATTGCATTGTGATCCAGTTCTGACCTATTTTTAAAATTTCAAGTCAATAGCTCATCATCAAAATTTAATTTGTATTATTACAAAAAGGTATTATTTAAACAATTTTACAAATGAGAAACCGAGTGAATATTGCAATGTGGTCTATCCCCGACTCACGGTTAAAATTTCTAGACTGTAGTTTACCGGGAAGATGAAAAAAGGTAGTTTTATTCTGGGCGTCTGGGGGTTGGGTCACATAACGGCCGTTTTCGACGCGAAAGTTTAGTGTTTTTCCTAAACCTTTGCGCGGTCACTGTGAACGAACGGCTGGTCGCAAAAAAATCCAATTGGTCTTAAAAGATTCGTAATTTTTCAGGTCATTCAAAAGTGAACTAAAAATTACACGGTTCAGTTAAATATTTGGAGATATGACATTGTCGAAATTTTAAATTTCGTTTTGAACCCCTTCCCCTTGACCTAGGGTTATGAAAAGTTTCGAGGATCATTGTGGGGCTGGTCCAAACCCAGAAACCAAATTTCGTAATTTTAGCTCAACGCTAACTGGGCAAAGTGCCACGGACGGCGGACGGCGGACGGGGGACGGCGGACGGCGGACGGGGGACGGCGGACGGGGGACGGCGGACGGCGTACGGCGTACGGCGGACGGACGGATTTTTTTTTATTCGATTTTCTGAATCTACGTGTCTTGAAACGTAAACCAACAAATTTTGAGGGGGGGTTAAAATTTTTTTTTCTTTGGGCGATTCCAATGGTTCATTATCGAAGGTAATAAACCAAAAATCCGTCCGTCCGCCGTACGCCGTACGCCGTCCGCGCCACTTTGCCCAGTTAGCGTTGAGTAAAAATTACGAAATTTTTTTTATGGTTTTCGACCAACCCCACAATGGTCCTCGAAACTTTTCATAACCCTAGGTCAAGGGGAAGGGGTTCAAAACGAAATTTAAAATTTCGACGATGTCATATCTCAAAATATTCAACTGAACCGTGTAATTTTTAGTTCACTTTTGAATGACCTGAAAAATTACCAATCATTTAAGACCAATTGGATTTTTGTGCGACCAGCCGTTCGTTCACAGTGAGAGCGCAAAGGTTTAGGAAAAACACTAAACTTTCGCGTCGAAAACGGCCGTTATGTGACCCAACCTCCAGACGCCCAGAATTTCATCTTCCCGGTAAACTACAGTCTAGAAATTTTAACCGTGAGTCGGGGATAGACCACATTGCAATATTCACTCGGTTTCTCATCTGTAAAATTGTTTAAATAATACCTTTTTGTAATAATACAAATTAAATTTTGATGATGAGCTGTTGACTTGAAATTTTAAAAATAGTTCAGAACTGGATCACAATGCAATATTCACTCGTTTTCTTGTCTGTAAAATTGTTTAAATAATACCTATTTGTTTAAACAAATTAAATTTTGATGATGAGCTAGATACTTGAAATTTTAAATATAGGTCAGAAATGGATGACATTTCAATATTCACTCGGTTTGTATGACATGGTATAGTATGGTATGGTATATTATTGTATGTATGATTTGGTATAGTACAGTATGGTATGATAGGAAAGAAATTCGTATGGTATGGTATGAGTACGGTGAGAATAATATTATGGTATGGTGCCGATTTGCAACACAGTCTGGTATAGACAGAAGGGTGATCTGCACAAGGAAGATAATAAACCGTTGTGTCAAGAATTTGCAGAGTTTTTTACTGTAGGTTCCTCTGATACTACTTGACCACATAAAATAATATTGGTAGCTATAATATTAATGTTTTTTCAAATCGCAAAAATGAAGTAATGATCCCAGTGAAGGAATGACCCCAACGGTAGTGAAGTTTTGTTTTTCAAATGAAGTAATGATTTTTCACTAGTTTCTTGTATTTTTTTCATCAAACATTTTATTTTAACTCATGGCACACACAACCTGGGACTACCTAGTTGGCATAATATGCCTAATATTATTAGGTCAAAAAAAAAAAAAAAACAATTCAGTTAATATTGTGAAAAGAAACAAAATATATTTTTAATGTAAGTAGTTAACTGGAAAGTGAAATGTCACGTAAAGGTGACCAGAACAGAATTAAATCTCTCATATTTTCAATATAAAAATCCTATCCTAATATTGCTAAATAAAAAATTGCTAAACAATTCAGTTAATATTGTGAAAAGAAACAAAATATATTTTCAATGTAAGTAGTTATCTGGAAAGCGAAATGTCACGTAAAGGTGACCAGAACAGAATAATTATTATATAATTATATTATATTATATTATTATATAAGTGTTTGAGACCAAGGGAAGAGGCTGTGTTATACCATGACTTTAATTTTTGGTACTAACCAATTATCCCTTGCCTCTTTTATATAAAAAAAATGAAAGGAAGGCACTCACAAATTCAACAACAAATACACTTTCGACAAAACAAATATATTGATACCAAATGTATTCAACGCCAAATTAAAATAATAGTCATATTTTCCGAAATAAAATAAAATCTTAACTTCCTTAATCTGCTAAAATGTTCGCTTAAAAAATAATTGATTGTCCGACCGGTGTGATGTAATGAAGTGATGACGAGAAGAAAAAATCGTATTTTTGAGGGAGGCTGGGGGCAGTACTAGGACTGATAATGAAGTTCGTAACGACGTACAACTTGTGTGGTGATGAAAACGGCAGTACACGACTGAAAGAGACAGTACGCGACTGAGAAAAATCCAGCAGATGTTGAGAAATATATGAGGTGGCCAAATACCTGGCTGATGAGATGAGATGGAGGTACTGGATGCTGGATAATGAGATGATGATATTGAAATCAAACGTAGAAGAAAAATGTTCATACGCGAAATAATGCCACCAATAAAACAGTTGCACGGGTACACTCGTTTGCTTGATGGAAAGGCCAAGACTGCGGAGAATGAGTCGGCACCTTCTTCACGATTTGACTGGCTTCCCCCGCCCGATTACATCGACTCCTCACACACCCGTAACAATAAACATAACAATTCAAACTCCATATCAATGTCTATCTTGAACAATAAGTAATTATTATATCAATTATATTTTCAAAATAAAAATCTTATCACATTTTTATATTCTTCATCTCAAATAAAGTAACTTCCGGATCAATAAAAATTGCCAAGCCGTGAACTTTAGCATAGAATAGACCTCCGTAAAAACAGGGAAGTGAAGTAATGACGAGGGAAGTAATGACGAACAGTTGGTTTTTGAAACTTTTTTTTTAAAACAGCAACGTTTTTCATAAAACTGATATTCCAACAACTCACGTTCACTCAAGGTACTTCAATAATGATAAATGTAAAAATAATTACAAAAACTTACCGAAATAACGCAGCGTGAAGGAATGACAAGTAGAAAAATTCCCTCACGTTTCACCATACACATTGCCTCTCTGACTGCCTACACAGCACTGGAGACCTATGAAACGGATCACGTGGCATTCTGTGGATGTTATTAGTTACTTTGAACCCCCAAATGTCCCGTTTGGAGTGCAGGTGTCCGAATGGCGTATTTTGGTTTATAAACCAAAATATGTGTAGCAATGACGAAAATTCTGGTGACACGCCTATAATGTTCGATAAAGTTAAATGTTTGATAACTATTGAACAATCCACTCATGATTTTCAATCTTTATAGTATTCGGACACCTGCACTCCAAACGGGACGTTTGGGGGTTCAAAGTAACTAATAACATCCACAGAATGCCACGTGATCCGTTTCATAGGTCTCCAGTGCTGTGTAGGCAGTCAGAGAGGCAATGTGTATGGTGAAACGTGAGAGAATTTTTCTACTTGTCATTCCTTCACGCTGCGTTATTTCGGTAAGTTTTTGTAATTATTTTTACATTTATCATTATTGAAGTACCTTGAGTGAACGTGAGTTGTTGGAATATCAGTTTTATGAAAAACGTTGCTGTTTTAAAAAAAAAAGTTTCAAAAACCAACTGTTCGTCATTACTTCCCTCGTCATTACTTCACTTCCCTGTTTTTACGGAGGTCTATTCTATGCTAAAGTTCACGGCTTGGCAATTTTTATTGATCCGGAAGTTACTTTATTTGAGATGAAGAATGTAAAAATGTGATAAGATTTTTATTTTGAAAATATAATTGATATAATAATTACTTATATAATAATATAATATAATATAATTATATAATAATTATTCTGTTCTGGTCACCTTTACGTGACATTTCGCTTTCCAGATAACTACTTACATTGAAAATATATTTTGTTTCTTTTCACAATATTAACTGAATTGTTTAGCCTATAATGTTCGATAAAGTTAAATGTTTGATAACTATTGAACAATCCACTCATGATTTTCAATCTTTATAGTATGAAGAACAAATCCAGGTAGTAAAAATTGAAAAATAATGTGTGATGCAAGGGCAATGGTTGTTCAAAGTTGACCAACAAAGTTGGTTTACGTTCAGGGGCGGCTCGTGGGCTCAGAAACTGGTGGGGCACCAGGGCAATATTTAGGTGCATACCTACCTATTAGGTACTCACTATTGGAACTAAACTCAAACTACCCTTACAGCTAAACTGCTTCATAATTAATGGTATGCAGCTCTTAGCAAGTCAGGAAACATCGTTCTCCAAAGAGTTCTCTTGAGGAGAGGGAAGATTACTGACCACTATCCAGGATTACCGACGAGGAGGTGGCTGCAAGGCAATCCCACCTACCCACCAAAATAATTATCTTCAAAATTATAGGAAGAATAAAAGAGAAATTGTGACTGTACGAGTACTATTCAAAGAGTACATTATAAAGGTAGTCAAAAAATTATATTATTGGAGTTTCTATTACTGGGGTTTTTAAAAATTAGCAATCGCGACCATCTGCTTCCTAGCCGAGTGGTACCTTGAAAACCCCCTCTAAAAATGTCCTCTTATGCCCAGATTGCACATACGTTTTCTTATCCAATCGTATCAAAACATTTTAAGCGATCACAGAACAGCAAGATTGATTTCAACTAGCTTTTAGAGTTCGTTGGTTAGCTCAAACAAAGCTCGAGTCAACGAAGTCACCATCAGTTTCAGGGATAACAAATAAAACAGTATTCTCAACGGTTGGCTGAGCTACATAATAATATTATGTATATTACTGTTATTAACGGTTATTAACTTACAGAATGTAGAAATCAACAAATGAGATTCTTTTGGGCGAATAGTGATCCACGTAGTATAGTACGGTTTTCTGTGGATCCACTTCAGTCTTGACGACTAGCAAGCGTTCACGCGTTGCACGTGAGGTATTAAATTTCAATGTTTAGTTGATTAATATTATGGAGACAATAATTCACTTTTACTATGATGAGTAAATACGAAGCTAAAAACCACCAGTCAATGCATTCAAAATAATATTATAACGTCAGGCAACGTTTTGATATCATTCTTATCAAACATGGAAGAAAGCATGGAAGAATGAAACTCGTTCTTCCTTGACAAGGAACGATTCAACGATCGATTGTTTTCGGCGTTCAACTTGATACGATATTTTGGCCACCGCCCGGAACGCCTCCTATCTCGCAACACAGAGTGCCTTCCCCCACCCCAGGAAGCGCCTATACCTTCAACATTGAGACTGGGGCACTTCTGGTCGATCCGATAATCGACTTTTTTAATCGATAAATCGAAACAAAATGCGACTCAGTGGAAGTGGGTAGTCATGGAGGAAGGGAGATCTCCCTTCTTCCATGGTGGGTAGTAGTAGGTAAGATTTTTTTCTCCTTGTTCTATGTTTTTTCTGTTTTCCTTTGCAAATTTTTGGGTGGGGCGAGGGCCAAGGTGGCCTTATGGACGAGCCGCCACTGTTTACGTTTCAAGATACGTAGATTCAGAAAATCGAATAAAAAAAAATCCGTCCGTCCGCCGTACGCCGTACGCCGTACGCCGTCCGTGGCACTTTGCCCAGTTAGCGTTGAGCTAAAATTACGAAATTTGGTTTCTGGGTTTGGACCAGCCCCACAATGATCCACGAAACTTTTCATAACCCTAGGTCAAGGGGAAGGGGTTCAAAACGAATTTTGAAATTTTGAATATTCCATATCTCGAAAAATTCCCATCAAACGGTATGTTTTTTATTTCATATTTAGATAGAGTTTGTTCCGTGGAATTTTTCAAGACCATCCGCAGCTTTGTACGACAAGCCGTTCGTTCACAATGACGGCTCAAAGATTGTGCCTCACAACCTGATCGTGAATCAAACTGTTGAAATACAGGTCCATTTTCATACTAACAAGCTCGTTGGAACATCCTATGGCTTAAGTGATGTCGAGTTTGTTGTTCTGAGGAACGTTTCGTGCTACGGAAATGAAGGTAATTTCGAATGTTTGTTGGTAGGTACTTCTTTTATAGAAAAATTATTACCGACGTAGTATTAAAAACCCCAGAATTATATCGTATTAATTAATCATAATTAATAATAATTAATAAATACGAATTATCAATACCTAACAATAAATTATAATAATTTTCACTAGGTACTTGATAAAATTGTTAATAATTAGTGATAATTGACAATAATAATTAATCTAACATTTAGGATCTAGACATTTAGACCTAGTGATCTAGACAGAAGGGTGATCTGTACAAAGAAGATAATGAACCGTTGTGTCAAGAATTTGCAGAGTTTTGGTTTATTATCTTCGATAATGAACCATTGGAATCGCCCAAAGAAAAAAAATTTTAACCCCCCCACAAAATTTGTTGGTTTACGTTTCAAGATACGTAGATTCAGAAAATCGAATTAAAAAAAAATCCATCCGTCCGCCGTACGCCGTCCGCGCCACTTTGCCCAGTTAGCGTTGAGTTAAAATTAAGAAATTTGGTTTCTGGGTTTGGACCAGCCCCACAATGGTCCTCGAAACTTTTCATAACCCTAGGTCAAGGGGAAGGGGATCAAAACGAATTTTGAAATTTTGAAAATTCCATATCTCGAAAATTCCCATCAAACGGTATGTTTTTTATTTCATATTTAGATAGAGTTTGTTCCGTAGAATTTTTTAAGACCATCTGCAGCTGTGTACGACCAGCCGTTCGTTCACAATGACGGCTCAAAGATTGTGCCTCACAACACGATCGTGTATCAAACTGTTGAAATACAGGTCCATTTTCATACTAACAAGCTCTTTGGAACATCATATGGCTTAAGTGATGTCGAGTTTGTTGTTCTGAGGTGCGTTTCGTGCTACGGAAATTAAGGTAATTTCGAAGGTTTGTTGGTAGGTACTTCTTTTATAGAAAAATTATTACCGACGTAGTATTAAAAACCCAAGAATTATATCGTATTAATTAATCATAATTAATAATAATTATTATTAATAGTGAATACGAATTATTAATACCTAACAATAAATTATAATAATTTTCAGTAGGTACTTGACAAAATTGATATTAATAATTAGTGATAATTGATAATAATAATTAATCTAACATTTAGGATCTAGACATTTAGACCTAGTGATCTAGGCAGAAGGGTGATCTGTACAAAGAAGATAATGAACCGTTGTGTCAAGAATTTGCAGAGTTTTTTTATTCGATTTTCTGAATCTACGTATCTTGAAACGTAAACCAACAAATTTTGAGGGGGGGTTAAAAAAATTTTTTCTTTGGGCGATTCCAATGGTTCATTATCGAAGATAATAAACCAAAACCCCCCGTACTGTTGTGAAATCCACGTGTTTTTTGCCCACTGTTCGCTATAAATATCTGCCCGATTCAAAATTGAATTTACTACCAAACCGCATATTATGAGTAGGGGTGTTTTAGCGTGCTCGTACGGATATTTTAAGGGACTTGATCAACTTTTCATATATTTCATGTGTTCATCGAACCAGAAAAAGATATCGCGAATCAATGGATACCAGATACCAATCTAATTCTGCGATTGAACTTTAACCACCTCTTCAAACAGAACGTTGAGTCCCCTTTGTGAGCAACAGCGCGGCATCGGATGAACGCCAGGTTAATCACAAGCGTTCACCCACTAATCAGAAGGGCCTTAGAGGTAATTAGTTCGTATAAACAGTTGAAGGTGTCCGACAACCGGAGCGGTAGCTCAGACGCAAGTTCTTGACACCCCCTCCCCGCCATACGATTGGTACCTATATAGTTAATGTCGAGGAAAATCCATAATTTGCAAGCTATGTTTATGCCATAGATAAATGAAAGTCTGATAACCAGACAAAATAATTGGAGTAATTTGTTGATACTCCTTTTGCCTGTTGCTCTATAATAATGTCTGAAAACAACAGTTTTGATCCTTCCCAGACTTCCTGTAGTAGGTACGATTATAGTCTTATAAGTATAAAATTATAAGTATAGCAAGCATCAGGAGGTTACAAAAATGTGTGAAACCAACGATGATGTACTTATGTGGGATATGCATTAATTATATGCAGAATTCGCAGATCACTCACATTCCTGTTCAAGGAATATTCTATTTACGACAGCTTGTCCTTGATGTTTTTGTGTACACGATCTTGCAACTGGAAAAGCAGTCTTTTATGTGTACCATGAACTAAGGGCCCTGATGAGGTTTGCTCTTTTCTGAAACACTACATAGACAACTTCGTTCCACCAACTGTGAAGAGTTTTTACATGTTTTCCGGTGGCAGTTCCCCATAGAATAAAAATTATACAGTCGCTCGATTTTTGCTTGCCTTAGCATCAACTGAGAGTTAAACCAATATTGCAAACTATTATCCCCTGAAAGGTCATTCATACAATCCATGCGATCCCGATTTTTCTGTTTCGAAAAGAAAACTCTGCAAATTCTTGACACAACGGTTCATTATCTTCTTTGTACAGATCACCCTTCTGTCTAGATCACTAGGTCTAAATGTCTAGATCCTAAATGTTAGATTAATTATTATTATCAATTATCACTAATAATTAGTGATAATTATCACTAAAAATTGTTAATAATTATTATTAACAATTTTATCAAGTACCTAGTGAAAATTATTATAATTTATTGTTAGGTATTGATAATTCGTATTTATTAATTATTATTAATTATGATTAATTAATACGATATAATTCTGGGGTTTTTAATACTACGTCGGTAATAATTTTTCTATAAAAGAAGTACCTACCAACAAACATTCGAAATTACCTTCATTTCCGTAGCACGAAACACACCTCAGAACAACAAACTCGACATCACTTAAGCCATATGATGTTCCAAAGAGCTTGTTAGTATGAAAATGGACCTGTATTTCAACAATTCGTTGGCGTCTCGAATTGTCCCCTTACTCTTTTGACATTCAATACAGACCTGGAGTCGAAAATCAGTCTGCAGATGCACTGTCACGAGTCTGTAGTTCTATATACACTCAAGACAAACTTTACGAGCTCCACAAGTTACTGTGTCACCCTGGTATCACAAGAATGTATCACTGGGTCAAGAGCAAAAACTTGCCTTATGGAATTGAAGAAATTAAGACGATTAACTCTTCATGCCCAACCTGTGCCGTCGTTAAACCAAGGTTCTATAGAAGTAAAGACCAACATCTGATCA
This sequence comes from Stenodema calcarata, assembly GCA_963920205.1. Classification (NCBI taxonomy): domain Eukaryota; kingdom Metazoa; phylum Arthropoda; class Insecta; order Hemiptera; family Miridae; genus Stenodema; species Stenodema calcarata. The sequence continues at coordinate 624,622 of OY986051.1, forward strand.
AAGCAACCTCACCATTCGAGAGACTGAACATCGACTTCAAGGGCCCTTTACCGTCCAACAGCCAAAATCGATACATGCTCAACATCATAGACGAATATTCACGTTTTCCATTTTCATACCCCTGTAAGGACATGACTTCTCAAACAGTAATTAAGTGCCTCGATAACCTATTTTCGATGTTTGGAATGCCAAGCTTCATCCATTCAGACCGAGGAACTTCATTCATTTCCCGAGAAATTAAATCCTTTTTACACGAGCGAGGTATTGCCACCAGCACCACTACACCATACAACCCAGCCGGAAATGGTCTGATTGAACGGTACAATGGGATTATCTGGAAATCCATCAACCTGTTGTCGCGAGTTACGAGTTGGCATAGAATTGCCCAGAGAATGTCCTCAAATTTACAAGAAAACCATGCCCACGCGTCTCATCACATTCAGCCAGGAATTGTAGATGACACCTCGAGAGTCCCGTGTCAATACTGTGAGGGGAGGTACACGCAAAGAGGGCTGAGGAATCACATCAGGGCAGCACACCCAGAAAATTACATCCCTCAAACTTCAAGAAATTCAGAGAGGTCCCAATCGAGGATATCCAGTCACATGCTCACACAAAATACTGAGGAGGAAACCTCAGAACAAACGGCTGGACTCCCGGATCATATTCAATCACTATTTCTGAGAGGTTTTGGGGCGCCAATGCTAAATAGCAGCGGGGGAAGAGAAGATTCGACTTGGTACGTGCGTTGGCTGAGTGCTGTGCGCCTACAGGGAAGACAGTACTGCCTCCCTCAGGGTTCGGTAGGACGGAATTTCGTATCTGCTTTGGCAAATGAAATACAAGCAGTGGTAAATGGAGCCCAAAATTCGGAAAAAGTATTCTTTTTCTGTGCCACCATTTTACAACGCGACAGAGGTGTAACAGCAGGGACTGACATAAGGAGGCTGATTCAGAGACGGATGAACTTGTGGAACGACGAGAAATATGATGAGCTACTTGATGAAGCCCATCGATGTGATCGTCGGCTAAAGAAAAAAACAAAGGAGCAGGACGATCACGAAATACGGGTTTTCACACGCCTCGTTATGCAAGGGAAGCTTAGAGATGCGACCAGATGGATCACAGGTCGGTCAGGAGGCGGTGTGTTACAGCCAAATAGCGTACTTGCAAATGGGAGGACTGTCCTTGAGACGCTACAAAATAAACATCCAGTTCAAGCTATCCCAAATCTGGATAACTTCATCTCCTGTGACCCTCTTCCTTTGATGCTCGACATCGACGTTACAGCCAACCACATTGAGACTGTGGCTCGAACGCTGCGGGGTGGAGCTGGCCCCAGTGGGACAGATGCCGAGCAGTGGCACAATATGTTGCTCAGGTATGGGGCACATAGTCATCAACTGCGGGAGGCAGTAGCTTCTCTCGTGAGGAGAATGGCCAACGGACTGGTTGATTGGCATCAGGTCAGGGCTCTATTGGCGAGGAGAGGGGTCGCCCTCGACAAATGCCCAGGAGTTCGTCCAATTGGCGTGGGTGAACTCCTTCAACGCATCTGCGCCAAGACGATGGCTCTGATCACTGCAGAAGATCTCAAAGAAGAATGTGGATCGGAGCAACTCTCAGCAGGTATCAAGTCGGGAGTAGAGGGAGCTATCCACGCAATAGAGAGTTTGTTCGAAGAGGATGAAAACGAATGCCTACTTTTAGTGGATGCCAGCAATGCATTTAATGCGATGAGCCGACCACTAGCTCTCTGGAATGCCCGCATATATTGGCCGAGGTGTGCCCGGTTCCTATTTAACACCTACCGAGGTTTTCCAGTAATGATTTTCAGGCAGAGCAAAGCGATCATCTTGAGCCAAGAAGGGACCACCCAAGGGGATCCCCTCGGGATGTTAATGTATGCCGTTGGTACCCTACCATTGATCAGAAGACTGAAGAGCGATCAATATACACAGAACTGGTACGCAGATGATTCAGCCTGCTGTGGTAAACTTCGTCACGTCCGAGAGTGGTTTGACCTGCTGCGGCAACATGGACCCAAATGGGGATACTTTCCTGAACCCGAGAAGAGTTTTTTGGTGGTAAAACCAGGGCTGGAGGAGGAAGCTGAAGCCATATTTCAAGACCTGAATGCTGGAATCGTGCGGGCAAAGAGGTTCCTGGGTGGTATGATTGGGCCAGCCTCAAACAAAAAGAGTTACGTGAAAGAAAAAGTGGAAAAATGGGTGAGCTATGTTAAAAAGTTTACATTGGCAGCCAAGAAAAGTCCCCAGGCCGCCCATGCTGCATTCACAAAATCACTACAATGTGAGTGGGCCTTTGTGCAGAGGGCGATACAGGGCTGCGAAGAGGAATACCTACCTTTAAGAGATGCCATCCGATCCCAATTCATGCCCGCTCTGATGGGTCAGGAGATTCATGAAGATGAGTATTCCCTCCTGGAATTACCAGTGCGGCTAGGAGGATTGGCAATACAAAACCCTGTGGACACTCAAGCCCCAAACTTTCAAACTTCCAAGCGGGCAGTTGAGCTCCTGGCACAATCCATCATCTCAGGTGCGCCCCTGGATTATGCAGAACATAGGGAACACGCAACACAAGTACTTGTAGAAGAAAGGAAGCGAAGAACAGAATTGGAATGCCAGCGGAGCAAAGAAATAATCGACTCATTGCAACCAAATCGAAAACGGGTACTTCAGCGAATAGTTGATGCTTCGGCGTCCCAATGGCTCACAGTGCTTCCAAAGTCAGCTGACAGTTTTGACTTGTCAGTCACCCAATTTCAGGATGCACTAGCATTGAGGTATGGCCATACTCCAAAGGGGTTACCCGACTGTTGCGATGGATGTGGCAGAAGTTTCGATGTAACCCATGCCCTGAACTGCAAGATGGGGGGTTTGGTAAAGAGGGGCCACGATGGGGTTCGAGATGAAACAGCGATGTTGGCAGATCTGGCGTGGGGTGGGGCAACAACTGAACCTGTGCTGCGTGAGGCCGAAGAAGGAGCTGTGGCTTTGATTGCTGATATCAAGGTGGAAGGGGTCTGGGAGAGTGGGAGGCCGGCGTTCTTTGACAATCGCATAATAAATGCTGACGCCGCCTCTTATTGCTCCCAGCCTTGGCCACTGATATCCAGATCAGCAGCGGCAGGAAAACATGCAAAATACGACCGAGCAGCTGAAGACTTGCGAGGCTCTTTCACCCCCCTCATCTGTTCAGTCGATGGAGCGCTCCATAGTGAGTTTAATGTGTTCTTGAAAAGAATGGCTCATACCCTGGCAGGTAAATGGAAACGTCCGTACCCACAGGTCCTGGGGTGGACCAGGATAAAAATTCAAATGGCCATCATAAAGGCGGTCTCCCTGCGGATCCGAGGAGCAAGACGGAAAGTTCGGTCACTGGGGATGGAAGATGGTGCCGCGCTCCCATGGCTGAGGGACTAAGTTTTTTGTTGGTGTTTTTTATCGCCTACTAACCCACCACCACAGAAAACCCTACTATACTACGTACCACTACCACCACTACCCGACAGTTACCTACTACAATAAAAATATTTAAAATTTGATTCACGATCGGGTTGTGAGGCACAATCTTTGAGCCGTCATTGTGAACGAACGGCTGGTCGTACAAAGCTGCAGATGGTCTTAAAAAATTCTACGGAACAAACTCTATCTAAATATGAAATGAAAAACATACCGTTTGATGGGAATTTTTCGAGATATGGAATTTTCAACATTTCAAAATTCGTTTTGAACCCCTTCCCCTTGACCTAGGGTTATGAAAAGTTTCGTGGATCATTGTGGGGCTGGTCCAAACCCAGAAACCAAATTTCGTAATTTTAACTCAACGCTAACTGGGCAAAGTGCCTCGGACGGCGGACGGTTTTTTTTTATTCGATTTTCTGAATCTACGTATCTTGAAACGTAAACCAACAAATTTTGAGGGGGGGTTAAAATTTTTTTTCTTTGGGCGATTCCAATGGTTCATTATCGAAGATAATAAACCAAAAACTCTGCAAATTCTTGACACAACGGTTCATTATCTTCTTTGTACAGATCACCCTTCTGTCTAGATCACTAGGTCTAAATGTCTAGATCCTAAATGTTAGATTAATTATTATTATCAATTATCACTAATTAGGTATTAACGATTTTATCAAGTACCTAGTGATAATTATTATAATTTATTGTTAGATATTAATAATTCGTATTTATTAATAATAATAATTATTATTAATTATGATTAATTAATACGATATAATTCTGGGGTTTTTAATACTACGTCGGTAATAATTTTTCTATAAAAGAAGTACCTACCTACCAACAAACATTCGAAATTACCTTCATTTCCGTAGCACGAAACTCACCTCAGAACAACAAACTCGACATCACTTAAGCCATATGATGTTCCAAAGAGCTTGTTAGTATGAAAATGGACCTGTATTTCAACAGTTTGAGTCACGATCGTGTTGTGAGGCACAATCTTTGAGCCGTCATTGTGAACGAACGGCTGGTCGTACAAAGCTGCGGATGGTCTTAAAAAATTCTACGGAACAAACTCTATCTAAATATGAAATAAAAAACATATCGTTCTATATGAATTTTTCGAGATATGGAATTTTCAAAATTTCAAAATTCGTTTTGAACCCCTTCCCCTTGACCTAGGGTTATGAAAAGTTTCGAGGATCATTGTGGGGCTGGTCCAAACCCAGAAACCAAATTTCGTAATTTTAGCTCAACGCTAACTGGGCAAAGTGGCGCGGACGGCGGACGGCGGACGGCGTACGGCGTACGGTGTACGGCGGACGGACGGATTTTTTTTTATTCGATTTTCTGAATCTACGTATCTTGAAACGTAAACCAACAAATTTTGAGGGGGGGTTAAAAAATTTTTTTCTTTGGGCGATTCCAATGGTTCATTATCGAAGATAATAAACCAAAATCGAAACAGTTGATCGGATACAGACGGTAAAAGAATATGTAAACCTCATACTCTCTTCCAGTGAAGCAAACACATTTTTAGTGGTCATGGTTTCGGCTGAGATGATTTTTGATTTCAAGGAGTGGTGGCCTCCTCTGTATAAGACAAAATTATATCCCGAGAGACCAAAGGGAAAAATGTCAAAAAAGAAGACAAGGTATCCCTCCTCATTTCAAAATACATGGAATGTTAAAATTCCATGTATTTTGAAATGACGACCGATACCTTGTCTTCTTTTTTGACATTTTTCCCTTTGGTCTCTCGGGATATAAATTTTGTCTTTGCAATTTCTACACATCAAACAGTAAAGGAATAATGGAAGCTCTTCCTTACATAGATGGATTGTTGATGTTTACCTTCAATGTAACCACTGCCAACGCGGCCAATGTGACTTTCGACAACCTCAAGCTTAGCTACCCTTCCCTTATAATACCAATCAACTCGAAAAAACTCTGCAAATTCTTGACAACGGTTTATTATCTTCTTTGTACAGATCATCCTTCTTTCTAGATTACTGAATGCTAGATTAATTATTATTATGAATTATCATTAATTATTAATAATTATTATCAAGTAGGTACCTAGTGTAAATTATTAATATTTATTGTTGGTTATTATTAATTTTTATGCTTCACTATTCCGTATTCACTATTCCTTCAATAATTATTAATAATGAAGCATAAAGATTATTAATAACCAACAATAAATATTAATAATGTACACTACCTACTTGATAATAATTATTAATATTTAATGATAATTCATAATAATAATTAATCTATCATTCAGTAATCTGGACAGAAGGGTGATCTGCACAAGGAAGATAATAAACCGTTGTGTCAAGAATTTGCAGAGTTTTTTTTATTCGATTTTCTCAATCTGCGTACCTTGAAACGTAAACCAACAAATTTTGAGGGGGGGTTAAAAAATTTTTTTCTTTGGTCGATTCCAATGGTTCATTATCGAAGATAGTAAACCAAAAATTGTTCAGTTGTTCTGGAGGAAAATTTATAGTTGGCCAATTTCAGATGAAGATTTACCTGAAATTTCAACTTTTGAAGATTGACCATGAAAAAAAAAGTGGTCAAGCACAATCATGTTATCTCCACAACAATTGAATTTTAACCAAAATATAAACATTAAAATACATTATGTACCTCTTTTTTTTTGTAATGATTCCTGTCTTATCTGACTGTATGTTTTCCATAATACAAGAGTCATTTCTGCAGTTGAGAGTCAAAAGAAACACGACTAGTCCAAATTCAAAGCAATTTTGAAGCATTAAGAGCAATGATTTTTAAAAAATTACTCACTTATAAATTTCTTTCATAACAAATAAAACCATGTGTATTGGAAAATCTCAAATCTATGTCAGATGGGCGAGGTCAGCAGCTTTTCGCGTTTCCTGGTAACTTGGGTTTTGTGGACTGGTCGGGATTCTGAAACGACAGTAATTATTACTGTCTACTCGATATTCATTCTCTTAGGGAGCACTAAAAATAACGTATTCGATGAAGATGATACTAATAAGTATTTACTATTTTACCGAGTGATATTAAATTAATCTATTTTTGATTTCCAGGTACACTCAATGAGATGCAGAGACTACAGTGATTGGATATAGAGATACGCAATATTGTAAGTAATTATTAAGTACTTAATTCATTATTTTTTGGTTGATTATGTCAACTGTAACAGTCCTCAAGCAATAACTTGCACAGTACCCTGATAGTGAAGAGGGTATTGATAGTGAAGCCAAGCCAGTGGATTAGGGTCACCAAGTCGGCTTAACCTTCAGTCCGGAGGGACGTCGATTAGACCGCGACTCTAACTTTGGTATGATGGGGGATGGTGATAACTGTATGTCATCCCCTTAAGATCTTCAGTATCCTCCGCGTTCAGGATGAGCTACGTTATGTGTGTGTCATTGAGACCTTTCTCAACTCTTTTCCCGCCCTAATTTCCCAAACTCTTTTCACCTGACGTGTTTTCGCGGTCATTCAGACCGCTCCCTCCTTCCCCAGGCTAGTGTCTTCTAGACCGCTCCCTCCTGCAGCCGTAAGTTTTCGACATGGCACGGAAAAATATTAACCCTGATGATCCCAAATAAGGCTGTTATTATGCTATCTTCAGTGCACTAATCCAAAGAAATTGACAGTACAACTGGGAAACCGGAGATAATTAATACTTTTTTATAATGCAACTAAGGGTGGCGTCGACAACAAGTAAAAATGCCTAGTATTTCGGAAATACTAGGCATACTATTTCCAGATAATTCTGAAAGTTATTGTTGAGTTACTATTCCCAGAAGTCAACTGATATATTTTGACAAAATTTACTTACCTTCTTTTATTTTTTAGTGAATGTAAATTACCTAGATTGATTACCTTTCCTTTAATTTCTTATTTTTCTTTGAACTAATTGTAGATTGATACATACCTTGCAACTTTGAATCAATTTTTTCACAAAATTTCGAAGTTTTTTGATATTTTATTTTAGCAATTTAGTTTGTTTTAACTTATATACGTATTGTTTGTGGCTTGGAAAAGTTCAACCTACCTAGATAAATCTTATTGTGATAAAAAGAAATGAAAGCCTGCCAAACAAGAGAAACATTCTGACGCAACTTGAATGGCTGAAAAATGAATATTCCCGTGTGGAAAGCCAATAAAATTTGTTGTGATATATTCTAAGTAAGACTATTTCGTTTTGACGTTTCTAACAGTTTATTTTCATATTTTTACCCCTATATAATGACCTCCAAGTGAAGAATCACCAGCGGTCTGAATGACCGCTCCCTCCTCTTGGTGACAGAAGTCGATTTGACCGCTCCCTCCTCCTGAGAGCTCAAATCGTCCCTCCGGACTGAAGGTTAAGTCCTTTGTGTTCTATGAGGGTACATTGAGAAGAAAATCCGCTCTTCCTAAGTCACGTCAAGTTCTCCAGGTTAAACATTCTGAAGCTCTCCCTAAAAAGGCCACCATGTACAATATCAATACTCCGGCCCATCATCTCAGAATCGTAAGCTCACCACCGAGCATTTTATTTGAGCATCTTGAAAGGGAACAGAAAGAAAACCGGTGTATTTCCCCTACCTGGTGAACTGACGCTATTATCATTGGGTGGCACATCATTAAAGCTGAATTCGTCCCCCTTCGCGCTCAGTGGAAACGGAGGTCGAGCGTCGCCATCGTTTATTAGGGCAGCCCCTGACAATGACACAATCGCTTCCCCTCCTATTGTCAACAGACTAATTGCAACGTCGTGGTTTTAAGAGCCAATCGATTCCGTGTAGATTCCGTGCGAGGCTAATACTTCAATAAGCATCCTCTTTCAGGTGACCTCCACGAACTATAGGATCATTATCATTATTGCCTCTTACTCGCAAACGAGAAAATGGAAAGCGTTGATCAATATTGGTCATTAGGACGAGTCCGTCCGTGTGAGCCTGTCTGAAGATAATATTTCATTTTTTCATTATCAATATTTCCTTCAGATACTAATCCATCAATGACATGGTAACTAACTAGAAAGAAAGAAAGAAAGAAAAAAAAAGTATTTATTTGCTGTCTAGAGGCAACAAGGCCTATACAACAAAGAGGATCGCTGACCCAGCATCTACATCATTACAAAATTCTAATAAAATAAATATAAATATAAAGGAACACACTTCCATAGTACGTAAATATAAAAGAACACACTTCATAGTACGTGGGTATGTAAACATGTTTTCATGATGACACATTCGAAATACAATGATTTAGTCGGGCTGTGGTGGACCTTCGGGATCTAATCAGCTTATACACCGGCGTCATTTATTTGTTCTTCTACAAAGGTTTGAAACTGTAGATAGGTCATTGTGAAATTAAGTAGCTTGTACAAATTTTCTTTCTCTACTGCACCGAACAATAATTTGTTTACAAAATCAATGCTGGGCCTCTCCATGCCAAAAATGTTCGTTCTCGCCTTCTTCAGTTGTGGGCAGCTACAATATGTACCTACGTTCAATGGTTTCAGGTTTCTGGGTGTTACACATAAAACATACTTTACTATGATCGACGGAATAGACGGAGCCTTTATAAAATATACGAAGTTGCTTTTCGTTTTTCAACCGCAAATGGGCTACTACTCGTTTAACATCAATAGGGATGTCCCACATAATATAACCTTCCAGCGAAGAGTAACCCTGAATCCCCCCAAAAAACACTCCGTGTAAAAATCACCCCGCCTCGCAAATATCATTCTTCAGAGGCCGGAAAAAGTTATGATATCCACTTTCCCCGCCCGCCCTTTTCCTCATTAAGGAGCTAAGTATAATGAAAAGCTTAACCACTTCACAAGCACCGTACCCCTTTCGAAATCTCCCCTTGGCGCTATTGCGAGACGTTTTTATTACTTCCACAAGCAACTAATACTTGATGGTGGTTAACGTTTTATACAAGTATTAGTTGCTTGTGGAAGTAATAAAAACGTCTCGCAATAGCGCCAAGGGGAGATTTCGAAAGGGGTACGGTGCTTGTGAAGTGGTTAAGCTTTTCATTATACTTAGCTCCTTAATGAGGAAAAGGGCGGGCGGGGAAAGTGGATATCATAACTTTTTCCGGCCTCTGAAGAATGACATTTGCGAGGCGGGGTGATTTTTACACGGAGTGTTTTTTGGAGGGATATCACATCTTTTTGTTGTTGAAGTGGGTCATTTTATAAAGAAGGTCTATGCAAAATTTCAAGTCGATTGGTCCGGTTACCCAGGCTGTTGACTCGTCAAAGTTGCCAAAATTAGCCTAAATTTCAGTTTTTTGTTTCTAAAAGTTTTTGGGTTGAGATAATGGGTTAAACCTTTCAAAAGGCACTGTCTGATGTTGAAACGAAGCTCTGTGCAAAATTTCAAGTCAATCCGTGAAGGTGGAAATGCCTAACTGATTAAGGAGAAGAAGAACCGGTAAGGGTGAAAAACCGGGTTTTCGAAGTTATATAACTCGGCTCCTTTTAAAGATATCGACTTGAATCTTTCAAAAAACACTTGCTACACTTTAAACGAAGCTCCGTGCAAAATTTCAAGTCAATCGGCGAAGGTGGAGGGGCTGTAGCCTTGACCGACTGAAAAAAGTAGAAAAACATGGTAATTGGTTTTTGAAGTTATATAACTCGGCTCCCTTTAGACCTAGCGACTTGAAACTTTCAGGGCTTTCTATTATCAACACCAAAAAGATCCATACCAAATTTTAAGTTGATCGGTCAACTAGGAGCCGAGATATGGCCATAATTAGCCTTAATTACCCTAAATTTCAGTTTTCTTGTCCCTAATTTTTTTTTGGGTTGAGATAATTGCTTATTTCGTTCAAATGGCACTGAGCCATGCTATAAAGAAGATATGTAAAAAAATTCAAGTCGATTGGTCCTTTTACCCAGGCTGTAGACTCGTCAAAGTGGACAGAATTTTCCTAAGGTTTCTGTTCTTTTGTTTCTAAAACTTTTTTGGGTTGAGATAATAGGTTAAATCTTATATAAGGCTCTGTCTCAAGGTTAAATGAAGCTCTGTGCAAAATTTCAAGTCAATCGGTCAACGTGGAGAGGCTCCAGCCTTGCCTGTCTGAACAAGGAGAAGAAGGAGAAGGAGAAGAAGGAGAAGAACAATCTAAGGCCGAAAAACCGGGTTTTTGACGTTATGTAGCTCGGCTCCCTTTAGACCTATCGATTTGAAACTTTCAGGGCTTTCTAATATACACTCAAAGAAGACCCACACTAATTTTCAAGTTGATCGGTCAAATAGGAGCCGAGATATGGATACCTCGAAAACGCGTTTCGTGACGTCCGGTAAACATACACTCGACAGCGTTCGTTTTCTCAACTTCTTTGCTTGGCGGGGCGGAACGCTACCGCGTTCCTAGATATAGTCTGTGTAGGAAGTGCTAGGTATACGTTGAGCATATTATTCGTTCATTATGAACGAATAATAGTCCTCGTATGCACATTTTGTCGCGAGGCTATTTAGTACAAACCGCTTACATTTTTTCACTTCTTCAGCATTTTGCGCCTTCCAAAGATCTTTGTAGCACAGTTCCCACAGGATAGTTCTAAGCTGAGAGGCCCAATTATATTTTTCAGCATCCACCCCTCTGTTGATTGTTGATATGAGCTGGTCGTAACAAATACGAGGGTATCTCGTAACTGGCATACGTAGGACAGCTTCCCACCAACCAAAGGCCTTAGCCAAAACCAAAATTCCCAATTTCGCTCTACCTGTCTCCGCTCGAAGCATGTAACGAGGCATACTAAAGGGCAATGTTAAGATACTTTTAATAATTTTTGACTGCACTACCTCAAAATCTTCAAGGTAACGCAGACCCCAAATCTCTGACCTATATAGCAACACTGAGCAAACCATGGAATCGATTTTTTTTTTTAAACTTTATTGTTGATTATCAACACTACAGTTATGCGCAACATCGAAATATAGTAGGAAATGGATTACCTAATTAACATGGAACATGATTGTAGGTACCAACCCAGCGATTGTCCTACTTGTTGTACTATAGATTGTGATAACAGTAATTTAACAGGCATAAATATATAAATTGATTAACAATAGACAAACATTCTAATAGCAAATAATAAATAAAAGTTGATTACAGGAAGTCTTGGGGTCTTTTTAGTTTCAAGCGACGTTGGTTCCGGGGGGGGGAGGGCCGTTGTTGCTTATAATCCACGAGAATTACATTGGAGTGCTGTCTCATCAATGAGTGGAGGTTGGAGTAGGTGGATTGTAGGACAAAATGTATTTCCGGTATGGCCAGATCAGCGTGTAATGTAGAATTACGGACGTACCACGGAGCGTCCGTGATTATTCGCAATACCCGGTTTTGCGTAGTCTGGATGCGTTTCAAGTAAGTATTTGCGGCGGAGCCCATATTCCACACGAGTACATGGAATCGATGAGTCGGCAAGTTGCTTCCCAGCTTACACACTTGCCCTTTACCAGAATCTCCCGAACACTACCCCAGGCCCGTTAGCTTTTAGCTTTGAATTGATCTTTGGCTTTGCAATATAAGTACTCCTGATGAAGATAAATTCACTCCCAGGTAGGTATATTCCTTAACAAATTCAATTTGGCCATCCACGTTTAAACCACCTAATTCTCTTTCCCGTATATAATTTTCTACTTATACGTATATAATTTTAGCCACTTAAATATAGACAGAACAACAGCGGGCTAACGGAATCGCCTTGCAAGATTCCTTCCAAAATATCATGAAAATTGGTGAGCTCATTTTTTACTTTTATAGCCACTTTCGCTTTGCTAACTAACTACGTAGGTACCTATCACAGGAGCTTAAGGAGAATTCTTGAAAAAATTGCCCTTGGAATCAATTTGCCTAAATAAAGGAGATGAGGGCGCTTAGTTTTGTTATGAGATCTTCTCATGATTTCACGGACCTCAACATCTTGCGGCTGTTGAAGAGTGCACTGGTGCGTCCCAGCTTGGATTACTGTTCTTGCGTGCGGTCTCCCTACTACGCAAATGGAAAAGCTGCAGTAGAAAGAGTTCAGCGAAGATCCCTACGTTTCTTTGCATTCAAATCTGGAACCCCCTGGGCAGATTTTGAAGCGGCCACCGCCATGAAGGAGAGTGGTTTGATGCTCCTGGAGGCTCATGGACGCACTGGTCCTTGATATGATTGACGCTCCTCAATTGTTCGAAGCTCTTGGGTTCTACGTTCCTCCTGTCCAACCTGCATTACACCCACATTCTATATACCTAGGTACTCACTTCTGCAACTAACTACTTGCTGAATTCACCATTGATTCGGATTCAGAGAGAATTCTGCCGATTGGATGTGAACCTGTTTGGTTCGGCCCTTCTTCCCTTCCGTCGCAGGATAGCCGCGGCTCTGAGTCCCCATTGATGATCTGAAATTATTTCATTCATTGGCAACGTACAGTACCTACCTATCATTTATAATTTTGCTACGCAACCTTTTAAATACCCTTGGATAGGTACCCTGAAGATGAAGAAATATATTCTTCGAAACGTTGGCACATAAATCAATTTTCATTTGACCGACCCTCGACATCCCTCAACACATTCTTACTGACGGTCAAACTAAATCACACACACTCATACATAATAATATATATTTTATAATACATAATAATATATTTTTCTTGTAAATTGGGCATCCACCTGTTAAATCTCGTAAAAAAAAATAAAATATAATAAAGATCACTCCTATAAATAGCCCATCACAATAATATCGTGTACCTATCAGTTTGTGAAGTGCCCTAATTCAGATTCAATAAACTAGAGAGTTCACTTGTCGGAGGCGCGAATAAATAGCACTTCATTCAAGACGAATTCACATTTTATTCATGTCTTCGCTACGGTCGTTCGAAGTTACAATTACCTACTTACAAACTCCCAGCGATAAATTCTTAGTTCCTATCAACAAGTTAGTTAAACTTTTACAACTATCTACCTAGTATAAAATACGTTTATCTTAATAGTTCGAGCAGAGGAGCGAGATCTTATAAAACTGGAAGTGGTAAACTCTTATTTGGTGAGAACTACCACCACGGTGAAGTTCACTATAGTCGTCGAGTGGGGACAGTAGAGATCAGAAGATAATTTAGGATGATGCGAGCTGCATGTAGGGATGGGCATAACGGTTATTTTCGAGAAACGTAAAATAACGTTCGTTATATTAAAATAACTGTCAAAAAAACTAGTTACAAAAAAAACTAGTTTCTTTTCTTCTGAATGAAAAACGGGTGGAACAGCAGGTGAAACAGTTATTTAATAACGTTCGTTATAATAACTGTCAAAAAAACTAGTTTTTTCGACAGTTATTTAATAACGTTTGTTATAATAACTGTCGAAAAAACTAGTTTTTTTGCCGTTTTTTCAACTAGTTTTTTTTTTCAAATTAAGAAACAGTTATGACGTTTTTTTAAACTAGTTACTTTAAACTAGTTTCTCGTTTCTTCTCCCATCCCAAAAAAAACTAGTTTCTTGTTTCTTGACCCGTCCCTATTATTAACGGTTACTTGACCCGTTTCTTTTCTTGTTTCTTGACCCGTTATTAACGGTTACTTTCGAAAAACGTAAAATAACGTTCGTTATATAAAACAAACTGTCGAAAAAACTAGTTTCATTTCTTCTTAATGAAAAACGGGTGAAACAGCAGGTGTTCTAATATGTTGTTAGTAGTTAGTAACTACTAGTTACAAAGAAAACGAAAAACTGTATTTTTCAACTGTAATAGGAAAAACGAAAACTTTGTCGGCGCATTTGTTCGTGGTTTGTTCCGAGTCATATTTAAGTACCTAATAATCAACTACTTATGCTTCGGAACAAACCACGAATAACGAATGTGATGACAAAGTTTTCGATAGTTCAATTCAAAAACTAACACCTACCTACTTTTGCCGTTTTTTTGTAACTAGTTTCTTTCAAATTGAGAAACGGTTATAACGGTTATTTTTTTCAAACTAGTTTCTTAAACTAGTTTCTCGTTTCTCGACCCATCCCTAGCTGCATGTGACGTCAGAGCGATAAGATAAGCTCATGTATATGAACCGTTTGCAGGTCTCATTTTTGAGAATCGGTCTGTCGCAAACATATATTTATCACTGCTTAAATGTCCTGAAAAACTTCAATGTTTTCTGAAAATATCTCTTCTTCTGGTCATTTATTTGAGAACAACTTATAAAATGGCCTAAAACAATTACAGAGGACCATGAATTGTGTTCGGCCTTGTGCCTCATAGAATTACTGTCAGTTCCTTGTTCTTCCGCCTACCATGTCTTCACCATGGCTTCACTACACTGTTGTACCTATAATGTTGTAGCATCCATGCTTGATATGAGAGATAACCGCTATTCAATTCGTTCACGTGGTGTTAGTTCGGATTTTCATTGTTCTGTACCTTGTTCAAAACGTTTTTATGAGGAATAGATCAGGTCATCGCAAAACATTGTAGTTCTATTCGTTCCCGTATCCTAGAGCTTTTCATTGGTGCCGTGAAACCCAGGAATATTGTCCGCGAGTGCTGAGAGATTCATTCCGGACTTGCGGGAGAGGTGTCATCTTCAGTTCCGCTGATTCGCTTAGTTCGTTATGTATTGAATTACGTAGTTAAGATGACGGAGATCTGTTTTGAACGCTGCCACTGCAGAGCTTCACACCACCCCCTGATACATCCTGGATCTATTGCCACAAAAGGAGCTGCTCCCAAGAAGCAACCAAACACTGCCTTGACTTTGCAACCCGCTAGCTAGTCCAGTAGGCCTTCAGCCTGAAATTGCGGACGGTCCGCCGCGACGTTGGAGCTCTCTTGTGTTGTTGGAGAGTAGAGGATCTGACGATAATTGAAGCTGCCGTGCTGACAGATCCCCTTTTAGTTCTGTGACTAGTTCTGATAGGGGCAGTAGGCGGGTTTTGTCCGAGGGCAGGAAGAATTAAGTTCACAAACATGTTGAGCCCCAACATTTGGGTAGGTCAGGTAAAACTAGTTCTAAGATCAAGAATTTTCATGTTTGCTCCGATCCCGTAGGTAGGATGACATCGTATAACTGTAAGACATTGGACAGTAGCTTGGATGTCACTGATGATGTGTGCATGATAGTACCTATGACCTCTGGTGACGATACCTCAGCTGTCTTGACACCTCACCCAGATTGGGACGGAAAACACAGCAGCGGGGTCCCTCATTGCACGAACCAGACGGTTAGTTATAGTCTAGTTCATAAGCTCCATCCCAGGGTTGCAGTGCTGCCTTCCCCCCTAGGTGTAGTTTCTGGCGCACACCAATTTGACAGGAATAATCATAACAAGCGAAAAAACCCACTCACGTTCCCCTGTGCTCAACTGTAGTTTGAAATCTCCTTGGGATCACAGTAGGCAGGGAAGCACTAGATCTAACCTTCACTTCAAACCATTGTTGCCATTGCTCCCCACCGCTAGAGTGACTGTGTCGCATAATGGTTGTGACAATAAGTTTACAGCACATTCCTTGTTGGACACTGGGTCTCAGATCAATTTGGTATCCCACTCCACAGTTCAATCTGCTGGATGGCAGGTGGGTAGGCATGATATGCAAGTTTGTGGATTGGGTGGAAAATTGCAGACTGTATTAGGAGTGACATCATTCTTTCTACATACCGGGGCTGGTCGTAGAATTCCTATCTTTGCATACATATTCCCTATTGTCACTGTCCCCCTACCCGCAGAGGACTTTTTCATAGATCAATGGCCGCATATTCATGGGGTTGGTGGCGACCTGGCAAATCCAATGTTCAATAAATCTGCAAATATTGATCTTCTGCTAGGAACGGATGCAATTAGTTCAACCAAAAATTCGGTCCCCAGTTGGTAATTCTCCCTGGATGCTTAGATCAGAAGTAGGTTGGTTGGTTCTAGGTCAATTAGCAGAAAGGGCCAATGAGAAAACTATTCAGTTCAATCCAGTTGACAAGACGAACTACTTTGACAGTGGAATGCCAACCAGCTTGATGAGAATCAGGCCAGCTAGGTCATTCCCATTGTTGGGGAATGAGTATAAGTCTGATGGAATTCAAAGCATCGTGAAGATTCTCCATGTAGTCAACTGTCAAAATTCATCTGCAAAGTCAGAATCAGCCAGTTCACCAGAGTAGATAAAAATTTAGTCTCCAAGTCATCATTGGATCCGATTCAGTCTGATCACATTGAGGAAGATGTAGGTACTAGCTCATCAAAGTTAGTTTGGGTTTGGAATCAATTTTCAGTTGTTCCTCCACTCTTGAGCGCTGTGAGGAAGGTATCACTGTTTGCGTTAGCTCAGAAGTGTTGCACTAGTAGTTTGGAGGCAGTTGTACCTACTTCACTAGCCCTTTCTAGTTCTGGTGAGGACATGCAGACAGTTCATGGCACTGTTGCCAATCATACCATTAGTTCAAACAACACAGATCACCTCCTCTGTCACATGTTTGAAATCAAAGCGGTAGAAGAAGTCCTGCCATGGACTCCTGCTGAATTGGCAGCTGAAAAATTGTTTGTAGATCAAGTCCTGTGGACTAGTTCAGGTAGGTACCTAGTTCCCCTCCCGTTTGCTCAAGATAGATCTTCATTGGGTAGTTCTAGAAACATGGCGCTGTGGCAGTTCTACAGATTGGAGTCCATGTTCAGGAACAACCTACTGTTAGCCACCACATACCGTTCGTTCATTCAGGAATATATAGATCTTGGTCATATGTATCAAGTGGCACCACCAACTGCTAATCTAGCTCATAATTACGTACCCCATCATGTGGTACATAGGCCCAATGATCCTCCCAAAAAGATTTGAGTAGTGTTCAATGCATCACAGCGCAAGTCCAATGGCAGATCTTTGAACGAAATTCTATTGGTAGGACCTAAGTTGCAACCTGACATCTGTGACATTATTTGTCGATTCCAAACAGTTCAGTTCATATTCATTGCTGATATCAGTAAAATGTTTAGACAGCCCCTTCATCCCACTGAAGATCATGATATGCTCCAGATAGTGTAGAGACATAGTTCAGATCAGGACGTAGAGACTATGCTCTGTCCACTGTTACCTATGGTACCGCTTCTGCCCCATTCTTAGCAAATCGAGTGATTCAGCACTTAGCTCAGTCCAACAGGGACACTTACCCCCTTGGTGCAGAGATTTTGCTCAACAGAACGTACTTTGACGACGCGCATGGAGTGGGTGGGACTCTGTTGGAGGCGATCCAAGCTGGAGATGAACTGATAGATCTCCTAGCCTTCACCCAACGGTTAGTCGGTTGGTAATCTCTAGAGCAATTATAGCTCCCATGAAAACCGAGACCATACCTCGGTTAGAATTGCTGGCAGCCGAGTTACCAGGGAAAACAGTGAACAAAATTCGTTCTCACTTTTCACACATACCTGACAATTACTTAGTAGCATGCTCTGATAGTTCTGTAGCCCTATCGTGGCTGACAGCTGAACCAGCACCGTCTGGAAGGTGTTTGTAGGAAACCAGGTAGCAAAGACACTGTCAAACCTGCCAGCTGAACATTGGTTCCACGTTTGCACAGGGGATCACCCAGCAGACGTCGCTTCCCAAGGAAACCTGCCAGCTCAATTAGTTAATAATCAGCTCTGGTGGCAGGGCCCTGAGTGGCTTCTGGTAGATTGTTTGCAATGGCCAATTCGCCGTATTTATCCTAATCTCACCTCTGAGACCGTCAAAGGAGAAATCCGATCTTCCAGTCCGCGAGTGAACCTAAACATTTGTACAGACGAACGTAAGCAGACAGCGCCATTTTGGATCAGGATACATGCCGTTTTGGTGAAAAAACTGGATTCAACCCCTTTTGGGGTAAAACTCAGTTCAACATTTCGTCACAGTATAGAATAATATTTCCCGGGTTTTCGACGAGTATGCCTCACATTTCTGTGATTTTTGGAAGAAAACAAGCTGCTACAGTCATTCCAAATTTTGAAATGCAGCCCATACTGATTTGATTTTAGCCGTTTTCTAATCTTTGTACAGAAAATTATTAAAATGTTTATGAACTCGGGTAGGAAAATTTAAAAAAAAAAAAAAAAATGCACTGCTCCAATAGTTTAATAAACTTTTTCTAAAAAATAGTCTCATGATTTTTTTTTTTTTTTTTTTTTTTAATCAGGGAAACAGCATACATTAGGTATTGCTTAATAAAGGAAAGTAACTTCTGACGAAAAAAGTTGGGGGAAAAAACGAACTGGCAGTTTGAATCTAAACGTGAATGGCACAGTCTTCGGGATCCAAGCAATCACATTCTTCAATGTCTTCGGCGTCGTCATCGTCTTGGTTGCGTTCAGCGTCGTCATACAGAATGGGACGGTACCACTGTAGGTCTGCTTGTTGCTGCCAATCTTGACCGAAATGGGTTACGAGGAGGTGTTCCACGTCCTTTTTCTTCTCCTTGGTCAGTGGGCGGGGGTTAGAATTCTGAAGAGGAGGGGCTGTCATTCTTTCCTCTTTTTTATTTTTTTTACAATAGATTTAAATGCATCCAGGGTGCTTTCAAAACGGAAATGGCTCAAGCATTTCAACCGTGTAGTGACCCCTCCATTCCTGTTCTTAAATTTCCGAATGATGATCCTTTTGGCTTGACTGATTCCTTTGACTTTTTGGTAAGTTTGCTCCAAGTCCTTTATTTTCAGCATCTGCCAATCTTTTCCGAGTTTCTTGACAGTACCAACTTGTGAATAGGCATTTTCATATTCCTCACAGGTTTTAATTCCGGACATGCACTTAAGAATTCGTTCCGCTCTGCCAAACACCCTGTCTGCAGGAAGGAAACTGTGCAATTAACTGCATTAACAACCAGGGTGGTGCACAACCATCAGTGCAACTAACACTGATAACAACCAGGGTGGTTCCACTCCCACCGGTTGAAATTTCCCACAGCCAACATCAAAAAATGCCCCTAGGCAGGGTAAGAATCATTCCCGCTATTTTGGCAACACTGCTCAAACTTCAAAACAAACGTTGAACCAGGAAAACAAAATGGAATCATACAGCGCTCCATCTTAGCTCAGACGATGGCCCGCCGAAATGGCTAACGCCGTACCCAAGAGAGATGGCAACCTCATCTATCGACAAGGTCGAGTACCTAGTTCTCCTGGGAGCCTCAGCCAGTGCTTCTCTCTCGCGGTTACACAGAGAGTGATATTTGAATTTCGGGAGGGATCTCCCATTTTGGATACAAGCCCTTTTGAGATGAAAACGATAAAGCGGGTTTACTATGAACAAAGGATACGTTCTATTTTGGAATGAAACACCCAAACTGAAACAACGAGAAGGATACATGCCATTTCGGGGAGAAACTGATTTTAAGCTTCCATGTACAGTGCGATAGGTGCCGTTTTGTTAAGCAATCGAAGTTACTACACATGGGGCTCAGGGTAAAGAACCTGAAAATGCAAAAAAATCTAAATCGGCCAAAAGTGGATACGTTCCGTTTTGGGGAGAAACTCCTCAGTTGTAGATCAAAACGAACCAGTACACGTAGTCAATGCACGTAGGTCACGGACTCATACTGGAAGTCTGGATGCGCTCCACAATCATGTAGTTCTGTTATCTACAGTTGAACTTAGATCTGTCGACACTGCTCTAATCAAAGGAGCTCAGAATTGGCACATTTCCGACATTGCCCAAGCTCTTGATAGATTTGGGCCTAGAACAAAGATCATGAAACAACTGGCCATCTTTCAATCAGCAGTGTACAAAAGACCATACAGATATCCACAAAGTCTCCAAAACGGAGTCAAAAATCAAGTAGTAAAACTTCTAGACCAAGACGTAATACAAGAGTCAAATTCCCCATGGAATAGCCCTATTTGGATCGTCGAAAAAAAATTAGACCAGAGTGGAAAAAAGAAGTATAGGTTAGTAATAGATTTTAGAAGTCTCAATAAAAAGACGATAGAAGAAAAATACGAACTCCCCTTTATAGAAGACATTCTCAACAGTCTAGGGAACAGTAATTATTACAGTACTATCGACCTTTATAGCGGATTCCACCAAATCCCCCTAGAAAAAACTAGCATACAGAAAACAGCATTCACAACACCGTTAGGCCGTTTCGAATACAAAAAACTCCCATTTGGACTTGTAAACGCACCAGCAACATTTCAGAAGTTAATGGATAACGTCCTTCGAGGTCTACAAAATGAGACTTCCAGACTTCGAGAAGCAAATTTAAAGATACAACTAGATAAATCAGACTTCCTCAGAAGAGAAATTGCCTATCTAGGTCATTTGATAACTCCAGAAGGTGTGAAACCGAATCCGGAAAAAATAAAAGCCGTACAAAAATATGAGATCCCAAAAACAAAGAAGCAAATTAAAAGTTTCCTAGGTCTTCTAGGATACTACAGGAAATTTATTAAAGACCTAGCAAAAATAACCAAACCTATGACGAAATGTCTGAAAAATGGCGAACAAATAGATATTGACGACCCTCACTATAGACAAAAGTTTTGAAACATGTAAAACCCTTCTTTCGAATGTCCATGTGGAGTGGACACCTGAAAGTTTTCGGTTCGTTTGTACTTGTTAAAGAATTTATTCATTATGTCTGGCTTTATGAAGCTTTTCGTGCTTCCTGTGTCAATTAATATTTTCAAATTTAAATTTGGTGAGATGAGATACGACAAGGAATTTCTCACTCCAATCGCTAGATTGTTAAGTGTGAAAATTCCTGGCTTTCCCCTAAAAAATGGTCTTGAGGAGTCTCGTCACATTCACCTGCTCCTTCATCCTTACGTTCGTCATGCACAATATCATTATAATCATTAGTTTCCTCATTGTCACATAATAAATTTACTGGGAACTTCTTTCTGGGGCTCACTGATGATTTTGAAATTCCAGATGCGGATCTCTGCACAAATTGTGATTTGTAATTACCACTGGCGTGAGGTTTCTGATCTGGCGGTTTATTTTCAATTGGGTTATAGGCGTTCGGATAAGAGTTCGGTTTCGCGTTAGAGGTCTTCATGACAGGCTTGTATCCTGTTTTGATAGCGGCTGACTGATGGTTCGGCTTACCCTGATTTCTGTTAAGGGCGATCCTTTTGAGATCATTCGATATGATACTCAGGGCTTCTCCCATCGTTTTGGGATGTCTTGTCTGTAGTAGCGAGCTTATTGGCTCTCTCAAACCTTGCAATAGGCAATTCATTCCTAAATCCTTAATGAATGGGTTAAGGATTCCTGCCTGTTCACTTTGGTTGACGTTAACATAGGAGATTATCCTATTCATTTGTTTGCTCACCCTATCGAGAAGGCATCCTCGTGTAGCTCTTGATGTTGCCTACACATGTCTCTAATTAGGGTTTGAACATTGCGTTTATCGGCATAATTGTCGATAAGCGCTGCTTTAAGTTCTGTCCAGGTAGTGACAGGACTAGTTAGGATTACCTCTGCTGCTTTACCTCTTATTTTAGAGATTATGCAGTTTAGTAGATATTCGTTTTGAAACGAATCTACTTCAGGGGTATTGAAGAATTTAGTGATTAGCTTTTCACTAACCGTTAAGAAACGTTCTAGAATTTCCGGTTCTCCGGAGAATTCAGGGATCATCTGGAGATACTCGGGTCTCATGCCGTCTGTCATGATTATTCTTCTAGGAATAACACGTTCTAGTAACGGTGGGGTGGGCGAGAAAATCTCTCTCGGTGTTACTGGTTGTATGGGGGTTAAAATTGGAGGTATAAGTGAGTAAGAAGTCGGACTTACAGTGATTTCAGGAACATGAGGGACTTCCCGGTCTTCCCTCTGTACTGGTCCTGTTCCTGGTCCTCTTCTTCTCGAATGGTTTCCGTTGTGGTCGGCTACTCCAGTCCGTTGATACGGTCCAGTTTTCTCGTGGGCCTATGAAAACGAGTTTTTAAAAAACACTTTGGATTTTATTAAACAGATTATAAGGTTAATACGGGTTATACAGAGGTGTTACGATCGTGAAGACTGCCGGGAAAGTGAAGTCCGGAGGCGTCGGTGGGGGTATATAGGGAACTTGGATTCCGCGTCGTCAGCGAGGAGGTCGGCGGCGTGTGTCTAGAGGCGCTGAGTCTGCATCCGTCCCGTCAATGCGGGGCTATTGTTATATTTGGTATAACTTGCATGTAGGTCCACAGGCAACATTAGCTCATCTTCGTACCACCCTATGGATAATAATTATCCATAGGGTGGTACGAAGATGATGGTCACAACGTAGTGAACACATGAGTCTTGTTCGAGTGCGTAAGATGTTTTTCAATCAAACCAAAACCTTTCCAACCCGATCTGGGTCAGTTACCCTCTGATAGGGTGCAACTTTGCAGGTCCTTTCTCTGTATCCATTGATGGTTTGAGAGGCACTCGCAAGTTAGACATGTACCTAGCCGTGTTTGTCTGCTTTGCAACCAAGGCAATCCACCTTGAGGTGGTAGTGTACCTTAGCACAGATGGCTTTATGCAGTGTCAAGAGCGATCATGGCCTGTAGAGGGGTTCCCTCAGTAGTTTATTCAGATAACTGAACAAATTTTGTTGGGTCTGCCAACTTGCTCAGAAAAGTTCTTGGTGTAGCTCAGGACCTAGTGACTCAATTGGCAGCTCGGGGAGAGGAGTGGAAATTCATTCCCCCTCGATCTCAACATTTTGGTGGGTTGTGGGAGGCGACAGTCAAGTCCGCTAAACGATTTATCAGGGTTAACCTGATTGAACCTGGGTAACTACCAAACGTTCAGTATAATCATAGCTTGAGTAGAGGCTGTCCTGAACAGCAGACCATTGGTTTACCAGTCTGCGTCCCCAGACGATATACTAGTACTTACTCCAGGGCATTTTTTAATTCAGCGCCCCCTGACCGCATTACCTGAGTCAGATGCTCCCCCCCCCCCCCCCCCTGTTAGCTCTAGGAATCCCAAATGGAATTTTGATGGAATTTTGTCAACCAGATAGTTCAATCCTTTTGGAAAAAATGGAGTACCGAATATCTGTTAGATCTTCGAACACGTCAAAAATGGAACACCCCCTCTCGAATCCCTGTACTAGGTGATGTAGTGTTGATCATGGAAGACAATCGTCCTCCTTTAGAATGGCCAATGGGCGTCATAGTAGGTCTTAGTCCTGGAGTAGTCAGGGTGGCCAAGGTGCGCACAGTCTTGGGTGAGCTCACCATGGGTCTGGTAAAATTGAGCCCCCTCCCCAAAGAGTCAGAGAGTAATGACTGATGAAATTGGGGGGGGGGGGAATGTTCGCCCTTATGCCTCATAGAATTACTGTTAGTTCCTTGTTCTTCCATCTACAATGTTTGGCCTTATGCCTCATAGAATAACTGTTAGTTCCTTGTTCTTCTATCTACAATGTTCGGCCTTGTGCCTCATAGAATTACTGTTAGTTCCTTGTTCTTCCATCTACAATGTTCGGCCTTATGCCTCATAGAATTACTATTAGTTCCTTGTTCTTCCATCTACATTGTTCGGCCTTGTGCCTCATAGAATTACTATTAGTTCCTTGTTCTTCCATCTACAATGTTCGGCCTTGTGCCTCATAGAATTACTATTAGTTCCTTGCTCTTCTATCTACAATGTTCGGCCTTGTGCCTCATAGAATTGCTGTTAGTTCCTTGTTCTTCCGCCTACTATGTTCGGCCTTGTGCCTCATAGAATTAGGTACTATTAGTTCCTTGTTCTTCCATCTACAATGTCTTATGCCTCATAGAATTACTATTAGTTCCTTGCTCTTCTATCTACAATGTTCGGCCTTGTGCCTCATAGAATTGCTGTTAGTTCCTTGTTCTTCCGCCTACTATGTTCGGCCTTGTGCCTCATAGAATTAGGTACTATTAGTTCCTTGTACTTCCATCTACAATGTTCGGCCTTATGCCTCATAGAATTACTATTAGTTCCTTGCTCTTCTATCTACAATGTTCGGCCTTGTGCCTCATAGGATTGCTGTTAGTTCCTTGTTCTTCCGCCTACAATGTCGCGCCGGCTTCACTACACTGTTGTATAATGTTGTAGCATTCATGCTTGGATGGACTGTCCTATTGATATGAGTTATAACCGCTATTCAATTCGTTCACATGGTGTTAGTTCGGATTTTCATTGTTCTGTACCTAGTTCAAAACGTTTTTATGAGAAATAGATCAAGTCATCGAAAAACATTGTAGTTCTATTCGTTCCCGAATCCTAGAGCTTTTCAAATTGATTTCAAAACAATAAAGTGGGTTCCAAGAACAACACTCTACGGTTTACTTGCTTACTCGAATAACTTAACAAATTAAAGTAGCCCTAGACGTAATGAAAACTATAATTTCCCGGTTGCATCTTCGACAAGGCATAACAAACAGGACTCAGGAACAAAGAACACTGGGATGTCATGACATAATAATATTATGTATATAGAGCAGTTAGAATCATTATTATGTTCTATTATATTATGTATATAGAGCAGTTAGAATCATTCCTGTGCTTGTTGGGGAAAGGAGATTACGCCCAAAATCATTGTTTTGCAATTGAAAGTTTGAAATTTTGTCATAAATCCTACATACCATAAAATGAAATTTGTAGGTGCTATTTCGATTCGATCTCAGATAGCGAATGGATATAGCACCTAAAATATGCATGTCAAGCACAGATTTATTCCATGAATCTTGAAGTCGTGGTCATTCTCGGACATGATGGTTATAAGTAGGGATTTCGCAGACCCAGGCATATGCAGTTATATCTGCTGCTATCTCTGTTGGAAATTGAAACAATAACCCACCAATTACAGACTTCTGTCAATGAAGTTGAGTGCATATAGATTCAACTAAGCAAAATACAACTTTGGATGTATTCTAATATAATGATGATGGTAACCTAATGTTCTTTTATTATGATGACGGTTTTTTTTTAAATAAACAACTAAGAATAAAAACAGGAAAAAACATACGTATTTATTCATGATTGAAAATGCTTACGGGGTGGGGAAAACTTCATAATTGAACTCATCTTTCTACAACACACTAAGAACAAAGAGATACAGCTTGATTGAGTATGAGAAGTAGATTTTCCACCATATCCCCCCCCCCCCCCTTGATGAACCAGTATGATATTTATTCTTAATATTTTCAATTTCAAGTTGGATCTATTCTGATGGGTTACAATTCTAAATAAAAACTTTTCATGTGCATCGTCGTTCTGCTCTGCGAACTCTCGTACCAAACATTTCGTAGTTGCACGCGAGGGACCTACAAGTAAAGTTGTTACGTCGGACGCCCTCGGCACCAATTTGCATCGACGACGTTAATAATTGGCCAACAGCTGAGTTTGAACGATCCAGTTCCGCCGTGAACGTTTATTTTGGTTTATTATCTTCGATAATGAACCATTGGAATCGCCCAAAGAAAAAAAAATTTTAACCCCCCCTCAAAATTTGTTGGTTTACGTTTCAAGATACGTAGATTCAGAAAATCGAATAAAAAAAAAATCCGTCCGCGCCACTTTGCCCAGTTAACGTTGAGCTAAAATTACGAAATTTGGTTTCTGGGTTTGGACCAGCCCCACAATGATCCTCGAAACTTTTCATAACCCTAGGGGAAGGGGTACAAAACGAATTTTGAAAATTTGAAAATCTCATATCTCGAAAAATTCATATAGAACGGTATGTTTTTTATTTCATATTAAGATAGAGTTTGTTCCGTAGAATTTTTTGAGACCATCCGCAGCTTTGTACGACCAGCCGTTCGTTCACAATGGCGGCTCAAAGATTGTGCCTCACAACACGATCGTGTATCAAACTGTTGAAATACAGGTCCATTTTCATACTAACAAGCTCTTTGGAACATCATATGGCTTAAGTGATGTCGAGTTTGTTGTTCTGAGGTGCGTTTCGTGCTACGGAAATGAAGGTAATTTCGAATGTTCGTTGGTAGGTACTTCTTTTATAGAAAATTATTACCGACGTAGTATTAAAAACCCCAGAATTATATCGTATTAATTAATCATAATTAATAATAATTATTATTAATAATAAATACGAATTATTAATACCTAACAATAAATTATAATAATTTTCACTAGGTAGGTACTTGATAAAATTATAATTAATTAGTAATAATTCATAATAATAATTAATCTAACATTTAGGATCTAGACATTTAGACCTAGTGATCTAGACAGAAGGGTGATCTGTACAAAGAAGATAATGAACCGTTGTGTCAAGAATTTGCAGAGTTTTTTCAATTTAATTGTGGCTAAAATTCGAGCGAATTGAACGCTAAAACTCGGGAAAACTTCAGCTCGGCAGAGGAGAAAAACAAAAAGCGAGTTCATCACCCCACTGTAAGCCTTCTCAAAAGGCCACTAAACTTTATCCAACTTTCAAACTGATTTCCCTGATGTTATAACTTAACGGTCGGCTTAGTGGAGGACGGGGGCTGTTTTGAATCTCGAATAGTCTCATTAGCTTTTCGGTAAGACAGTTCATAATTAATTAATGCCCAATATCCGAAAATTAATTGGTCCTATCAAACTTATCAGAAACGAATTTGATGTTTCCATACTGATCCAAATTATCCCAGTCGCTGCTAACCCGCAGCAGTCAAAATGGGAACGGAGCTAGGACTATGGTGTGGGAAAGGTTTTAAAATCCGCTGCCAAATTAATAAGGTTGCGGGTAAGCAAGAAAACTAAATGTTAAGACAGAATACCGTCGATTGATGTGCTCCCCAAGCAGCTCATTTCTCTCCATCACGTTCAACTCCAAACTTTCACCCCATTATAACTAATCTGAGTTGATGGAAAATCTCCATAAAACAATCCACGCATGTTAAGCGACATCTACATGACATTGTACTCTTTTAACAATCAATGTGATTGTTCTAGTGCATTTTGAATTATGTTAGTGTCTATTAAATGACGTTTCTGTTTGTAAATGAGGGCATGTACTCTCTGCTTAGGATGAACCCATAAATATTGTTATAGGTTCTTAATCTATGCAACTCCGCTTTCTAGTGCTTACTGAGTGTGTTGTCGATGCATTGACGACCCTGGACGGCAACAGGATCTAAGGCTCATAAACCACTATAAGTTAGAACTTTCTTATATCAGACTATTTAGTATCAGACTTTCTATAATTCTTTATGTGAGTTTTTTATCCAAGCTGTTCTAGTCCGTTGCCGGCGCGTATATTATGTCACAAACGTCTAAGTCTACTGGACGTGCACCCGGTAGCCAGCTCCCGGTAGAACGTAAACGATTGGGGTTTTCTGAGGCTACATCCTCTCGGACCGCCACGGGTCCATATAGAAATCATTTCAGCTGTACGCCCTCAGGAGACCACAATAGGTAGGAATAGGTAGGTCTTAAATAGGGTTTAAATAGGTTTTTGAAACGGAGTTGAAAAAATAAGTTCGAGAAAACAGAATTATCAGGGAATTCAGTTGAATTTTACTACTTTTTTTTTTCATTTGATATTTCTTTGTTTGCACATAGTATTAATATGTACGTTCACAACGTGAATACACAATCTACTTAAAAGCAATATTCGTTTATCAATTTTTTGAGGGTTCACGATGTGTTTGATGGCTTCCTTCCGTATTACTTCCTGGACAGGTCAATTTGTAGTTCAATGTGAAGTCTGTTGTTGCGAAAATATGCGTCTACAAAGGTCAACACATTATTCTGAAAGCGTTGAATAATAATTGTTGTTATTAATCGTTGAATGATCCCTACAGTTGCGTACCATAAGTCCAAACAGGTTTTAGGACTTGGCTGTACAGGATGAGTTTGTTGTGGATGGACATTTTTGAATGCCTTCTCAACAACCAGTACACTTTGCGAAACTTCAACGTGAGTTCTGCCTTCTTTTTATAGCGTCATTCCAAAGTATTCAGCCTCATTGGCATACGGGCTAATTTGGTATTAACCCTACAGTTGGAAAAAATTTACTGTCCATGCCCGATTTATTTTAATATGATTTTCTAGTTACTCGAGGTCCAGTAATGTAGTTTCAATGATAAAATTCCAAAATTTTACAAATTTGATCATTTTTTGAACATGTTCAGTATACTGAACATTGCCAATTCGCCGACTGTCGACCCTCTCAGTTTAAAAACCAAATATGTGCTGTATACTTCCCATTGCCAATTACCCCGTTTTAAATTCCATCATTAAATTAACAAGTTATCATCCCTTTTATTGCATTTCATGAACAGTACAATCTTTTCTTACTGATATATTTCAAGGAAATTCACAGGAAAAAAAAATCACCGTTGAGAAACAAAAATTAATGCATGGTTTTATTATATCTTTGTTCAAAAATACATTATGACAACACTCACAAATTTCTAAGGATTTAAGGACTTTTCATTGAAGCATTACATTTCTAGTATCACAAGAATTAACTTCAACTTGGAATAACGTAAGGAACTAGTTATTTATTATATTAGACTTGTCAATGTAGTAGGTATTATTTTAAAATATCACAAAAATAACTTCAAACAACGCAACGAACTCCGTAATCAGGTAACTCACTTCTAATTATTGAATAAGACAGGAACACAACACATCAGACATCTTTAGTTCAAAATTCAGTCTCATAAACCATTGAAGGCACTCATTTTAGGTGACAGTCCCTTCAAACGTACAAAATAATTATGCCATCGTTGCTAAAAACAGGTGAGAAAAAGTGGAAAAGGTCCAAAATTTACATATTTACTACATATTTTTTAACAACAATTGGACAATATTTAATATTGTCCAATTGTTGTTAAAAAATATGTAGTTATTTCAATTGCCGTGGAAATAGAAAAAACAGTTTCTTTTTTTTGTATGGCATAGGAACACTCCACACTTAGTACATTTCACATCAGACTTATTTTAACATGAATAATGTTTTTGCGGTGGCCTACCAGAGTTGAAAAGCGTAACGAAGTTTAAGTCACGAAATTATGTCACGAAGATTTTTAATGATTTTCACGTACAACCGAGCCGTTTCTAGGGAAATGAAACTTCTTTAGTTTTCAACGGACAAAAATCGTTCTCCATTCGTTGGAAAGCCTTTAATTTATGCATAAATTATATACTGCCAAAACCGCTATAAATATCGAAGAAGCTGAGATACAGCCCTGAGTTAATAAAACTGTAAACAACATTCTAATAAATTTTCCGCACATTTCTTAATATTTTCCATACAGACAAAGAAAAGGGATAAGGAAAAGGGGAAACGGGACGCAAAAACATTATTCATGTTTTGCATAGCAAATACCTCGTTCTATACAAAGTATAGAAGAGAAAAGATCCGGGGGTCCCAGGGGGGCTTGCCCCCCTGGCGAGGCGCGAAGCGCCGAGTTTTATACATAATTTGCATCTATGCCACTTCTCGTCGTAAACGCTACGATGACCAATATCATCATGCCTCATTTCTAGGCTTGGCGATGCCAATTGGCATTGATACAGGATTCCTTTGTTTTGTTCTAATCTGTCCACTGGAAGGTTTCCTGCCCTTTCGTCCAACATTGAATAGATGGTCAGCCATGCGAGCTCTGAAAAATTTCAAGGGAACATATTTCTTATCGGGTTTGACCAACTTCAAATCCCTACGGTACAAAAGCCATGCGTTATTGACCGCTATGTCAAGGAATTGGGAAAAAATTGGCATAATATGGGAGGGGTTGACTTGAATGACATGTGGATAGCATTGTACAGAACAAATTTCAAACCAAGGAAATGGTATATTATACCATTTCCTTGGTTTGAAATTTGTTCTCTACAATGCTATCAACATGTCATTCAAGTCAACCCCTCCTATTTTAGAATTGTACTCAGCAATCACGTTAGGACATGTCACATCCACTTTCGTTTTGGTCACTTTTGGTCCACTTTCGTTTTGGGAATACCTTTTTATTGTGGTGATTGGCTGAGCTCCAACAAAGGAACTTGCAAGAGTGACACATTTGCTGTCAGCTCACTTTACTACGCACAAATTATTTTTGTTATCGCTGTATTGCACAAAAGCCCCCCTCCCTCTTTTTAGCAACTTCTTGTCGGAGATAAGTTTCAGATTTCGCAACCTGTTGGAACTGATAGTGCCCAAAATCAGAACACCATTATTTTCTCTCATGTACTCAATAAGTTCCAATGAACTAAAAACGTTATCACAGTAAACTGCTGATGGCATTGTCACAATTGACTTACACAGTGTAAGAACTACCTTACCTGAGACACCAAAAAGCGACTCTTCCAGTTCAGTAAATTGGTGGGCGAAAAATGTAGCCTCACCTCCATATGGTAAAAACTCTGCAAATTCTTGACACAACGGTTTATTATCTTCCTTGTGCAGATCACCCTTCTGACTATACCAGACTGTGTTGCAAATCGGCACCATACCATATTCTCACCGTACTCATACCATTTCTTTCCTATCATACCGTACTGTACTATACTAAATCATACATACAATAATATACCATACCATAGTCATACCATGTCGTACCAAAATTCGTTTTGAACCCCTTCCCCTTGACGCTCGTGCGTCATAGCTTCTGACACACTAGTTGGTCTCCTGCCAGCCGTCTTACGTCATACGCTCGTGCGTCATAGGCTCTGACGTACTTGTTGGCCACCTGCCAGCCGTCTTACGTCATACGCTCGTGCGTCATAGGCTCTGACGCACTAGTTAGCCTCCTGCTAGCCGTCTTACGTCATACGCTCGTGCGTCATAGGCTCTGACGCACTAGTGGCCTCTTGCCAGCCGTCTTACGTCATACGCTCGTGCGTCATAGGCTCTGACGTACTTGTTGGCCTCCTGCCAGCCGTCTTACGTCATACGCTCGTGCGTCATAGGCTATGACGTACTTGTTGGCCTCTTGCCAGCCGTCTTACGTCATACGCTCGTGCGTCATAGGCTCTGACGTACTTGTTGGCCTCCTGCCAGCCGTCTTACGTCATACGCTCGTGCGTCATAGGCTCTGACGTACTTGTTGGCCTCCTGCCAGCCGTCTTACGTCATACGCTCGTGCGTCATAGGCTCAGACGTACTTTTTGGCCTCCTGCCAGCCGTCTTACGTCATACGCTCGTGCGTCATAGGCTCTGACGTACTAGTTAGCCTCCTGCCAGCCGTCTTACGTCATACGCTCGTGCGTCATAGGCTCTGACGTAATGGCCCGCCGGTCGCTTGTGTTCTGACGTGATCTGAGGGAAAGGGTGAATCAAGGGAACAAATTTTTCCCGTTTCATTCATGTGCCAAAGCAAAGACATGAAAATGTCAAAAAAATATGTAAATAGGTACCTAAGCCCAACTGTAATGTCAATTTTCTGACAATGAGTTTTCGACTATTGTTTTCATACCTTTTTACTTAAGTACTTATTGCAATTTGAGACTGATAATGAGCTGTTTGCAAATAAAAAGTCTGATAACTACTTTATTACATCTTATTAATCTATTTTCAAGTTCCGATTCACAGTTGAATGTATTTTATTTAGATGTCGTAAAATTCGAAAACGATGGAATGACGAAACCTGTCGACTACTGACTCAAGTGATACTGTCGACTTCTAACAGATGTAGGTCGACTACTAGTGCAAAACCATGTCGACTACTGAAGAAAATGTTGGTCACTGGTATCGACTACTACCTAGAGCATTGGGATTTTTTACAAAACTTGTTTTTCCCTTTTCAAACCATGTTGAATAATATTTCCCGCTGCCAGGTCTTTTAGGGAAGGATCGTGGGTACACAATGAACAGGTTCGCAATGAGAAATAGTTGATAATAATAATTAATCTAACATTTAGGATCTAGACATTTAGACCTAGTGATCTAGACAGAAGGGTGATCTGTGCAAAGAAGATAATGAACCGTTGTGTCAAGAATTTACAGATCACCCTTCTGTCTAGATCACTAGTTCTAAATGTCTAGATCCTAAAATTTAGATTAATTTAGATTAACATTTAATGTTAGATTAATTATTATTATGAATTATCACTAATTATTAATAAGTTTATCAAGTAGATACCTAGCAAAAATTATTATAATTTATTGTTAAATGTTAATAATTTGTATTTAATTAATACGATATAATTCTAGGGTTTTTAATACTTTTTAATTTTTCTATAAAAGAAGTATGTACCTACCTACCAACAAACATTCGAAATTACCTTCATTTCCGTAGCACGAAACGTACCTCAGAACAACAAACTCGACATCACTAAAACCATATGATGTTCTAAACAGCTAGTTAGTATGAAAATCGAGTCGACCTGTATTTAATCGACCTGTATTTCAACCGTTTGATTCAAGATCGCGTCGACAGGCTCAACCTTTGAGCCGTCATTGTGAACGAACGGCTGGTCGTACAAAGCCGCGGATGGTCTTAAAAAATTCTACGGAACAAACTCTATCTAAATATGAAATAAACCTACTGAAAATTATTATAATTTATTGTTAGGTATTGATAATTCGTATTTATTATTAATAATAATTATTATTAATTATGATTAATTAGTACGATATAATTCTGGGGTTTTTAATACTACGTCGGTAATAATTTTTTTATAAAAGAAGTACCTACCAACAAACATTCGAAATTACCTTCATTTCCGTAGCACGAAACGCACCTCAGAACAACAAACTCGACATCACTTAAGCCATATGATGTTCCAAAGAGCTTGTTAGTATGAAAATGGACCTGTATTTCAACAGTTTGATTCACGATCGGGTTGTGAGGCACAATCTTTGAGCCGTCATTGTGAACGAACGGCTGGTCGTACAAAGCTGCAGATGGTCTTAAAAAATTCTACGGAACAAACTCTATCTAAATATGAAATAAAAAACATACCGTTTGATGGGAATTTTTCGAGATATGGAATTTTCAACATTTCAAAATTCGTTTTGAACCCCTTCCCCTTGACCTAGGGTTATGAAAAGTTTCGTGGATCATTGTGGGGCTGGTCCAAACCCAGAAACCAAATTTCGTAATTTTAACTCAACGCTAACTGGGCAAAGTGCCTCGGACGGCGGACGGCGTACGGCGTACGGCGGACGGCGTACGGCGGACGGACGGATTTTTTTTAATTCGATTTTCTGAATCTACGTATCTTGAAACGTAAACCAACAAATTTTGAGGGGGGGTTAAAATTTTTTTTTCTTTGGGCGATTCCAATGGTTCATTATCGAAGATAATAAACCAAAATCGTACACCATCCCACGTACACCATTCCTAACGCAAAATTTGAAGCCCCTGTCATGTACTGTTTTCAACTTCCAGCTCTCGATCCCTTATGAGGAATCATCATTTCATCGACGCTGGAAAGAGTTTCCTGCTCAAGATTCAGGATGTTCACCCTCAGTCCCTCTAAAAAGTGTCTTATTATGATATAGCGATCCACTTCTGTGGTGGGATCAATGGTTGTATTGTCATTAAAATGGAGGTAGCGCCTTATAGCCTGAAAACGTTTCAACGGCATTTTAGATGATATTATAGGGACGTTGAACTCCTTGCTCCAGTAATCAGTGTAGCAGGGCAACTTTACGATTCCCATTAACAATAAAATTGAAATGAAATCCCAAAACTCGGATGACGTAACATTCACAGATTCCCCCTTCTTTTAGGTAGAATACAGGTCAGTAAAGTCAACGATAATCGCAGCTAAATCATCGTCAAACATTTTTTTTAAATATTTCAAAGGATCAAGAATAGATTCTGGTATGGTAAAATTAAAATTGGACACTGTTACACATTTGGTGAATCGTTTTTTGGACCATTTAGAGTTTTTCTTAACCTTCACAATATTCTTTCTTACTTTTCTAGTTTTTCCAGTATTTTCTGATTTCGCTAACGATTTAGCTGTTGCGGACGATTTAGCTACTCTTGGGGACGATCTAGTTTTTCTGAGTACTTGTTTACTTGCCAGCTTTGAAGATGAAGAATTGGTGGAAGGTAAAGACGAGGATGAAGCATCACGGAAAGATGAAGTTGTGGACGGAACGTCGTTCATCAAAAGTGGTTGGCTGAATGTTTCGTTGCCATTCTCATCCACAAGGGGCAGTTGGGTGGCCAACTCCAGCTCAGATAAAAGCTGTGCGATTTCATCATTTAGAGGGAGTTCTGGGTCTATTACAACCTGAAAGAAAACCACATCTCAGGTTAGATTCTCAGGGAAATTTTGTGAACGCTATTGCAATGGTACAAAAAGAAATATCAATTTATTTACGAACGCGTTCATACCACTTCATCAGCTTCAATGTCGTTCCTGAAAACTTCAATGTCAACTGCTTGTTCCTCATTTTCGTCTTCCTCGAACATTAATTTGTCGATGAAGCCAGTATTCCGGCGGCCCTCCAGTCCATTTCGTCGTCAGATGACTCAGGATCTGAATCTATTGGTGGCAGCGCAACCTCCAAAGCCTTCTTCATTATTCTTAACATCCTGGTATGGAAGGGGAGCGGGGCCATCTAGGTAGGTACATACAACAAAATTGCTTAGAACTTGAAAATAATTTTATGAAGTCTGCCAAGTTGTGTAGCCTGTAGGTAGGTATAGCTTCCACTGATAGCTGAACACATAAATAAAATAAAACAATATGATTTTCAAAAAATAGTAGTCATTTTATTATGGACCTACCTATATATTGTCTGTATAATTTTTTGAAAATCATTGCTAACGAACAGTAGTTGTTTGAAAAAAATCACTCAACGAAAACCATTGAATGGAAATGTAGGTAGGTAAGATTGATTGATCAATGATTGATCAATTATTCATGAATAATTACATGATTGATCAATTATTCATGAATACCTATAATATTAGATATTATTTATGAAACCACCAATTTCGAAGTACACATTCTGGATTATTTGAATGTGAGTGCTTGGCAATGTGAAATATGTGGAACAAAGTTGCTATAAAAACGGGTTATCTCCAGCCAACGCAAAGCTGGCAATGTTCAGTATACTTCCCCAGTCTTCACTCGGGGACCCGGAAATGTGAAGTAGGTATACACTTTTTCGTTGACGTGTTTCAAAGTAAAATAAAGATGAAGTCGACTAAAAAATTGTATCAACGCTTACCTTAGGTCCTATCCTTGAAAGATCAGGTGAAATCTTTACAAATATTGCACGAATAATAATTAAAAAACACCAAAATGAGAGTTCCCAACTGTCACTTTCGACGGGCGAGAAAAAAAAGTGTCCGGTGTTTTTTGTTTTTTGTCCGCGCTCAGGTTATTTTACATTCTTCTTCGACTTTATCTATTAGTGCCCATGTTGACTAAATAGGTGAAGGCATTGGAGGTTCAATTCACCGTTCCCATGGAGGAATATGGAGGGTAGTGAATATGATGTGTAGTATACTTCTCACCGCCAACTGAAGGGTTAAAGTACACCGGTACATATTTGATTCGCTCTTAAGTGAAGTCAACTTGAACTGATTTCGCCTCATTCGTAGGGATTTTCCATTTGATGGTCCATTTTTGAAATCGGGAGATTGGAGATCTACTTATTTCGTTTTCAAATTGTTTCAACGTTTGAGGTTCCAATTGCCAGGATAGCCGCGTCATCTGCAAAAGCCGGCCGGTATTCTCTCCTATTTCTGGGCGATCACAGGTGTACAGCAGTTGTAGAATGGGGCCTAGCACACTCCCTTGCGGTACCTACTCCGTTTGCTTGGCAGCTTAGATCCGTTTGGGTTCTGAGAAAGCACCTTCCTCTTTTATCCTGAGGTAGCGGTTTGATAAGTATGATTTTAGGAGATCTGAATGGCTCGCAGGCAGCATTTTTTGAATTTTGTTGTTTAATCCCTCATGCCAAACCTTGTCAAACGTCGGATTGACGTCGAGAAAGATAGCATAATATGCTTGAAAAATCACTTGAGGAAAAGAAAATATTATTTTCTTTTCCTCAAGTGATTTTTCAAGTGATTTTTCAAGTGCTTGTAATTCTGTGAACTTGATCTCTGGTGGAGTGCGCTTTTCTGAACCCAAACTGATGTTTTGGGACCAGTTAAGCTGTTCAATGACTGGAAGGAGTCTTTTGTTATTAGTTTCTCGTATAATCTAATGAGCATGCTGGGTGCAATGAAATGGGCCGGTACGCCGTAGGTTAAGTTCCCGGTTTCCCTGGCTTAGGAATCATGATGACTTCTGCTATATTCCATAGTTGAGGTACATATCGCAATCTAATGGAACCATTTATGATCTTGGTGATCTTCACCGGTATTTCTCGTAGTAAATTTTTCAATTCATGTCCTGTAATCATATCGTAGCTGGGTGCTTTTTTGGGATTAATTTCTTTATGGATAGTCTGCTGGACTTCTTTAACTGTGACAAGGGTGATGCCAGTGTTATCCTCTAGTATCCGTAACTCTTGTAGACTTTCTTCTTGTAGGGACTTTTACTAGTGATCACCGGAGAAATGGATTAAGATTATAAAAAATGTAGAAATATTTTGGATTAAAAATTGCATGCATATGCAATATTGTTAATAATTCTCCAAAAATCTTCGAAAGACGTTTGCAGCGGACATTTTAGCTCCTTAAAGCCATTTGAGTTTAAAATCATTTCATTCGCATGGATTTTATCAAGTCTTTTCCTATGAAAATAACGAAGTGATGCGACATGAATAATATATCCATGAATAGGTAGGTATATATATAAGTGGATTTGAAAACATTTCAATGTGTTGTTCGCTATTTTATTCCTGGATGCAGACTGGTTTCCATTCCTTAAGAGTGAAAAAAATTCAATATTATCAAGAGGGTGAAGCGGCGTAAATGAACGATGTAATATCACGAGGAGAGCGGTGGTTGATACATGATGTGTCAAAACTGTCAACTAGTCCGAAGGGAGAGCAACTTCTCACGTTCCACATCTGTCGTCGTTCAACTTAATAAGTAGCTGGCTTGCCTTCCTAAGGTTTTCTAAGGTCAACATTTTCTCAGAACCGGAAAAAAGTATCCCCTGAAAAGAAGGAAAGTTGTTGCACTCATTTTTATTTATTTTATTTTTTTTAATTCTCAGATTTAGACATCTGTCTAATTTGGATGAATCGTGGATGACAAAGACAGGTGGAACATGGAAGCCACCAGGGATTAAGGTGTTGTATAAAGGAAGAGCCACCAGTGGGGAAATTTCGCACAATGTTTCTTGCTCTGATATGCTACATAAAACATGTAATTTCCTACATGCTTCTTGTCTACATAAAACATGTAACTACATAAAACATGTAACTTTGGTATCATGAACCGACCAATTGGATATTTAATATCCAATAGGTCGGTTCATGATACCAAAGTTTGGTCAGATCATGATATAAATGTGAATTCTGTTTGAAACTGATGGGATTCTCTCTGAGCTACTCAAACAAACACACATTATTTTAACTCTTTACTCCAATTATCTTCTAGAGAGAAAATAATGAACCATTGTGGAAAAATTCGTAACGTTTAAGTATATGTTCGAACCCCTGACTCGAGAAGGGCTTTCTGGGTTTTGAACCGATGCTTTTCCGAAGCTTTAGCTGAGAAGGAAAGAGCCCGTATAAACCATTCAATAAGTGTTCCCCGGCTTCAACAGCCCCTGGTTCAGTAGGTTTATTGCTCTTCTGGCCCCCGTTTCAATACAGTTTATACAGGGTGGTTTCGAAAAGCTGAGGGGGTTTGGTGAGAGGGGGGGGGGGCATCCGAAAAAATGAAAGTCTGACAATTATTGCGATATCTTATTTCGTTCTCAAACTGTGGTACTTTGAAGATGTAGAAACGTGGTTGAACCTTGATATATTCTTCTGGTTAGTCTGCTCTAATCTGATGACGGAATTCCAATGACGGGGGGGGGTCACCCATGAATTCCAAAAATGAAACGGTCTGTCAAGTGACACCTCATTTTTAAGGTTTTTAGACGCTGAATAAGAGGGGGAAGTCAGAATTGCTATATCTTATTCCGCTCTCAAACTGGAGCACTTTGAAGATGAAGAAGCGTGGTTGTTACTTGAGATGTTCTTCATGGATATCATGTTCTTTAATTTTCATTTTTTTCACGAAAGGTGTGCGTTTGGGGGCGGGAGTATTAATGCGTCACAACATTTATCGTCAGTGATCGTGACTTTGACAAACGCTTGGACTTGGATTTAGAGAGTGTTGAGGTTTAGAGAGTGTAATCGTCAGCGGGGGAGGAGCGCGGGGTGGGAGCGGGCAGAGGGTGGCAACGAGTGGAAAGGAGGCGGGAGTATTAATGCATTTATCATCAGTCATTCATGAGCTGACTTCCACTACATAAAGTGAAATTGTTTATTTATTTATTTATTTATAAATTGTGTTCACACAGCATAGGACCAAGGCCCCCCCTAGCGCCATGTACATATTGTGGGCGCTAAATGAATGTTGGGTGTAAAGAGGGGAGCGGGGGAGACTAAGGGCGGGGGAGAAGTGGGCAGCGGGTGGTGACGGGGGGGGGGGGAATGAGGGCGGGAGTGCATCACGACATTTCTCGTCGGTAATCGTGACTTTGACAAACGCTTGGACTTGGATTTAGAGATTGTGGAGGTTTTGAGACTTTAATTGTCAGCGGGGGAGGGAGGGCGGGGTGGGAGCGGTCAGCGGGTGGCAACGAGTGGAAAGGGGGCGGGAGTATTAATGCGTCACAACATTTATCATCAGTCATTCATGAGCTGACTTCCACTACATAAAGTGAAATTGTGGGCGCTAAATGAACGATGGGTGTAAAGACTCTTTACTAAAGAGGGGAGCGGAGGAGGTTAAGGGCTGGGGAGAAGTAGGCAGTGGGTGGTGATGGGGGGGGGATGGGGGCGGGAGTATTAATGCATCACGACATTTCTCGTCGGTAATCGTGACTTTGACAAACGCTTGGACTTGGATTTAGAGTGTATTGGTTTAGAGACTCTAATTGTCGGCGGGGGTGGTTGGAGGAGGAGCGGCAGAGAGTTGGGCCGTGGAGAGGGGCTGGAGTATTAATGCAACACAACATTTATCGTCAGTGATCGTGATTTTGACTTAGATTTAGGGCGGTATTCACAAACACTTGCTAAGGGTATTCTTAGGAGTCCCCTACCTTGGTCACTTGAGAAAAATGCTATTCACAAAACATAAAGTTCGGCTGCTCGAGTTCGACTATTTCCTACACTAAGAGCGACCAGTCTACAAACTTCAGCATAAGGCACAGTGACCAAATTTGTACCATTCGGATAATTATTATGTAGGATCATACTTTTATTACTAGTTTGTAAGTCACCATTTATACCTTTCATAACTCAACCATAACAACTCTTCCATATTTGTAGGTTGCATGAATGGGATCTTGATCCGAGATCGAAACGTCGCAGTAAACAAATGATAACAACGACTAGTCGTACAATTCTCACCCGCAAACTACTCTACTCCTAGTAAAAAAAAAACCTCCACTAAGTATTTATATTTATGTATCTGTCACCCTGGACGATAAATCTCGATAGAATTGAGATAAATTTGCAGAATTTAATTGAGTTCAAATTTGCACAAAAAATCCGTCTTGCCAATTGACAGGCTAAGTTGGTAGATGGGCACAATCGAGCCATTCTAAGGGGGGGTATTGGGGAGTTTTAGAGGGGGAAAATTCTTAATAAATTCCTAAAATGAAACAATTCCTGAAAATGAGGAACACCTCATTTCAAAGATTTTTTTATGCTGAACACACTGGTGAAATCAGAATTGCTATATATCTTATTCCGCTCTCGAACTGGAGCACTTTGAAGATGAAGAAACGTGGTTGTTACTTGAGATGTTCTTCATGGACATCATGTTCTTAAATGGAGACGTTTTACATAAAACCAATTATTTCTTCGAAAATTCGCTCTTATAGTCATGCTGCATCACTGGGGATTTAGTCCCATAAAATCAGTTTTCCGACCACTGTGCGGCGTTCTCGCATCAAAGTATTTCATGCAGTTTTGTGATCGATCGAGTCAAAATTGGAGATGAGAATATTAAAAGTTGTAAGTGAAAGAAGAAAGAGAAGGAATCGGTAAATTAATATGAGAGGAGGAACTTGTTGAGTGGTGTGACGTGGTTGGAGGTTTGGGCTCGGGGTTGTGGCGAGAGAAGCGCTGGGGAGTTCGATATACTTTGTGACCCGTGCCCTCGGCGACCTCAGTGGGAACCGCCCCATCGACAGGAATAATTCTCATAGCATTCCCTCTCGTCACAACCTTAAATATGATTCCGATCAACTGTTTTCATAATATGAGCGTGCGGATATCAATTCGAAACCTACGGCGTTGAAAGGTGGAGTAGTGGTGTTGAACTATCGATAGGACTATCGATACTATCGATAGTACTATCGGAACCAATAATTAGTTTTCAATTATTGAAAACCCACATGTTCCCAGAAAAAACACGTGGTGCTGGTGGAAAATGAAACACAATGCAGGTGGAAAATGAACAAAATAACCCGAGGGGAAGAATCTACTCCTCTAGATGTTTTTATTCTTTTTTCTTGATCAGCGCCACTTTTGTATTCATTTATTTTTTTTGTTCGTAGCATTATTTTGTCTGATAATTTTTGGTCTTCAAACAGTTATTCGTATAAGAATTAGTATCAAGATGATCCTTACCTCAAGTTATTTTTTTAAATATACACAATTCAAGGGCCCACGAGTTTATCACTAGTTTGGAACATTGTCAACACAGTTCATTCGACACAATTACGAGTATCTTCATTAATAGCCTTCTATCTTACTTGGATTTTCCAGATCTTTCCAACAAGCAAAAAATTTAATCAGACATGAACACTTTTATTTATAAAATAGGTACTCTATAAAATAATTTGAAAAAATATTTAGCCTGACTGGTTCAATAATAAAAACTCTGCAAATTCTTGGCACAACGGTTCATTATCTTCTTTGTACAGATCACCCTTCTGTCTAGATCACTAGGTCTAAATGTCTAGATCCTAAATGTTAGATTAATTATTATTATCAATTATCACTAATTATTAACAATTTTATCAAGTACCTACTGAAAATTATTATAATTTATTGTTAGGTATTAATAATTCGTTTTTATTATTGATAATAATAATTATTAATTATTACGATATAATAATAATTATTATTAATTATGATTAATTAATACGATATAATTCTGGGGTTTTTAATACTACGTCGGTAATAATTTTTCTATAAAAGAAGTACCTACCAACAAACATTCGAAATTACCTTCATTTCCGTAGCACGAAACGCACCTCAGAACAACAAACTCGACTTCACTTAAGCCATAATATTATGATGTTCCAAAGAGCTTGTTAGTATGAAAATGGACCTGTATTTCAACAGTTTGATTCACGATCGGGTTGTGAGGCACAATCTTTGAGCCCTCATTGTGAACGAACGGCTGGTCGTACAAAGCTGCGGATGGTCTTAAAAAATTCTACGGAACAAACTCTATCTAAATATGAAATAAAAAACATACCGTTTGATGGGAATTTTTCGAGATATGGAATTTTCAAAATTTCAAAATTCGTTTTGAACCCCTTCCCCTTGACCTAGGGTTATGAAAAGTTTCGTGGATCATTGTGGGGCTGGTCCAAACCCAGAAACCAAATTTCGTAATTTTAACTCAACGCTAACTGGGCAAAGTGCCTCGGACGGCGGACGGCGGACGGCGGACGGCGTACGGCGTACGGCGGACGGCGTACGGCGGACGGATGGATTTTTTTTTATTCGATTTTCTGAATCTACGTATCTTGAAACGTAAACCAACAAATTTTGAGGGGGGGTTAAAATTTTTTTTTCTTTGGGCGATTCCAATGGTTCATTATCGAAGATAATAAACCAAAAGAGGCCAGATTTGATAAGACATTTGAAAAGAGGCCAGATTTGATAAGACATTTGAAAAGAGACGAATGTTAAAACTATGGATAGTTCTATCAATGATATCGATAGTTTTGGGAGCCTCCTTAGGACTTTAATCTGAGGCTACCCAGGAATTTTCCTAATTCCTAGGCGCCATCCCACAAATTCTCGAAATGCCACCTCACTGCGATCATTTCTCGTATAGCTATTGGTTTCAAGAAAAACGTACGGACATACCTGACACCATTCCTCCCAAAATATCTCAAATAAGTAATAATAGAAGTGTTTCAATCGTCCGATTCGTGTCAGCTATTGTAAGGAATGAGAGAATGGTACAACGGGAGTTAAAATATACGATGTTTGTATAAAAAGTGCTAAGTCAAAGACAAAGGGCCCTGAGGGATCGGCCCGGAAAATGGATCCCCCCAAAAAACACTCCGTGTAAAAATCACCCCGCCTCGCAAATGTCATTCTTCAGAGGCCGGAAAAAGTTATGATATCCACTTTCCCCGCCCGCCCTTTTCCTCATTAAGGAGCTAAGTGTAATGAAAAGCTTGACCACTTCACAAGCACCGTACCCCTTTCGAAATCTCCCCTTCGCGCTATTGCGAGACGTTTTTATTACTTCCACAAGCAACTAATACTTGTATAAAACGTTAACCACCATCAAGTAGAAAAACATGGTAATTGGTTTTTGAAGTTATATAACTCGGCTCCCTTTAGACCTAGCGACTTGAAACTTTCAGGGCTTTCTATTATCCACACCAAAAAGATCCATACCAAATTTCAAGTTGATCGGTCTACTAGGAGCCGAGATATGGCCAAAATTAGCCTAAATTACCCTAAATTTCAGTTTTCTTGTCCCTAATTTTTTTTGGGTTGAGATAATTGCTTATTTCGTTCAAATGGCACTGAGCCATGCTATAAAGAAGGTGTGTAAAACAATTCAAGTCGATTGGTCCTTTTACCCAGGCTGTAGACTCGTCAAAGTGGACAGAATTTTCCTAAGGTTTCTGTTTTTTTGTTTCTAAAACTTTTTTGGGTTGAGATAATGGGTTAAATCTTATATAAGGCTCTGTCTCAAGGTTGAATGAAGCTCTGTTCAAAATTTCAAGTCAATCGGTCAACGTGGAGAGGCTCCAGCCTTGCCTGTCTGAACAAGGAGAAGAAGAAGAAGAAGGAGAAGAAGGAGAAGGAGAAGAACAATCTAAGGACGAAAAACCAGGTTTTTGACGTTATGTAGCTCGGCTCCCTTTAGACCTATCGATTTGAAACTTTCAGGGCTTTCTAATATACACTCAAAGAAGACCCACACCAAATTTCAAGTTGATCGGTCAAATAGGAGCCGAGATATGGATACCTCGAAAACGCGTTTCGTGACGTCCGGTAAACATGCACTCGGCACCGTTCGTTTTCTCAACTTCTTTGCTTGGC
This sequence comes from Stenodema calcarata, assembly GCA_963920205.1. Taxonomy (NCBI): domain Eukaryota; kingdom Metazoa; phylum Arthropoda; class Insecta; order Hemiptera; family Miridae; genus Stenodema; species Stenodema calcarata. Next base: position 668,365 of record OY986051.1, read on the forward strand.
GCAACAACGCATTTTTTTCTCCACTGCCCAATTTAATTTTTCCACCTTCAAAGATAATTCATGTTTTTCAAATTGAAATACAGTGTTGGCAAATTACAGTCTATGCAAAGAACGGCATCAAAACGAATTTTCTGGCCTGCCCTATGAGTAAAGAAAATAATTCTGCCAATGAATGAATTGTGTACTGCAATTTCTTATAATTATCACAAGAACTACTAATTCAGAATTATACTCAGCATAGCCGTTGCTCAGAAATTATTAGGTACTATTCAATTGTGGCGTTTATGTGTTGTAATTTCAAAGTGATTAGTTCATTTAATCATGTCAGGAGCCTTTTTGCGTGCCTCGATATCTGACTCACCCAAATCGGTAGGCATAACTTATTATGAACTCATGATGTTGATGAACTAGACCTAGTTAATTATTGGTAACATTCTGAGGCCTGATTATTGATCCTACTTGGAAATACTCAAAGTTTAGCTCGATCAGCCTTTAGACTGATAAGGTCAGTTTACAGCATGAACCCTTTGACGTGCTACCGACATCAAGGCAGGCGTTGAAAGTTTAGCCCAAGTTCAAATCGGACGTCTATGAGTGAGGAGAAATAATACTACTCGTAGTAGCGCCCACCTCGCTCCGACAAACCACAAATACGAGTGCTGTCAATGGGCTAGTTGAAACCTACTGATATTTCAACAACCCTCATCATTTCTCCGGGAGGAGAAACGTCGCGTTAATTACTCGTTATTCGAGTTTCTAATTCCTCGAGGCTTTATCGATGGTTTATAATGGAAGTTTTGCAACATCAAGAACTGTCTTCACTTGTCTGATGACGATGACCTGAATGAATGAATTATCACTAGCGCTTCAGTATTGCATTCTACTCACTGCTTGTTCTATCCAACTTCTCCAAGATTTTTGAAGCTTTCCTTCGATAAACGCTAATTTAAAAAACTCTGCAAATTCTTGACACAACGGTTCATTATCTTCTTTGTACAGATCACCCTTCTGTCTAGATCACTAGGTCTAAATGTCTAGATCCTAAATGTTAGATTAATTATTATTATCAATTATCACTAATTATTAACAACTAGCGGACCCGACAGACTTCGTCCTGTCATAAAGATTTGTAATATGGCAGTTTTTTGTTCCTACGTATTTTATAGTCGTGGCTAAAAAATCTCCTGAACAGAACCGTCACCCTGGTGATAAGGCGTTGTGAATAAAAAATAATTAAATGTTTTTTCCTGTACCACCAGGTGCATCTAAGAAGTAAATCCCTCCAGTTTCATCATTTGTTACTTTCATAAGAGTATCAAATGCACACTTCTGTTGTTCATTCAACAGTGGAAGATTTGTTTGAATTAATAGTTTCAAAGTGCTGAGATCATACAGTTTTTCTCGATGCAACTCTTGGTTAAAAGCATCATGCATTGGACGAATGGGCGCGGTCAGGCCTAATTGAATTAATAGTTTGTTTGACATCATCAAGCACATGTCCTCAATTGAAATCAACGCTTCATTGTAAATTTCTTCACTAATTTGTATATTTGGATTTCCCATTCTATTCCGTATTTGATAAAAATATCATCACACATATAAATTAAATATTAAAATATTAAATATTTGTACTTGATCCACAAATCAATTGGGTTTGATGGGAAGCATGTAGATATGATTATAGAAAACAATGTTCGCATTTGATGAGCGTGTGATGATATTACAGCATCATTGAGAGTTTGATCCCGATGAGCGTCATTTTGTAGCAATTGCAAACGTTGACAGGCTTCTCTGTAGGATCCACACAATTCACCATCAACAGTTCGTAAATCTTGGAATGATGTTGGGCCACGTACATTGACTAATAGCAGTCGTAAATAAAAACATTCACCATTGCTTGGATGTACTGAATAAATTCGACCAATCGCATCGGTGGAATATACATCTGGGTACCTTGTTTCCGTCGTATAGTTTCCGTCCTAAATATCCTTGAGGATTGATTCCAGGTATAATATTTTGGCATTTCAGAATATAGCAATGTTTGTGCAAAATCATCGTTTTGGCATGTCTCAAAAAAACTAGTTAATGTAGTAGATGGTGGCTGAGCAGCTCTTTCTACTGCGTTCTGTGCTGTAAAATACACTCTTTGTCCATTTTCTAAATGTACAGCTAAGTGAACAACAGAAGGGTGTCTCTCATGAATTGGAAAAGAAAATGTTCGCCAAACTGCTTCATTACTACTAACATAGCGACCCATTTGGTATTGGGTAACTTCATCATTGGAATAATTCCAATAATTATTATTATCTGCACCAATTCCAATCAGAGCCATATCACTCCCTTTGGTTACATATTTGCAAATGCATTTAATAGATTTCACTGAATGGCAAGATTCAACGTTGATGTGTGCTTTGAAGTCTTTGATAAAATGGGTGAATATGGAACAATCCAACGATTATCTATTTCAATATCTTGTTGATTTAATTTGACAATTGTTGATTTTCCATTGTCTGCTGTAGATCGGCGACGATACAATGCATAACAATCAATCAATTTATTTACCGTCATAACCGTCATTACCAGTAATTGTTTCTGTTGGAAGGACACTCCAGTACCCACATATGGGAATTCTGTGATGTTCGGTTGCATTGCAACAGCTGATCAAGATCCACTTTTGTTCACTTCCCTTTGGTCCTTCGCTTGACACACACTTCTCCTTTGTCACGTATCACGATTCGCTGGTGATTCACGAATATATTGCTCTCAATTTCCTTAACTAAAAAGTGTTCTTATTTACGGGTTAACAACGTAATTCATCTTTGCGGCTTTTCTGGAATATCCGTTGAGTTTATTGTTGATATAATTTACAGGGCATTAGCCCAGTGTTCTTTCAGTTTCCGATATTAATGTCCGTGGATATCGTTTTGAACATTTACCATCCATCATACACGGTGAATTTTGATTAAGAGTTCCACAAGGACCATGTATCATGTTTTTGATAACTACCTCATGCAATCCAGGATCTACTTGTACCTACATTAGGGATTTCAGCTGATACCACTGCATCAACTTCATTTGGCCTTATCTTTTTAAAAGAAAAAAGATCAAAGTCCATACCATGTTTGAAATTTTAAATTATTTCCGGAAAGTATCTTTGATCTCCGTGATTTTCTTTCTTGTTACTTGAACTTAATTAAATTCCCTCTCAGATGGTCCTAACAGCTGTTCTTTAAATGGATATTACGGGCATTAGCCCATATACGGGCATTAGCCCATATTGGAGACTAATTTCCTGTAAATTAAAATTGGAATTGTTTGTAATTATTATAACTTATAATTTAATCTTGTAATTATTGTTCTTACATTCAATATTCCAATGTAAACTTATAAAGGAAATAAACGATTTAAAAAAAAAAAATAGTGTCTGTCTAAAACGGTTTCAAACTTAGTTTTTCGATTTTCTCAGAATTAGGAAAAAAAGACTTTGATCTTTTTTCCCCACGACCCTTCATTTGCGAGGTGGGGTGAATTTTACACGGAATGTTTTTTGGAGGGGTTAGGGTTGGTGGACTCCAATTACATGCATGTCAGTAGCTTCCGCTACATCGATCTGTGATATCGACGAACATCGTCTTGCAAAGTCGAAAAACGTACCTACTTGTCTGATCAGCAATGCGCTTTGAGCTTTACACAATAACGCCATTAGATATTCCGACGGCGTAAGTTTCAGCCTTGGGAGATGAAAAATAGATGATCCTTTACCGGGTCAGGCTCGTTGTATATTTCTCAGTATTCTCCCTTCCTCAGTTTTCTGCAAGCATACCGACCCACAGAAGTACGACTTGTTTAATACGTTGCTACCTATCTATAAAATGAATTTAGGAATTTTTTTGGGGAATGACAAATGAACAATCAATTAATCAATCAATTTATTTCACAATATATACCTCAAGGGCTGGTTGTGGGGATCAAGGGGAAGTATGGTCAACTGTAATTTTTTATGGGTCGCTTCGTCTTGATCAGGGTACTGTGGGGGATCAGGGTACTGTAGTCCTAGTCCAGCAGAGTGGGTGCGTTGTCCCTCAGGACTCTTCTCCTACGTTCACCATGAGGCGGCGCTGGACAAGCAATGTGCGCAACTTTTTTTTTTTTTTTTTTTTTTTTTTTTTTTTTTTAATGCCAAATAAAAACTAATTAAAAAAAAAAAAAAAAAAACTTCCGGATTCGGATGGTCAGTGGCTCTTGTCTGCAGGACTCCGTAGCACTTTCTGATCCGCTCCTGCACCGTCCCTACTCCCAAGTCGTTGTGGAGCACATCGTTCCGTACAAACCATGGGGCGCCACAAATTAGCCGAAATATCTTGTTTTGCTGGATTTGAATTTTGTTCACTGAGGTGGCACATGCCGAGCCCCAGAGTTCGCATCCATAAGCCCAAACCGGTTCGATAAGCGACGTGTATAGCAGCTTCTTGTTTGCCAGATACAAATGAACAAAATCCAAGATAATTGGATAAAACTGAAAACCCCCAGGGTCTGCGGGCCCTTAAGTACACGACAGATGTTTAGGATTTTTCCTTGATTGTCAAATAGTTTCATTCAGAAACAGGGGACTATCGCATCGATCGTGTCTATCTCGTCTATTACCTCGTGACAACAAACCGGTAGCTTTCGGGTCAAATACTCGTCCAGTTACAATCTTAGCGATATCTTAGCGATGGGAGAAGACAGTTCAGGTATGCCTAGCAATAAACGTCCTCGTATCACGCCTCCACCCAATAACACATTCATTTCACGAAATCCGTTCGACCCACTGGCCAATCTCAGCGATACTTCGCAAGTAGACATGGAACAAGAAACCCCTAAGCCCACAGAAAAGTGCCCCCCTTTGTATGTCTACAACATAGCCAATATCAATCGCTTCATTTCCGAAATCAAAACGTTAAACAACGACAAATTCACCTACAAAACAGTAGGCGATGCAGTTAAAGTAAACTCGGAAACGATTGACGGATATAGAGCTATCACCAAATACCTAGAATGTAGCAAAGCGGAATACCACACTTATCAACTAAAGGATAGCCGCAACTTTCGCATTGTCATACGCGGTCTACATCACACCACTGATCCCAACACAATTATCAGCGAACTGAAAAATTCACATGGTTTTGAACCGGTTCAAGCTATCCCAGCTCTCCATCCAGTTACTAAGGTACCAATGCCCTTATTTTTCGTGGACCTCAAACCAAACCCAAAAAACGCCGAGGTGTATGGCATTAACAGACTCGGGAATGCAGTTATCAAAATTGAACCTCCGAAACCTAAGCGTTCGGTCATTCAATGCACGAAATGCCAAGCATATGGGCATTCAAAAAACTATTGTTTTCGCAATCCACAGTGCGTCAAGTGCGACGGCCAGCATAGTTCGGAATCATGCCAAAAACAAGGCAATTCAGCTCCCATTTATACAAATTGCAAAGGCACTCATACCGCCAACTATAAGGGATGTCCCGTCCACCTTAATCTACAAAAACTCCGAAATAATGGACAATCTTCAATTCGAGCGAAAAACCAACTGTACGCGCCGCCGCCTTCAAACTCCGCCTTCCCGCCGCTTCTTACTTCTTCCAAACAGACATCAACGAATTGGGCGTCAATGCCTATCTCCTATGCACAAATTACTAAGGCTCAAGAAACAATAGGAACGACCCACGATCCGGCTATCCCACAATTATACAAAAAAATAGATCAACTTATCGACCTACTTCAACCTATAATCAGCTTGCTTACTCAAATTTTACCAAAACTTATTAAATGACCGCATCTTCTAATCAAAATCTGACAATCATCACATGGAACAGCCAGGGTTTAAATAATAAATTTCACGAGCTAAAAAATTTTCTGAATATACATGACGTGGACATAGCGTTAATAACAGAAACCAAATTAGCTCCGCACATAAATTTCTTCATGCCGCAGTACAAAATACACCGAGCCGACCACCCTTCAGGATCCCGACAAGGAGGATCAGCTGTACTAGTGAAACAATGTATTGCTCACACCGAGCTGCTTCCAATTTGCGAAGACGACGCCCAGGTAGCTCGAATAGCAATGAAACTCAATGGAACTGACTACCAGATCGGATCCTTTTACTCCGCTCCCGATAGAGTTGACCATCGACTACAAAACTCAACCTTATGGGCAACCTTCCATGAAATGGGTCAAAAGTTCCTGTTGGGGGGCGACTACAACGCAAAACATCCCCGTTGGGCTTCTGCAACCACAAACCCAAGAGGTAGAGTCCTTCATGACATTGTATTTAGACTAGGGCTGGAAGTATTCCACCCACTGGAACCCACACACTACCCAATGAATCCTAGACATTCTCCAGACATCTTAGACCTCTTCCTAGGTAAAAATCTTAACAACATCGCATCTGACACTCAAGTAATTCATGTTTTATCTTCCGATCACTATCCAGTCAAACTTACCCTTACTGGAAGCCTACTTTGCAAACAACAGAATCAGTTGGTCCAGTACCCGTTCGACTGGAAAGCCTACATCAATGCGTTAGAAAATTCAACAGATCTGTCTATTACATTAAAAACACCAGCAGACATAGATATGGGGGTCACCCGCTTGACTCAAAACATTCATCATGCATCAAACGTAGCAAGCACATCCCTCCAACACGTAACCCATAGACGCAACCATCACACCCCCCACATTCGCGATCTTTTAAGAGCCAAACAAGACGCTCGTAAACTTTGGGAAAGAACTAAATATCCGCCACACAAAACTGCATATAATAGTGCCACGAACGAACTTAAAACTGCATTATCGGAACTGTATTCATTGCAAAAGAAAAACTCGCTCCTATCCTTGGACAGACAAGATGGATCGCTTTACCGAAAAGCGAAAACATTAACCAAACAGTACGACAATATACCACCCTTAAAAAACGGAAACGCGTGGGCTTCGACACCTGAAGAAAAAGCAGCTTTGTTCTCTGAAATACTAGTGGACCAATTCAAGCCAAATCCAAGCCAAATGCCGGAATTCCATAACGAAGTAGAGGAGATGATCACTCAACCCCTAGCCATAACACCCTTCAAAGAATATTTCACACCCGCTCTTGTCAAGAATGCAATAGCCAGATCACCAACGAAGAAATCTCCAGGTCCAGATCAAATCACCCAGCAACTCCTCAAGAATATTCCTCGTAAAACCCTCGTACCTACAGCTAACTCAAATCTACAACGCGATGCTTCGAACAGCCTACTTTCCTTCCCGCTGGAAACACGCCGAGATAATCATGATCCGTAAACCCCAAAAACCCTGCAACAACCCAACAAGCTACCGCCCTATAAGCCTACTTTCTCTTTTTTCAAAAATATTTGAGAGACTTATGCTGCCGAAGCTGCTGCCATATCTCGCTCCGGCCATACCGGGCTTCCAATTCGGGTTCCGCGCCCTCCACTCTTGTCAGCAACAACTTCACAGGGTTGTAGAGGAGATTCTAGAGGCATTCGAAAACCAAGAAGTGTGTCAAGGAGTTTGCCTAGACACTGAGAAGGCTTTTGACAAAGTTTGGCACCCGGGCCTGCTAGATAAGGTGAAACCAATACTACCGGTCGTTCATCTCAAATCGCACGTTTCATGTAAAATGCGAAACAGCAAGATCTCCGAGCAAAGGTATGAGCGCGTCAGTGCCGCAAGGAAGTGTGTGGGGCCCAATTTTGTATTTAATATACGCGAGTGACATTCCAGTCTCACAAAATACCACCTCCGCCATGTTTGCCGATGACCATGCTATCCTCTCGCGCGATCGTTCCGGAATTGTTGCATCCAATAACGTCCAACAACATCTTGACGAAATCCAACATTGGACAAAACAGTGGCGAATATCAATAAATGAATCAAAATCAACTGCCACCACATTCACCCTCAAAACCGACTTTCAGACCAACCCACTGATGCTTAACGACACCCGGATTCCCAAAGTTGACACAGTTCGATATTTGGGCATCTACCTGCAGCAGCGGCTCACGTACAACCATCATACAGGTGAACTAGTCAAAAGACTCCGCTCAAGACTGAACCTTCTCAAACCCCTGCTCGGTCGCGACTCGCCTCTTACACTGGATAAAAAACGGTTATTGTACCTCACTCTGGTGCGCCCGATTTGGCAGTATGGCTGTTCCGTCTGGGGCTTGGCCAGCAGAACCCAAATAAAGAAGGTCCAGACTCAACAGAATAGAGCGCTTCGCCTCATTACGGATGCACCCTGGTACGTCAGGAATACTGTCCTTCACAAAGATCTCGACATTCCCGAAGTGGAAGAAGTAATCAAAACGACCATCAGCCGCCTCCATGTCTCTATTTCAAACCATCCGACTCCCATACTCAGAAATCTATTGTCACTATGGGATCGACATCAACCAAGACGGCTGAAAAGAAAAAGAGCAGCTGACCTACTAAACTGAAGTGCAATAAAGTGAACTAGTCCAACATTCTGTCATGAAAATTTGTTATATAATTACCTAATTTATAGAACCGTTATCCCAATTTATTCATGTCTAACTTATTAATCTTTAAACTATTTCGCAACTGTTACTATTTAAGTGGGACTGTCATTGGACAGAAACCCCAACACATGTGTCATGGTACGTCCCGTACTGAAAAAATATCTATAAGCAAAAACATATAGTATGTAATACTGAAAGTTTGAATAAAGTTAAAAAAAAAAAAAAAAAATCAAGAAAACTCTGACTGAACATAAAGGACATGTATTATAACTGCTATGGATAATAAATGTTTCATGACAATCCACCAATCTAAGAGCGATGAGCCTAAATCACAAATTCAATAATGTTCCATGAATCAGCTAGTTGACTTGTGTTGATATGATATGAAAGTGTGGAGTTCCGGGCGAACGAAGAGCTGTAAATATCACGCCTCCTCTGAATGCCTGAAGGAATCCCGGAGAAGGAATGGGAGGCAAATATCGCGTTGGGTCAAGAAGGGTAATTCTTATGCTTGGGAGAAACTCGAATTTCTTCCCGAGCCTTCACTTCTACAATCTAACACCATTGTCAACCCCATCAGCATCCGCCTCCGGGTTCAGCTTATATCCGAGGCTTGACAATAACTTCTGAATGAAATAAGATAACTCATCCAGGCAAGCCTTTTATGCTAACGGGCGTGTCACTATTCCCCTAAGCATACTGTGTCATGTGCATTCCAGGACATGGTCGGGAGGAAAGAGTAATTTTCAGGAATTTCAAATGGTCATAACTTCTTCAAAATTGAAGATTTTCTTTTTCTTTCAGATTTGGAATCAAAATGAGCTTCCTAAGGGGGAGAATAAAGGAGTTATGATGACTTTCCTATTTTCAAGAATAACCGCCGTCAAAATTTATGGAAATTGGTGCGTTTGGTCCTAAAATGTCCGGAAGGTTGTCTAGTATATGCTCAATAATTTTGAACTAAATCTCAATCGATTCAGCTACTTAATCCACAGCCAAAAATACGTGAATAAATCCAACATCTACTAATTTCCGAAAACATTGTTGAACGCCGGTCAGAAACATTGTCGTAGAGTTGCGCCTGTTTGAGGATCGATAGGAAATTTTATGGGCTTTCGAATGAGTGTAACACACTTTGTCACTTTTCCCGACGGTTCTCGAGGTATTCGCGATTTTTGGCCAAAAACCGTGGGTTTTACGTTCTGCAAACTTTCTCCAATTCTCTTCCACACCAATTACCTATAATGATTCTCAACAAAAAACATTTGCATAATTCCTAAGGAAAAACTCAACAAATTTTTTAAAAATTCAAATTCAATTTTTTTTAATTTAAAACATTTTTGAATTTTTTGAATTTTTGAACCATCATCATAATGAACCACCATCATATTAAGAAAGTATCACTGTACCAATGCAAAAAGATGTGAACTAAGTTCCTATTTATTAAAGTGTTATTAATACGTGGCAGCATTCGTTGAAGGCGGGTCAGCCGGCAGGGAGGCAGCAAACCGAAACTCTTCCGGTCGAATATCCGGGGCGGAAAAACTCCGATAAATAAATTTATTTTAGACTTATGTCCATCAGACGCTAAATGTTTTTAAATAGAATTATTATATTATTATTTATATATTTTTACTGATTGTATTAACCAAAAACCTACCAATCGATTGATTGGAGCCTGGTTCGAGTCGTCGTCGTGGAGATTGATAGTCAATGGATTTTCAATAGGCAACGAATCCAAATTTTGAATCCAATAATCCGTGAAATTTCGAGATAGCAGAACCACCTAGGTAAACCAAAAAGAAGTAACCTGGTTTTACAATCATCATATTGATTTAGTTGTCGCAAGAAATGTATTTGTTTAAGGAATTCAGCGTACCTTCGAATTGTAATATCCTGGTTTCATCAAGAAGAATAGTTTTTGGAAACTACTGGCCACTGCAGTCGTCAATCACGAAGAATAATCCTGCTTTTGCAGAGAACACATGTGTCCGTACAGCGTTGAGTGGACTGACTGAGGTCGAATGCGAGACAACATCTACAGGAATTCACAAGCCCTACGACCACCAGTAACATGACGGTGGTTGGCCGATAACGCTGCTATTAATAGGTAGCTAAGACGGGGCTCTCAGATAAGACAATGGGGAACCCACCGATAGCCGAGAGCTTTTTTTCCCCTTTGAATTAATTTCATTACACCCTTCCCTCTCCTCAAAAAAAGAGAAAAAGCTGAGCTTTTGATCTTTTCCAGATGTCTAGGGTGGCTGCCAAGCACCAGCAGTCGGGGTAACCCACGATTCCTTGTCGGCTGTCCTTGGAGAATGTCTAGCAGTCCTGGTTTGAGAATGGCAAGGCCAGTTCTTCAGATTCCGAAGGGTGTGGCTTCATGTCCTTTGGATGCCATGTTCCCAGATCGCGTCCTTGTTCATCAACTAAAAGGTATGCAGAGTCTGAAATCTTCTGCAAGACTTCACACTTGATGAATTTTGGAGCGAGTTTGCTCGAAAATTCGTTAGCTCCTGAAGAGAGAACATAGTTTTTCTTCCAGACTATGTCTCCTGGTTGATACGTTACTGGACGGTGACGAAGATTGTAATACTTCTGATTGTGTTGGTACGCTGTCTTCAGGTTTTTGACCACTTGATGATGGATTTCTTCAAGTTGTCTCAGGTTGGCAGTGTACGCCTTTCTATTAGAGCATACTGGAACTTGATTCTGGTCGGTGGAGAGATCATGCTCATTTCCCGCTTTCTTGAGCTCGCGGCCGAAATTTATATAGGCAGGAGTGTAGCCAGTTGCTTCATGAACAGCTGTTCTGATAGCAAATCCAATCTGAGCTAAATGTTTGTTCTGAAGTCGACCATACCTCACCAACTCCATCCAGCATACACGACGGAAATGTAGACCAGAACGTGACCGTGTCTTATAAAGGCGGCTCAAAGGAGATTTTGATAAAGGACGTCGAAGTCATCGACCTGACTGACGAATCTACTGACAATATCAGCAAGTTAACAGTAATAATATTATACTACCATCCATTCGAACAGTTGATGTTAGGAAAATCAATGCATATACGTGATGGCGGACTCTGGCAATCTTGCCATTCGATGCCAAATATCGAGATGGAAAGACCATGGTCAACTGCAACAGCTGCTGTTCAATCGATGGAACATGAACACATCATTAAAGAACATTTATATTCTTTAATCTAATATTTTATAAATCAATGGGACCAACTCCAGGCATCTACATTCCGGTAAAACTGGCACATGATTATCAGTTACCGGCAGGCATATTCTCAAACCCTTCTAAATACGGGTTCAACGTCATAATCAAAGACGGACTCGTCATGGAATTTGAAATCGACGGTTGAATTGCCTCAACGCCTACGGTAGTAAGGAAGGATGTCATTCGATCGTCATCTGCCTCGGCGCTATCTTCATCCTGCACAGTCATTTCATTCACTACCTGAAAGCGATCCGAGGAATTAGAACTCAAAAATTCAAAACAATCATTTCGACTACTAATATTAATACTGAATAAAAATAATAAAAATAATGAAACTTTAGTAAATACAACATAATCTGTACCTACCTAACAAGTGGTAACCAGTGCTTACCATTATACTCGTACTTTAAATTGACGAGTATTATGGATGGGCATTTAATTCGATTGATTCATGAGTCAATAACTACAAGAAGTAAGTAATTAGTAATTAGATAAAAAAGAAAAAAAAAATCTACTTCAGATTTGCCTTGTAGTAGCAATAACCATAAAATAACCCACCTGTGCTCTCGGCTAAACAATAGTGGAGATGGGTGTGTTCAGGCTTGTTCATCTGGCAAAGAGTCTTCAAAATATAATTAAAACTTGCATATCATTACTGATGCTCATCTACTTTGAAAACCGTACCTTACGATCTCCACTATACCTACTTCATTTGCTTCACGGAATAATGGAAGGATGTTAATGTACGATATTCACTTCAGAGAAACTTACTGTGTTGGACTACACTCAATCCAACGTAATACGGCCTCTCTACCGAGGCAATTTACTCCTAGCAGGAGGGAGGAAATGACCCGCAGGAAGTTATCACCAAAGCTCTAGTTCACTTCCACTCAACTCACCGATCATGACAACCTCACTCCGAACTCCAATTTTCGCTTCTGGCTCCGAAAACTTGTCCGAGGAAGCCTTTTTAATTAAAGTCAACAAACCTCAGACCTCCAGAGAGCCCGGCGGTGTCAAGGGTCGTTGAAGGTTTCACTCCCCCGCTATTGAATTAATGAATACAAATAGAGTTTCCTGAAATTCAATTGGCAATCTACGCGGATTGCTCCAACTTTCCCTTTGCTTTTTTGAGAGTAATCGGTAAAAATTATATTTGCCCAAGGACCCGGTTAGGAGTTTATATAACATGGTCAACAGATATCCATAGTATTCAGTAGAAGTTGCCCCAATGGCAAACTTATATATGCTACAGAAGTCTAATCTCCCGGTGCATATTTAATTTATAATTGAAATTGATTGAATCACGTTTTCTGCGCACAGAACAGAACATGACCGCTTCCGGTTTTCAAATCTTGATTGAGAGAGAGAGAGAGAGAGAGAAAATCCTTTTTATTGACAAAACTCAAAACATTTTTACATATAATTTTCAATCATTCAATAAAACGTTGCTATTTGACTATTATTATTTACATAGATTATTACCTACATTCTAAACCGCAGTATATACTCGTATGTATATTTTTTAAATAAATAAAATGAAAAAAAGGAGAATAATAATAATTATTATAATTATTATTAATCATATGATAGTAGGTAAGGCGTACTAGACAGAGTTTGAGAATAGGTTGGCGATTACAAAGGTAATATAGGCATGGCATATAAGCCGTTAGCCTGTGAGTCAGGCACAAACAGAAAACATCGTGAAACCATAGAAGAGCAATTATTCATGATGATGAATAACTAATAGACAATGCGTAATAATATCATGATACATAATGGAAGCTTTAGATTAGTTGTTAATATAAATATGCGTTTATTACCCAGGTTTAGCTCCACAGTCATAGCAACAGCAGTCTTTTCGACACATACAAATTTGTTTTGCCATTTATTTTAAATGATACATGCTTGCTATAGAAAGAGATTGAAACGAAAAGATCCTTCGGACGCGTGCTATAAGGGATGTTACAGGTGTTTTTGCCATCGGAGAGATCAATCTCCACTTCACGTACATTTATCTCTATCTATTTACCATTTTCTGAAAGAATGATTATATTTCACAAAATCTATTTAATAGTACCTAATGGGGGGAAGGGGAGTTTAATAGGGAGTATCCAGTGTGAATGTATCAGCCGGCGCTAGCAGTAGGTATGAACCAAACTAGTACAATCCGCCTCAAACTGTAGGTATATTTGATATTGTAGTAGATGATATAAGTATCTACTTAGATATTTGGGAGCTTAGCTGTAAAACTGGTGAAAATGGATTTCTTGACTACACCCACTTTAGAGGCGGGTGGAGCAGTGAAGCAACAGGAGCTGGCAAGTGTGGAAAGCGTTGTCAGGGGCGACGAATAAATTTATTAGGCCGTTCCAACTCACCGCTTCCCTTCATCGGAAGAGATCCCAGGGAACGAACACCAGTTGCCTCGACGCAGTGACACGAGCTCTGGGGCACCAACACGATCACACAACCGACGTTCTTCTTCATCCCGCCAACCTTTCTCCACCGCTCACACGTCTCAGTGACCGACATTTTCCGGAGGAAGCAACAGGATACCGTCTCGTTTTTACCACCCATTTCATCAACGTGATTGGCTATTAACTTCTGTTTCATTATGAAAAAGTACCGCTCTCGATTAACTCCATTCGGAAATCCCAAATGCAAATCTTGAGAAACACTCGTTTCGTACTAACCCACCCGATAAAATCCCTCCAGTTATGCAAATTCAAAGCTTCCCCCGCAACTGACTCTAGTTATGCGCTTTCTTTTCACAATGGGGGTAGCACATCTCGTTTCATTGAGTTGGGTTCAGAATTGTTATGTTTTCCCCTTCAGCCTTGCAAGTATTGTGCACAAAAATTAGCCAAAAAACTCCCCACTCCCTCCCAACGGTGTCGTAGAGAACCGAGATTGACAGGGATCTTAGGATATAAATGGTTTCTATCAAATCTGACACATGATTACGAGCTACCTCGTTTGACGATATCACAAGAATCATTTGCTTTACGAAACTTAAAAGAACCACTACATTGATAATATAACCAGATGCCCTTGTATATCGTCGGTGAAACGGCAACATGCTATAAGTCATTTGTTGCCAACATAAGTTAGGCACTATTCCTGATTCAAATTTTCGCGCCCGATCGACTGGAGAATGCAGTTTCTCAAAAAAAACGACCCCCTGGGAAATTATTGACAGTGTTGCCAACAGGCTATAATTCAGTTTGAAAACCGACATGCTGCTATAATATACTATGATAGTAACTGATGATCAGTTTTAATATCACTCCAACAGAATGCGGTCAAATCCAACAGTATTCTGGCGTATCTAAAACTGGTTGAAAACATGATGCATCTATTTTTTTTTTTTTTTTTGTCTCTCCTGTAAAATTGGAAATTTTGAGATACGCTACGTTGCTCCTACAACGACGATATTTTAGTACCTTGCGATGGTGTTGAACCTAAACGCCACCGCCCCAACCTTCCCCGCCACGCAACACGTAATGGTCGCGCCAATATTGTCCGCATTGGCCTCCGCCCTGTTCCACACCAATCAACGGCCTCTCGGTTGCCCCCACATCAACCACCCCCTCATCTTTCCCCATATCAGCCACTTCGTCCCCCTCAGACCCCGATATCGCTCCCTCACCACAAACCGCCCCATGAGGATCCCCCCCCCCCCCCGGATCACGCCTCCTAATCTCAAAACACTGTTGTGAGGAGGCCGATCACCGCCTCATCAGGTGCCCCCCCCCCCATTTATCCCCCACATCACCCGCCCCCTCTTCTTCCCCCATATCAGCAGCCACTCAGGCCCCGGTATCGCCCCCTCACCACAAACCGCCAGCCTGACCCCCCTCGCCACAAACCGCACACCCCCCCCCCTCCCCCGATCTCGCCTCCTAATCTCAAATCATCGTTGTGAGGAGGCCGATCACCGCCTCATCAGGTGCCCCCCCCCCCCATTTATCCCCCACATCACCAGCCCCCTCTTCATCCCCCATATCAGCAGCCACTCAGGCCCCGGTATCGCCCCCTCACCACAAACCGCCAGCCTGACCCCCCTCGCCACAAACCGCACACCCACCCCCCCTCCCCCGATCTCGCCTCCTAATCTCAAATCATCGTTGTGAGGAGGCCGATCACCGCCTCATCAGGTGCCCCCCCCCCATGTATCCCCCACATCACCCACCCCCTCATCTTCACCCTTTTGGCGTTCATTTACTATAATATAGTAAGCTGTTTTACAGTGCAGTTGTGGTGAAGCAATGACTAAGCATGTAAGACGAAGTAAATTTCGTGAAAAGTTTTTTGGCTCTCCTGAAAAATTTGGAAAAATGAGTTATAGCATGTTGCTGTTTCACCGACGCAATTGTTGCAACATGCTATATAGTCAGTTGTTTTACAGTGCAGTTGTGGCGAGGCAACGACTCAGCATAGAAGATGAGGAATCTTTTGTAAACAGTTTTTTGTCTACCCTGAAAAGTTAGGAAAAATGAGTAATAGCATGTTGCTGTTTCACCGACGATATGCTACAACCAACTTGTTTCAACAATTAGGTAATAGAGGGGTGGATGTTGAAAAATGTAAGTGGGCTTCTCAACTTAAGACCGTACTGTGGGAAATGGGTTACAGTGAACTTTGGAAGGTAAAAAATGTAAGCAGTATAATAATATTATATAAGCAGACTTCGTCTTGAAACTGTTCAGTATATTATACTGAATAGTTTCACGACGAAGTCTGCTTACGAAGACTTTGAGCGAATAATGCTCATCGTATAGCTCGACCTACTAGGAGTATAATATACTACATAATATTATTATGTAGTGCTCCTCCTCGCTGGAAGGGTATTTTAGGTGGGCCACCCTCATAGATGTAGTGGCCCAGTTGCAGCTGAGAAACGAGAAGCAGCTCCGTATTTTTTTTCATAGAGGCTCAATATGCTCAATTGACCATAGTAGCATAACATAATATTATTATGTTTTATGTGTAATACCCAGAAGCTTGAAACGATTGAGCACATACATTGTAGTTGCCCACAGCTGAACGACACGAGAATAGAAAATGTTGGCATGGCGAGGACCAAACACATTGTTGTTTGGTGCAGCCAGCAACGAAAATGTACCTATTCATCTTATTTAATTTCACTATGGCATATCTGAAATTTAGATCTTCTGTGAAAGGGTGTGTTCAGCCTTGTGCCTCATAGAATTACTGTTAGTTCCTTGTTCATCCGCCTACCATGTCTTCACCATGGCTTCACTACACTGTTGTACCTATGTTGTAGCATCCATGCTTGGATGGACTGAACTATTGATATGAGTGATAACCGCTATTCAAGTGGTGTTAGTTCGGATTTTCTTTGTTGTGTACCTAGTTCAAAACGATTTTATGAGAAATAGATCAAGTCATCGAAAAACATTGTAGTTCTATTCGTTCCCGAATCCTAGAGCTTTTCATTGGTGCCGTGAAACCCAGGAATATTGTCAGCGAGTGCCGAGAGATTCATTCCAAACTTGCGGGAGAGGTTACATCTTCAGCTCTGCTGATTCGCTTAGTTCGTTGTGTATTTAATTACGTAGTTAAGATGACGGAGATCTTTTTGGATGCGGAAGTAGTTCGTTTACTAACCAAGCCGCAAAAGGCCATTTATGGCCTGGCTGAGGCGGAATTTGAACTGGAGGTGAGTGACCTACTCAATCGGCAATTGGCCGATCTTCTTATGCAGTTAGCTGCGGGAAGGCTCGCCAAAATGGAAATAGTTCACCAAGACAGTCTAGCTCACCTTACATTTGAGGCGGTCAAATACATGCAAATGTTACTCCCTACTGTCCCTAAGTACGATGGTGACATCACCAAATTTGCAGCATTCAAGAACTTGTTTGATAGAGCTGTAGCATGAGGTACTAGATCTACCTGATGAAACAAAATGTCAAGCGCTAGCTGATAAGCTCATTGGTGAAGCTAGATCGTCCCTCGTCAGTTTAAGACCCGATGGATCAGATTATAAGGATCTGCACGCCGCAATCACCACCGAGAACTCCGGTAAATGCTGTCTGGCAAGTCGATCCTTTGCCAATAGAACATTGATTCCCCCTATCAATCACCCAGACGTCCCTGCGATTGAGGCTTATTTGGCCGCAGCAAAATCATGGGTGAGATCAATGGACATGATTGACACCAAAGATCTGGGCTCGTTTCTCATGTTTGAGACACTTATCTCCAGAATTGATACATCACTCGCTGATAAGTTCAACAGAGCATTCAAGATGAGATCTTGCTGAGACCTTGCTTGAGTTCATTGAACGAGAACTGACGGTGGCAAGGATGCTGCCCAGCCAGCAACTTACTAGTTCAAGTCCCCCTTCTAGGCCAAATATCAACCAAGCAGCCAGACCACTAACTCAAAAACCACTAACTGAAAACTCTAAGAGCAATTTGCCCCTCTCCTCTAGACCTACTACCGCCTGGTCCAGAAATCGCAGGAATCTGCGCTGCGGTGCCATTTTTGTGGGAATTCACACTTTCTTTATTACTGTGAAGCGTTCAAGAACTGTTCCCTGCAAGAGAGAATAGGTCATCTACAGCAGTCCAGAGTGTGTGCAAACTGCTTTTTGCATCGCCACTCTTCTCAAGAATGCCCATCAGCTCGACGCTGCCACTGCGGAGCTTCACATCACCCCCTGATACACCGTGGATCTATTGCCACGAAAGGAGCTGCCCCCAAGAAGCAACCAAACACCGCTGTGACTTCAAAACCCACTAGCTAGCCCGGTAGGCCTTCAGCCTGAAATTGCGGACAGTCCGCCGCGACGTTAGAGCTCTCTTGTGTCGTTGGAGAGTAGAGGATCTGACGATAATTGAAGCTGCCGTGCTGACAGATCCCCTTTTAGTTCTGTGACTAGTTTTGATAGGGGCAGTAGGCGGGTTTTGTCAGAGGGCAGGGAGAATTTAGTTCATAAACATGTTTAGCCCCAACATTTGGGTAGGTCAGGTAAAACTAGTTCTAAGATCAAAGATTTTCATGTTTGCTCCGATCCCGTAGGTAGGATGTCACTGATGATGTGTGCCTATGACCTCTGGTGACGATACCTCAGCTGTCTTGACACCTCACCCAGATTGGGACGGAAAACACAGCAGCGGGGTCCCTCATTGCACGAACCAGACGGTTAGTTATAGTCTAGTTCATAAGCTCCATCCCAGGGTTGCAGTGCTGCCTTCCCCCCTAGGTGTAGTTTCTGGCGCACACCAATTTGACAGGAATAATCATAACAAGCGAAAAAACCCACTCACGTTCCCCTGTGCTCAACTGTAGTTTGAAATCTTCTCGGGATCACAGTAGGCAGGAGGGCACTAGATCTTACCATCACTTCAAACCAGTGTTGTCATTGCTCCCCACCGCTAGAGTGACTGTGTCGCATAATGGTTGTGACAATAAGTTTACAGCACATTCCTTGTTGGACACTGGGTCTCAGATCAATTTGGTATCCTACTCCTTAGTTCAATCTGCTGGATGGCAGGTGGGTAGGCATGATATGCAGGTTTGTGGAGTGGGTGGAAAATTGCAGACTGTATTAGGAGTGACATCATTCTTTCTACATACCTGGGCTGGTCGTAGAATTCCTATCTTTGCATACCTACTCCCTATGGTCACCGTCCCGCTACCTGCAAGGGACTTTTCCTTAGATCAGTGGCCGCATATTCAGGGGGTTGGTGGCGACCAGGCAGATCCAATGTTCAATAAATCTGCAAATATTGATCTTCTGCTAGGAACGGATGTGTTCATGCAATTAGTTCAACCAAAAATGCGGTCCCCAGTTGCTAATTCTCCCTGGATGATTAGATCAGAAGTAGGTTGGTTGGTTCTAGGTCAATTAGCAGAAAGGGCCAATGAGAAAACTGTTCAGTTCAATCCAGTTGACAAGACGAACTACTTTGACAGTGGATTGCCATCCAGCTTGATAAGAATCAGGCCAGCTAGGTCATTCCCATCGTTGGGGAATGAGTATAAGTCTGATGAAATTCAAAGCATCATGAAGATTCTCCTTGTAGTCAACCGTCAAAATTCCTCTGCAAAGTCAGAATCAGCTAGTTCACCAGTAGATAAAAATTTGGTCCCCAAGTCATCATTGGATCCGATTCAGTCAGATCGCATTGAGGAAGATGTAGGTACTAGCTCATCAAAGTTAGTTTGGGTTCAGAATCAATCTTCAGTTGTTCCTCCACTCTTGAGCGCTGTGAGGGAGGTATCGCTGTTTGCGTTAGCTCAGACGTGTATAATTAGAGGCTTATATTAGTGTGAGAAAAATTGGAGAGACTTTGGAAATCAACTTTATCAATCGCAGTTAGAGAGCAGAATTATGTCGATGAATCTTCAATCCTGAAACTATTCAAAGTTTCAACAGGGAATCCGCCAGGAAAAGTACTAATGTTTTTATCGTACTTCTATTACATAGTAACAAAAAGGACTTGTTCTCGAGGAAACCTTTAAGATCCATAGGGGTCGCATTTGGATCTCGTAAGATAACTGGAGGGGACCGCACCTCGAGGTTATGTGGGACTTAAAACCTCACCTACCTTTTCCGTATTGGAGCTCAGCCTGGTTGTTTTGGTACACATTACTTCGGGCTGAGTACTCGGGAGTTCGTAGAGGAGGGATTCGTAAAGGCAATCGAATCACGAATTACTCATAGGTTACCATTGTAGGATGGGTAGAATAAAATTATGGAATTGTTTTTTAAAGTATGGAAAACAGTAACTGTTTTCCGCCACTACAGTTGTCAGAATACAGAACGTTTATTGACAGAAGTTATGTACAACAAACTTGTATTGGGTCATGGATTTATTACATCAACACCGGCCTAAGGCCTTATTTGACTTGAGATATTTAATTACGATGTATCGCGTTTTAAAACGTCAGGGGTTATAACTAATATGTACAATTGAGGGTTATGCCGCAGGAAAAGGGGAAAACCCACAGGTCAGGAGTCCGAAACCCACAGGAAACGGCCGTAAGGTCAGTGAACACCCCAGCCGCCCCACATTGAAACTACTTTGTTTTCATCTTCCCGGTAAACTACAGACTGGAAATTTTGACCGTGAGTCGGGGATTAACCACATTGCAATATTCATTCGGTTTCTCATCCGTAAAATTGTTTAAATAATACCTTTTTGTAATAATTTTGTAATAATAAGCTATTGACTTGAAATTTTAAAAATGGGTCAGAACTGGATGACAATGCAATATTCACTCGGTTTGTATGACATGGTATATTATTGTATGTATGATTGAGTATAGTAGGACTACAGTATGATATGATATGAAATAAATTCGTATGGTATTTTAAATTCAATTTGGATGATGAGCTAGAGTTTCATCTAACAGTTCGTTAATTGGATTAGGGTGAGAGAAGATAATAAAACTGGTGTCAAGAATTTGCAGAGTTTTTCATTATAAACCAACAACAATCGTGAACCACTGTTACTGTATTTATTATTATGTATTAACTTCATAACTCCTCCATTTGACTCAATCAATGATAGCAGCACCACAAGAATGTGGTATCAGGTAATTTTCATTCTGCTGTAAACCCTTGTGTCTGCTTTGTGGGTGCTTTCATCCCCTTTGAATAAATAACCAAGCCGTAGGGCTCTCCTCAAGGCCTTTTCTCGAGCTTCAGTAATAATTCACACAGGAACTTTTTTTTTTTTTTTTTTTTGTAATGATTTTTATTGGCATTAACACATGTTTTACAGCCATAATATAATACATAATATAACTATTTATTTATATCTATATACATCAATTTATTTATTTGAAATGAAAATTAAAACATGAACTAAACTTCTCAAACATATACATTAATATCTTCAATATATTCATAAATGGCTCTATATATTCTAATGTTGTTTGTCGCTAGTAAGGATATGTAGTTTATAGGGGGGTTCACTTCTGGTAAGATTTTGTTCAATAGTTCGTCTCTCTCTGTATAAAACAAAGGACATGTCATCACAAGATGTTCTAAAGTGCCATCAGGGTCACCGCATCTATTGCACTGAGGGTCTTCTTGAAGCCCGAATCTATGAAGGTACGCGTCGCACACTCCATGATTCGTCCTCATCCTGCTAATAACTCGGCAGACTGGTTTCGGTATGGAGTTTTGAATAAACCAGGATCGAGATGGCACCGTCGGCTGTATGTTTTTATAAAACCCTCCTGTATCAGTAGATCTATAAATGTGTTGCCACTCTCTTTTTATTCTTCGTTTGATAATCGTGTAGTAGTCACTTGCAGGAATGTCCAGTTGTTCTATAACCGATTGGTTGGCCGCACTCTTTGCTAGGGCATCAGCTGTTTCATTCCCTTGAATACCAGAATGTCCTCGGATCCAAAGGAATACTGTCATGATGTTCGCCGTTTTCGTCTGCCATAATGCCTTAATGAGTTGTCCGATGAGAGGGTTGTCCATTCGGTTTATATTGGTCGCAGCTATTTTCTTTAAACAACTCATGGAGTCAGTGAGAAGTATCCAGGTTTGGGTATTACAGTGCGTGTTTGGTATAGTTAAAATGTATTCTAGTGCTTTTATTATAGCGATAACTTCTGCACTAAAATTTGACGCTTCTTTCGGTAGTCTGTATTTCGCTCTTACTCCATCGCTCGGGGAGTAGAAAGCACAACCTACGTTTTCACCCATTTTGGACCCGTCTGTATAGATCATCTTGCTGTTTGGCCATCGAGTTGTTATGTATGCAGTCAGTGATATGTCCACTGCCAAAATTTCCCTCTCCATTGGTCGGAAATAATGGGCCCGGATCGGTAGGATTAACTGGGGGTACTGGAGCTGGAATCTTGGTGGTTGGCTGCTTTTGTACAAATTGAAGGTCAGGTCAGAGTCATACTCTATGAAGCTGTTAACTATCGGGGGGGTTGCTTTATGGTCCCAACGGCTACTAGTCAATACTTCTGTGCTCAAGGAGCTCAGTTGTCTGACAATCGGACTATCACGTGACCTCAACCTTAACACATATCGATCAGACAGCATTTGGGTCCTTAGTCCGAGTGGCAATTCTCCCGTCTCAGCAAGTAAAAGTTCGGTTGGTGTGGTCGGAAGGCTACCCAAAATAAGCCGGAGGCACTTAAATTGGTATCTAGACGTTCTCATTAGAAGAGTTTTACACGCCTGTCCGTAGAAAATGCTACCATAGTCTAAAATTGCTCGGATCGTTGATTGATAAAACAGAAGACATATTTCTGGTTCGGCTCCCCATTTGAGGTGAGTTATGCATTTTAGAATATTATAATATTTTTCACATTTGGTTAACGTGTACTCAATATGTTTCTTCCAGGTTAGTTGTTTATCAAGCCACATTCCTAAGAACTTTACTTCTGTTCGGACCTCGAATTGGTGACCCCCCAATGTTGCTCGATTCCCTATATCCAGTTTTCGTTTTCTCGTGAAAGGGACCATGCAGGACTTGTTTGTTGAGATTTCCAATCCTTTTCTTCTCACCCATTTCATGAGGTTGGTAGTGAATGTGTCCAGAAGAACCATCCCCTCTTCTAAACTGTCGCACTCAACATATGCGCAAATATCGTCGGCAAATTGTAATAGACAGACTCCTTCGGGGATAATATCTATTATATCTCTAACATATACAGCATATAGCAGGGGGCTCAGGATATCACCTTGTGGTAGACCTTGATATATCATCCTTGAATCGATTGTTTCTCCTTCAAGTCTTAGAGATATTCTTCTGGACGACAAAAGTGCTATTATTCTGCTTGAAAATGCTTGCGGGAGTCCAGCTGCTGTCATACTGTCCCACAGTACACTGAATTGTACATTGTCGTAAGCACCAGATATATCGAGACATAAGCATAAAGTGATTTTACGATTTGCCAGCGCATGATGGATGCTGCATACCAGACTAGCTATGCTGTCGTAGGTACTTCGAGATTTTCGGAAACCGTATTGCGATTCGGGGATTTTATTTTGGCTCTCTAGATACCATTCTAACCGATTTTTTACCATTCGTTCAAATGTTTTTAATAGGCAAGATGTCAAAGATATTAATCTGTATGATTTCCATTTGTTGGGTACTTTACCCGGCTTAAGAATGGGAATGACAATGATATCCTTCCATTGGGCAGGAAACTCCCCGTCGATCCAATATTGATTGAATAACTTCAGCACCATCTTTTTGTAGCAATCTGGTAAGTGATAAAGTAGAGGATATGAAATGTCGTCGGATCCTGGAGCAGAATTGGCGTTATGTTTCATGGCAGCTTCAAGTTCAAACATAGTGAATGATTTCAGTATATAATCGCTTTCATCAAGGGCATATTCAGAGGGTTCTGGCATGCAAGGTTGTACGTATGGAGGTGCGTAGTGCTGTAGAACCTCTTGAATCCAAATGCCTTTTTTTGTTGGAGAAATGTTTGGTTTTCTGTTTTTCATCATTTTTATTCTCTGCCAGATTATTTTAATAGGGGTGGATTTGTTAAAATCTGCGCAAAATCTTGCCCAAGATTCTTTTTGGGCAGTAAAAGTAGTAGTTTGGAACTCGTTGTGTCTCATTACATAGTTCGAAAAATTTTGCCCAGTTGGATTACGTTTGTATTGATTTGCAGCCTCCTTTCTTTCCTGTCGTTTTCGTTCGCAAACGCTGTTCCACCACACAGCTTGATTATTTTTAGTAGAGATAGGTTTGCTTTCCGGTATCGATTCTATGCAAGCCTCGTTGATGGCATCCATCATCTGCTCGTAGGTCATATTTCCTCTGTTTTGACATAGTTGTAGCAATTTGTTTTGATATTTCTCCCAGTCAGCGCGATCCACCCGCCATTTTCTAGATGGAGTTGAACGGTCCGTCGTATGGAAATATTCGGATGAGATTATAATTGGTAGATGGTCTGAACCCATTGGATCTTCGAGCAGGTCCCACGAAATCGATGCAGCAATGTTAGGTGAGCATAGTGTGATGTCTATAGCTGAAACATGGGTGTGATGAGGTTTTGGTACTAAGGTTGGGCGCCCATCGTTTAGGAATATTAGATTTCCTTCATCTGCAGCTTCCAATAAGGTTATTCCTTTTCTCGTTGTGAAGCTGGAACCTAGGCTGGTATGGTGGACGTTCACATCTCCGCCTATTATTTTGGGATGCGGGACGGAGTCGAACAGATTTAACCATTCATTTTTTGTTATAGTATTTCTATCTGGGTTGTAAATGGTTATTATATTTACAAATTTATTATTGTCGAAATAGACTTTCGCTCCTATTATTTGAACGTCATTTATTGTTGCTATTTCGCTTGTTATTTCTTCATATCGTAATTTATTTTGAATGAGGAGCGCCACTCCGCCCCATCCATCATCTCGGTCGTCCCTGAGGATATTGTATCCCCGGAAGCGCAAGTTCTTATTTCTTTTCATCCATGTTTCACTTATTAGAGCCCCTGATATGTCATTTAGGTTTAAGGTATGTTCTAGCTCTCTTTTTTTCGGTAAAATTGATCTCGAATTCCACTGGAAAAGTTTCAAAATTCCCATGATTGTGATATTCGTTTATTTCCGAGTATGTATGAGTTTATTATTATTAAAACTGATGCCAATATGCACCTTATTTTTCAAGTCAGGGATCTCAATCTTTCATTTATGATTTTTTTCAAAGATTCGTTGTTTGTTTTCTCCTTTATGTGAGGTTTAATAGCTTCAATTACCGACAATATAAGTTCTGTTAGTTCTAATTCTTCAAAGTTTGCAGATTGCAATGAATTTCTTACTTTGGGGTTCGTGGCGTGCGGGTTATTCTTTATAAAACCTCCTTTTTCATTTTTTCTGGTTGGTTCAGTCATTAGCATTTTCGTTAAATTGAATGGATTATGATTTATCGGTTCAGGACTCTTACGTTTATTTCGCTGAGCTGTTACGTACGATCTGAAAGAGTGGGAGTCCTTTTGGATCTCTGGGAAGTTCGTGAAATCGGACGGGTCAACTACTGTTTTTGAGTAGCTTCGAGCATTGATGGAGTTTCTGGCTTCGGAATATGAAATGTTTTGATTACTCATGATGGTTTTTATTTTTTTTTCGGTTTGAAATTGATTGCATTCTGTATGGTTTGAAGCAGAGTGACTCAGTTTACAATGGATACAGATTTTGGCTGCCGCGTCACATTTTTTACTGTCGTGAGACGTATTTCCGCAATGTTCGCACCGGGCTGTTCCTTTACATTGGTCCGTGTAATGTCCGTACCGCCAACACGACTTACATTGAACAACCTTCTGTATGTACGGAACCACGTCACATCGGACGTGAAATAGGTATATTGATGTAGGACAGTACTGTCCTCTAACTGTGATGCTGACAGATTGGGTAGGTACGAAGGATTCAATTTTTGTAGTGGTGTCGACGATCCGACGACTCAGTCGTTTAGCTTCCATGATTTCTAAAGTTCTTCCGTTGCAATCACGGGTGTATGTTTTGACTTCGTCTTCAGATATTGACGCACTAACTCCACGAATAATACATTTACGTTTGAGTAAATATGAAGGAATAGTCGCTTTGAATTGTCTGGTTTCTAGATGGTGTGATTCGATTAGTTTATTTGCCGATACGTAATTTGATAATTCGATCTTTATTCTATTTCTTCCGATGTTTGTTATTGATTTAACGTGTTCAGATATTGTGGGATGTATTTGGTGTATCAATTTACCAATGGACATGGGATGGATCCGTCCTATACCTGATTCGGCTGCGTCAGTACTTACGATGTGTACGTGGAACGGCCCGTTGTCTTCCTGTCGGTATTTTACAATTTCTATTTCTTCATCTTTATCCATTTCAGTAACATCTGTTTTATCAGGAGGTTTATTCCGATCGTTCTCCTCGTTTCCTACCATATTGGCGGATACGTGAAGATGTTTTCACTGATCAGACGAATCTAATCACTACGCGTATCTACGTCGGTAAGTCGAAAGGCACGGTTAATATAAACACGCGAGATAACAGGCTGCTTGAGGTCTTGACCGAACGAGAGCTCGAGCACAACTGACACAGGAACTTAGATACCGTTCTAACACTTGAAATTTATGCCTCTTCAACTCTGTTCCTTTACAAGCTATCCACGTAGCCCCGAACAAGGTGAAGAAAACTTAGGGGTTAAAATTTAAAAAATTACTTCGGGATGGAAATGAGGCGACGCTGAAGTGTTTTGGTTACTCAATTGTTTCATCAGGTTACTCTGTAATTACATGATGGAATAAGAAAAATAGTTATGATTTAATTAACCCCAATTTTTCTAAAATCGGAGGAATTTTCGTTGGTATAGTGTTCCACGATCGAGCGTGATGACGATTATCGCAGATAAATAATCCGATAGCGATTGATGAATTAACAATAATTTAATTAAGATTAGCAGCGAGATTTCTAGTTAGCGAGCTTTGGTCGTGGAGGATAAACGGAAGAGCAACTATTGCAGCGTCATCGATGTCAATCTACCTTCAATTTCCTGGTAGTAACTTATCGTGGTAATGATTTAATCCATCCGCAGGTTTTTCTATACGTTTGGGGCGAAAAATAAACTCCCAGCAGTCGATTTGTCTTAATGGCCGAACCATGTAGCTGACGTTGAGATCTAAATGTTTTTGTTCAGCCAAACGTGCAGGTGTCGATTTGATGGATAGACGTGACCTAGACGATCCAAATACCTACCAAACCAGATCCAGGGACATTGGTAACAGGTACAACGGCCATATTTGCAACCAACGAAACGTCAAACGCGTGAATCAGATTAGCATGTTACACGAAATTATGTGGGACACCAACAAATTATCTTTTATTTTATTTATTTATTTAGGTAGTATGTTGTACACTTTACTATTTACAAAAGGAGATTATCTCAAGTAGGTACAATTATATAAACAACATCATTGTGAGACAATAGGCAACAATCCTGTGGCGCCTCACAAGAGAAGTCCCAAGCTACTCATTTGAACATAAATTAATATCATACTGACGTAGGTACTTCTATGACTAAAACACACAAAAAAAGCCTTCCGGTTATCCAACTTTATATACATACTGGTAATTATCCGTAGGTATTGCAAGATCGGTTGGACCAGTCCCATGACATGACATAGGCTATTATACATTGTATAATAGCCTAAGCTTGTCAGGTTGGAAAACTTTCCCAGCTTGGTAGAAAACATACAACAAACTTCTCAGTTTGCGATGGACTGTTTCCATAATTTTTCTCCACAACAGGTAACATCCTCCATAACAACACCCAGGTAACGATAGCTCTGGACCCTCGCTAGTGGCGGACACGCACCTACATCTTGAAGGATCGTTACACAATTTGTAATGTGCAACACCTAAATTATAAATTATTTATAATCTGAAGTATTCAAACTATCTTTTTGCGACCCTAGTAAATATTTAGTTTTGCTGGAATTCAGAATAAAAAATAAAAAACGTTGAAAAAATCATATCTTGAGAACGTATCGAGATAAAAATATGCGGTTGGTGGTATTTCACTCAATTTTTCATGTAATTTTACGGAAAATCTTTTTTGCATCCACGAGTGGATCACCTCTTATAAGCCTGATGAAGCGAACCATTTGTAAATCACTTTTCCGTAAATCACATGAAGACTGTCCCAGTTACAACAGCATCAGTGTTGATCTCAAGAATTGGAAATTCGTACAGTAATTAGTGAAAATATCCAACTATTTGAACATGAAATGCAAAAACTCATCCAACATCAATTATTATGTTTAATACAAATATCATTGGGAGAATATCAAAATTTGATATGTTAGGGAACGTGAGATTAAACTAGGGTTAAGGCTGGTTAGCGAAAGCCAGAGAAGTCGTTGTGGCAGCTCCAATAATTATTAGCGATTGCACGTAACGGGGTGGTTACAGCCGTTGCCTTGGAAACTAGAGATGGGCGATCTGACTCAACTCATGTCATACATAACTCATCGCTCACCCCCCCCCCCCCTCCCCTTTGTCAAGTAAGGCGTCATTTTCCGGTTAAATAAAGGATGCCAAGCAACAATTAAACCTTGTATTTACAATTATTGTATTTACAAGTATCTATTATAAGTAGATGAGAATTATGGTTCACCTGCATGGTGGGGGGGGGGGAGCATAGAACAGAAAAGAACCGAAGAAAAAAAGATTTCGAATACTGAGGAAAATAGCGCAGTTTTCTCGCAAAATAGCCCAAATGGCTAGGTATATCTAGCCAAATCTGGCAACACTGAGAGAACTTTAGAGAACTGAGAGAAAATTAGCAGTCGGATCGATTGCTAATCTGATTGAGGAATAGCACTATCGAACGAGATCCCTCGCCAAGTGGCTACCTCCGATCTGAAGTCTGAACCACCCCAGCGATCCCGCTCAGATCGTTGATCACTTGGAGCGGTGTTAGGAGCTGATCCGATCCCCCCCCCCCCCATCCGAAAATCCGGGGGGAGAGCCAGAGCCGGCGGTGATCGAACGATCCCGATCCTACTCGGTTCGTCATTGAAGGAGGAAGAGCTACCGCTCTTTTTTCGTGAGTCATCGTTCGCTCACTCACGTTCAAGAGCTAATTAGCTCTTGAACGTGAGGGAGCGAACGATGACTTACGAAAAAAGAGACTAGTTCTTTAGTTTACTAACTCATGAGCGGATCGCCCATCTCTATTGGAAATGCTATCGCACCTTATTCGATCACTGGCGTTCTGTTTTCTGTTCTGTTTTTCTGCGTTCTGTTTTTTTTTTTTTTCGAATATTGTTGGAATACGGTGGTGAAAAAAGGGGTCAAAACTTTTCAGTTGAAGATGAGAGGATCTCATCAGTGCAGAAGTTCATAAGTGTTATAGAAAACAAAAAAACCGATGGCGTGTCGCTTCGCCAGCAAAAGGATGCGTGGGAGGCACTGGGGAGGATTTTCAACGCCAACGCCTCTATTCCCCGTTCAGGTAAGCACATAACTAGAAGTAATAATTTATTATAATAATTAATAATAATTTAATAATTAAGTATTTCTTCGAAAGAAACCAAGTATTTCTTCGAAAATTCGCTCTTATAAGAGCGAATTTTCGAAGAAATACTTGGTTTCATGTAAAATGTCTTCATTAAAGAACATGAGATCCATGAAGTACATCTCAAGTATCAACCACGTTTCTTCATCTTCAAAGTGCTCCAGTTTGAGAGCGGAATAAGATAATATCTATATTATAGCGTTTCTGACTCAACCATCTTAGTCAGAGTGTAAAAACCTTTAAAATTATGTGTCACTTACTGGACCGTTTCATTTTTGGAATTTCGTGGGTGACCCCCCCCCCCCCCCCGCAGCTCTTGGATATTTGAACTCTAAACACGACGGTGAAGTCAGAATTGCGATATCTCATTCCGTTATCCGATTAGAGCCGACTTAACATGAAGAATATATCAAGGTAAAAATAAAAGTTTTACTCCCAACAAGAAATTCGAAGTTTTTAACAGGTGTAGAGTACACTTGTTGATGAATGAATCCCCTCACGAAAAAATCCATTGGTGTAATGTGGGGTGATCTTGTGGGCCATGAAACCCTCATCATCCCTAGCCGTCCCTTCTACGGACCCCTAGTCACCCCCCCCCCCCACCATACCGCTTCCACGGCCCCCTGGACGCCGCTTCCACGGCCCCCTAGACGCCGCTTCCACGGCCCCCTAGTCGCCCCGGCGGCCCGCCTAGCCACGGCGCCCGGGGCGTTCTCCCAGTCACTCCACCCACGCGGCGGCCCTCATTAGCCCGATATGAACGTAATGGGACAAGAAACTGAAGTACCTGCTGAACATGTTCAGCAGGTACTTCAGTTTCTTGTCACATTTATTTATTGCAATGAATGTCAACTAAATTTTATTCGACTTTGATAAACTCAACTGAATTATTCCTCGTCGGAAAACTGAAAAAAAAGAAATAATTGGTTTTATGTAAAACGTCTCCATTAAAGAACATGATGTCCATGAAGTACATCTCAAGTAACAACCACGTTTCATAATCTTCAAAGTGATCCAGTTTGAGAGCGGAATAAGATATAGCAATTCTGACTTCCCCATCTTATTCAGCGTGTAAAAACCTTTAGAATGAGGTGCCACTTGACAGAGTTTAATGTTTGCAATTTATGGGTAAACCCCCCACCCCATCCCCAAAACCCCCCTCAGATTTTGTACATTTCAACGCTGAACACGACGGAGAAGTCAGAATTGCGATATCGCGTTCCGTCAACAGATTAGAGCAGATTAACCATGAAGAACGTATTTTAGGTATTTTAGAAGTAGGTACTCAAGTTCACGAACGAAATTAGGTATCGCAATTCTGACTTCACGATCGTATTCAGCGTGTGAAAACCTTTAAAATGTGACTGCAGACTTTCATTTTTCGAAAATTCGAGTTTTAAACATTTTGGACCAAGAACAATAGCTACCTTTTCTGCGAAAATTCGCTAATGATGTTTAAATTATATTAGTTACATAAAAAAGTATCAGATATAATATACAGGGTGTCCCAAGAGTTGTCCCCCCCCCCTTCAAAAATCGTCCAAATGGAAATGAACAAAAAAAAGGTTTGTAGGGTTTTTTTTAATATAATTCTCCATTTCCTTTTCCTCCTCCTTTCTCAACCGGACTGGGAACCGGCTATGGTGGAGTTAAAAAGAAATAAAAACGAACACTTCTTTAAAAAAAATAACAATTCTACCCCCTGGTTGGGGGGAAAGAAAAGGATAAAAAGGACTTCAAAGTAGTTGCTCAAAATGTCCTCCTCGTTGCTGGAAGCAAAGCTCGGCGCGACGAATCCAATGCTCCTTGATCGCCTGCGCAATGGAACTTACTTCAAGCGATCGAGTGCTGCAACGATTCTTCATTGAAGTAGCTCCACAGTACGAATAGGAGTGAGATCTGCGTAGACCTTGTCTTTCAGATACCCCCAAAGAAAGTAGTCAAGTGGCGTGAGGTCTGGTGAACGAGGAGGCCAAGATTCGGGTCCTTGACGATCTATCTAGGGATAGCAAAAAAAATGAAAACATTGATGTATGATTGCCATCCCTAGACCTATCCACCTCCCCGGGAATCGACGATTCAAGAAGCGGTGACGTGATTAGCAGGAGCACCATCTAGTTGTATCCACATTCTGGCACGAGTGGCGAGCAGTACTTTTTTTTTTTTTTTTAACTTTCTTTATTGGCATCAGTATGTAACCTTACAGCCAGCGGTCCACATCATAGGTGATACTAATATATATACATAAATTATAAAAGGTGATTTACAAAATTAAATTTTACGCTGAATGTCACAAAAGAAATTGAAAATAATTTTATAAACTGCTTCACTACCTTCAAGTAGTAACAGATCCAAATTAAATGGACTTTTGACTATTCCAGTGAGGCTGTCGAGCATGTGTGACCTACAAGTGTTGTAGCGTGGGCAAAGGAAAATAAGGTGCTCTAAATCCTCTGTATTACCACAAAAATCGCACGCACTATCACTGGATTGACCTATTTTGTGGAGGTAGGACTTGCATATACCATGGCGGCTTCTCAACCGAGACAGCGTAGAGTAAAAGCTCTTCTCTTTTACGCCCATTGTCAGGTACCACGGTGACCTCGGGACTGACGGGAATATATCCCTGTGTCGGTTTGCTGATGGGTAGGCATTATGGTATTTTTGTCATCGTTCGTGCAGCTGAGTTCTGAACCGAGGTTTGAAATCAGTGTAGGGTAAAGTGATTGTGGTGGTGTCCCCAAAGAGGACTCCATTTTTCGCTAAGTGGTCCGCAGTCTCATTTCCTTTTATTCCGATGTGTGATTTGATCCAAATGAATTTCACATTTATATCACGACGTGCCAGCTGCGATAACCGCGAAAGAACGTGAATTGACAGGTGGGAGGCTTTCACTGACGGACCCATGTTTTTCAGAGACTTGATGACGCTTTGGGAGTCAGACACGATAAAAATAGTACCCGGTAGCACTATTTTATCTATCGCGAAATTAAGAGCTTCAATAATCGCTGTGATCTCACATGTATATATAGAAGCGCACACGTGCATCGAAAAGCATAGAGATGAGTTGGAACACTACTCGTAGAAACCACAGCCATATCCGACGTGTGTCTTTGACCCATCCGTGTAGAATACTCCACGAATCAGCTCTTCCTTACTAAGGATTTTTCTCACTATTTGTTCCGCTTCTGACCG
The DNA here is from genome assembly GCA_963920205.1 of Stenodema calcarata. Lineage (NCBI taxonomy): Eukaryota > Metazoa > Arthropoda > Insecta > Hemiptera > Miridae > Stenodema > Stenodema calcarata. The sequence goes on from OY986051.1 coordinate 701,352, forward strand.
ACAGGTGTTAACGGTCATATGTGGGATCATTACACGCGGCACGCGTATAGAATCCCGGTATGGTATAAGAAACTGTGCTGGTTTGGGACTTGTATGCACGAGTTCCGTCAATGGAGACAAGTGTACAAAACTGTCACAGAGTAGTGGAGCCTTTTTCTTTTGCCAATATTCTTTAGTCAGTACCTTGATAGACAGCTGAGCTACTTTCGAGAACACGGTATGATGTTTAGCATACAACGCCATAAGAAACCTGTCTGACAACATGACACGTCTAGCAAAAGGTGGGGGCCCCTACTTCAAAGTGAAGGACATGGATCGGTGTAGACGGTAGTAAACCAAGAACCAATCTCAGACATCTATTTTGGATTTTGTCTCACTTTGCAAGGGCTGAATTACTGGCGTTACCATACAAAATACTCCCATAGTCGATTATACTACGAACCGTAGACCGGAAAATCATCAGTGACTCATTACTTCTTCTAGTAAATCGGGGAGAACCTCCCGGAGGAACCCCAGGAATCAATCACCGGTAAGGGAGCCGCCATAAAAATACGGCCCAATCAAGAGGTTGCCGACGAGACCACACCAAACGTTTGTGTATACGACGACTTGGTGGCGAGTTTGAAACGTTACCCAAGTCCGGAAGTTCCACCTGTTCAGCATGCCGTTATTGGTGAACTTGGATTCATTCGTCCAAAGACACACACCCAGGAATTCGGGGACTTCCTCAATAAGGACGTTCGCTGTGGCGAGGAAATCAAGGCGACGCTCTTCATCCCCATCTCGTAATCCCTGAACGGTACTGGCACGATAGGGAAAGAAGTTGAAGTGTCGAAGAACACGCTGGATATACCGAGGAATTCGCTAGATCGACGGAGGGAACACGACCGATTCTCTTGAAAGAACAAGAGAATGTTCAGTTCCACGTCAACTGAACAAACTGTGGGGCGCGCGCCAAGGTATTTCGAGGGGCCACTGATCCGGATCGTTGAAAATCCCTCACAGCGAGTCTGATGGTTTTCTTATCGGAATGGCGTCCATTCGGGTGTTGCTCACGATAGCTCACACCTGCTCGACGAACGACTCTACCGCACTCAAAGAAGATTCGGACCATAGCAGCCCTTTCTTCCATTGAGTAACGAGTGGTAGGAGCACGAAGCATGATGGAGCACGCAGACAGAACTAGGGAATTTGAGCTGTGTCCAGTGGATGAGTTGACAAGGTGTTGTTTTATCGGTTTCGTGATTGGCTAGAAACATCAACTCTTTGGTGTTTCCAAACATCAGATGATCTTTGGTTGTGTATACACATACATACATCAGGTACACGTACATACACGTACATACAGGTACACGTACACATACATACATCAGGTACACTTACCTCGAACGGTTGTAAACATCAAGGGCATTTTGAGCAACTAACTTGAAGTCCTTTTTTTCTTTTTCTTTCCCCCCAACTAGGTGGTAGAATTGTTAATTTTTTAAAGGAAGTGTTCGTTTTTATTTCTTTTTAACTCCACCATAGCCGGTTCCCAGTCCGGTTGAGAAAGGAGGAGGAAAAGGAAATGGAGAATTATAAAAAAAAAAACAAAAAAAAAACATTCCGCACCTTCGTATCATCGAAGCTCATCCTTGGATGGCTGATGTACTTACCAAGTGATATAAGATAACTATAATTTTATTTCATCACTGTGCACATTCTTTTAGTGGCTGCGTTGAAAGATAAGGATGGAAATATGAAAAGGAATGTGAAAAAAAGAAGATGCAATTCGCTGCCACCTTCAGACATGCCAGAAGAAAAAGTGGCGCTTCTGGAAATTATGTGCCATCAAGCCACCGGGTTTGTGAGTCAGAATGACAAAGACGCGTCACATTTTGGTAAGATTTATTATTATGAACAGATTCTGTTCTGTGTTTTACGAGTAGCTATGTATAGTATATTATAATAAGTATATTATATTTATGTACATTATGTAGGTATAAGTAGTAAACTATTGACATGTTTGCAGGATCTTGAGTTGGGTGGCCTCAACAGAAAAAGCCCAAACAACAATCATGTTCTGTGTCTCCTTGCATAATTTCACCGTCGCAAGGTCATTTATCATTTGAATCAATAATGTTATTTACTCGTATGTGACGTCTGTTTTATAACTTTGTAAATTAATAAGGTTCGTGTTTCTTTATTTTTGGCTTTAACAGTGTCATTTAGCCATGTGAGATTTACAGATTTAGTTAACAATAATTGACTTGCATAGGTAGTAACTTGTACAAGTAGGTATATCTTAAAGCAAAAGTAGGTAATATCTTAAAGTGATATTACGGGAACAACATAGAGTGTAAGATGTAAGATGAAACAATTTGCAACCGAATCACACTTCGATTTCGGCATCCCTCATGAAGGCGATTAACTCTTTATAAATGTCCATGTTTTTTGAGCCGATAATACTTGAATAGTTAAATGGCTGAGTTATAAATTTAACTATTTTCTTGAAAAACATGTTCCTTACATTATCATATTCAGTGCAAATCATTATTAAATGTTTAAAGTTTGGAAAGATTCTCCACAGTTGGCACACTGTTCAGTTTCGGATAACCCTAATCTATGCTTATATTCCTGGCTGAGTCCATGAGCCCATTCCTGGCTGAATCCATAATAAGGTTCGTGTTTCTCTTTGTCTTTTCATTCGCAAAAGTAAACATCTACAAGGAAGTAGAAAATAATAAAAACTGAACATCTAAACAAAATGAAGGCTGGGATATTTTGACAACATAAAACCAGAAAAATTTTCAAGTTACTTTGGAACATTATGGAATGCCAAGAAACAGTTTTTCTTTTTAGTCAGACACAAATTGATGTCACTGAATGTTTTTTTTTTTTTTGTTTTGATTAAGGTACCTACATTCCTTTCATATTACAGGTGTACCTATTGTTCACAATGAAAAATGCCACATTTCTTTGGGTAGGTACCTAGGGAATTTCCTCACAGTACGATGTTGACATTTCGCCTACTGTTTGCTATATTTTCATTTACTCGTTATCAGAAAGCTTTTCACAAAACTAACCCCTGGTCACTGGTGACAGTCGGAGAGTTGAATCTCAGGGCGAGTCCTCAGGTTTGTATCTACATTTTGATGTAGTATATATCGTGATTTGGTATATTTCACCTAAGGTTTCGTAAAATGGAATCCGCGGGGGTTTTTCTCCGAAAATGTGTATTTTTCAAAAAAAAAAAAGATTTCTGAATTTAAAACGATAAAACTCACTTTTTGAGATTTTATGTCTTTACTCTGGCACATAACTCGAAAAACGTTACACAAAAGCGTCACAGAAATCGTCACGAAAATTTCTGATGATTTTCGCTTACAACCGATTCGGTGCTACGGAACTTTATCTTCGCCAGTTATCATCGTACAAAAATCGTTCACCACTCGTTGGATAGCTCTCGATTTACCTAACCATAACCATAATATTATTACGTTAACCACTGCGGAGTGCGTGGCCGACAAGCTGCGGTATGAGCGTGATTGTTTAAATAATTGTTTACACACAGGTGATCATTCTCAATAACCAAAGCGAAAACGAAACAACAGGAACCTAATTTCGTCATATCAAATCAACCAAAGAAGTTTGGAGAAATCTACGAAGTTGAGAGATGAACTCGTCTCCGAAATGGACTCGTCCAAAAACAACAACGATCCGCGACGCTGTAATAAAGCTGACCTCGATAGTTAAGGCTTTATTGAACAAAATTCAGGCATAGAATGAAATGAATAATTTGAATCGCGTAATTGTTGTGTGGTCCATAGCAACTCGAGAGGAAGCACAAATAATGTTTGTGAGTTTATCACATTTTCCCCCCCTTTCGTTTCAATAGCGAACGTAATCCTCCAAGTATCTGGGTGGTCGCCTGTTCCTCTGCGGATGTGCCCTTGGAGCATCTGGCCCTGGAGAAGGTTCGGGGCTGCCATCTGATGGTGCTACTGTTTGGGGCTCTTGAGGCACCGACATGAGCTCAGGAGGCTCTACTTTAGTCCTGGAGCCGAGGCCGAAAATGGGTGTTCATTTTAGGAGAAGGTTTGATATAAAATTATGAAAATCTAGTCAATTCTGAGTAAGAAAATCCAAGTCTGCCATTTCAAAGCGGTTGCTTTCAAAAATGGCAGCCATTTAAAAAGTGACGAAAACGCACAAACATGACCTGTCTTTAGGATGGATGGAACTTTTATAGATGATAGATTATGTCCAAACATAGATGTTTTCACCAGTCTGCCACTTTCAACCGGTTGAAAATGCGTGGCAGACTCAATTTCAAAAATTGCATTTTTCGGGTGTAAAATTTACAGTATTTGGGACGCCTCAAATTTTCACACATGATTATATATGCCCAAATAAGGAGTTTGAGACTTGTCTGCCAATCTAAAGCAGTTGAAAAGTAATGGCAGACTTGAATTGAAATATTGCCAAATTTGGTGATAAATTTCATCAGTTTTAGGAAGATTCAAATTTCAATACGTTAAAGTACCTGTGGTATGAGAGCAATAGACCATGGTCTGCCTTGCCTAGCCAGTTGCTTTCTACCGACAGACTGAAATGCAAAAATTGCCAAATTACTGATCAAAATTTTGTGATTTTAGGATGCTTCAAATTTCGGCTCAACATTGTTCTCCTGCAATAAGACTGAAAAAGAGTAGTCTGCCTTCAGTATCCCGTTGTTTAAGTTAGGCAGACTGAAATTGAAAAATTGCAATTTTCAAGGTCAAAATGAATGTATTTTGGGAAAGTTGTAATTTTGGCATGTGATACTAGCATGTTAGTGTAAACTTTTTGACGCAGTCTGCCATCAATATTCCGCTGCCTTCTGGCGGCAGACTGAACTCAAACGTGGGAAAACAGAAATAATTTCAATTATTGACCATTTTTATGGTAAAAATGCATCTTCTTTAGGACGATTCAAATTTTGGCACATGATACTACATTGTAAGAAGAAACTTTGTGACATGGTCTGCCATCAATATCCAACTGATTTTTTCGGCAGACCAACAATATTAGGTATCTTACTTACATAATATGTTACAATTTGCCATCCCTCAACACCTTTATTAGCTGCAAGTAATTTTTTCTACATCCATTTTCCTTCATGTCCGACTGTAGAAAATATCTTTAATTTATAAATGAAACAAGGGAGAAGCAGAAAACAGAATGGGAAAACACTAAACTTCGCGTCGAAAACGGCCGTTAGGTGGGTCCCGGGTAGCCGCCCAAAAAGCCTTATCCAGTCCGACTTGAGTATCTTGGGAATGAGTTGGTAAAAACTGACTCAGCCGTATACTTGGGAGTGAGACTGGATAACCAAATGACGTGGAATGCTCATATAGAACAGGCTGCTGGTAAGGGGAGAGCAAGAATGAAACTGCTGAACCGTGTTGCAGGGGCCACCTGGGGTGCTTCGCAGGACTTATTAAAGATGACATACACTACATACGTAAGACCTGCAATGATGTATGGCTGCGAGGCTGCCGTCACTGCATCAGCAACTGCCAGGGATAAGCTAGAGAGATCGCAAAATATTGCATTGCGAAGTATTACTGGAGCGGCAAAATCTACTCCTGTTGCAGCAATGCAGGCCCATACAGGAATTGAACCCCTAACAGAAAGGATTGATGCTGCAGCAATAATGCTAAATGAAAAGCTTAGGCGATCCAGCATCCCATACTGGAGAAATTATAGCGCACCCCATACAAGGCTCATATCCCAGTTAAACTTCACACATGTCGTTGAAAATAAGGTGAGAGACCTGAACCTGAACCTTGGAAATCCTGAGCCTCTCCCACCCATTACAAATCACCAGTCCTTTTCTTACAACCTCGATCTTGTAGGAGGTGCATCCAAAAATTCCGCAACTCCAGCAGAACTCAAAGCAGCGTTCCTCGAGACTAGGCAGCTACGATACCCGTCTTCAAACTGGCTGCATGTCTACACAGATGGTTCAGCGGATGGAGCTGTGAGAAACGGGGGAGCTGGTGTCTTTTCGACAATATTCGAGCTGAGTGAGCCAGTTGGAGCGTGTGCCACAAATTTTGATGGCGAGATAGCTGCAGTATTGATGGCCTTGCGGGAGATACAAACACGAAGATTGCAGCAGACCGTTATATTTGTCGACTCCCAGGCTGCCATGCTCGCACTGGGCTCAGCTGCAACTCCTGCCCCCTCACGAGCAATTCATGAATCTTTAGAAGTGCTGGCCCAGATTAGGGAATATGGCGGGGTCGTCCACCTCCAGTGGACACCGAGCCACTGTGGTGTAAAAGGCAATGAAGAAGCAGACCGGCTGGCAAAAGCAGGTGCCTTGAAAGCTCAGCCGGATCCACCACAGTCACTGCACACTGCCAAAAGACAAATAGCAGCCGCCATAGCATGTCGCACCAAGGAAAGATTGGTGGCCGCGAGTGCAGGGAAAGACTGGGAGTCCCTCATGGCAGAGGATGGCCAGATTTCCCAAACCCTACCACGGCGAATGTCAGTAGCTCTGTTCAGAATGCTAACTGGCCACGACTACCTCCAAAAGCATCTAAATAGATTGAGGATAGTCGACTCGCCAATCTGCCCATTATGTAGTCAGGGGGAAATGGACGCCCGCCACCTCATGGAGTGCGCAGCACTGGAAGGGGTCAACGGGTCCACACCGGAGGAAACTGCGTGTGAGAGGTACTGGGCAGCAAGACGTCTAATGCAATCAAGGACGGGCGTAGGAGGAAAAAAAGAAAAAAAAAAAAAAAAAAAAAAAGGTAGCCGCCCAGAATAAAACTGCCTTTTTTTCATCTTCCAGGTAAACTACAGTCTAGAAATTTTAACCGTCAGTCGGGGATAGACCACATTGCAATATTCACTCGGTTTCTCATCTGTAAAATTGTTTAAATAATACCTTTTTGTAATAATACAAATTAAATTTTGATGCTGAGCTATTGACTTGAAATTTTAAAAATAGGTCAGAACTGGATCACAATGCAATATTCACTCGGTTTTTTGTCTGTAAAATTGTTTAAATAATACCTATTTGTTTAAACAAATGAAATTTTGATGATGAGCTAGATACTTGAAATTTTAAATATAGGTCAGAAATGGATGACATTTCAATATTCACTCGGTTTGTATGACATGGTATGAGTATGGTATGGTATATTATTGTATGTATGATTTGGTATAGTACAGTATGGTATGATAGGAAAGAAATTCGTATGGTATGGTATGAGTACGGTGAGAATATGGTATGGTGCCGATTTGCAACACAGTCTGGTATAGGCAGAAGGGAGTTTATTTTTCTATGGCCATAGATTTAGGCAAGTTTAGTTATTTTCCATTGTACATTGGTAACATCAACCGAATCCAGAAATAACATTATTTTGTTTACTTTTCCAACAATTTTGATTATTTATTTATCGCCACATTGCATCCGACATTTGGACATTTCACCGCTGAACACGACGGCGAAGTCAGAATTGCAATCTCGCATTACGTCCTAAAATGGACGAAGCGATTAGGAAGAAGTTGAACGAAACGAAACCTATCCATATAAACTTCACGAATCTGAAGACATACGTAATCCCATTAAAATTTAATAAGTTAATATTAACTCACAAACAGTACCTTAAGCGGACGAGGCGAAATACATTGGCATGACTCTCGACTGCAAGCTGAGGTGGAAAGCCCATGTAAAGAAAAAGAAATAAAAAACATACCGTTCTATATGAATTTTTCGAGATATGAGATTTTCAAATTTTCAAAATTCGTTTTGAACCCCTTCCCCTTGACCTAGGGTTATGAAAAGTTTCGAGGACCATTGAAAAAATTTCGTAATTTTAACTCAACGCTAACTGGGCAAAGTGCCGCGGACGGCGTACGGCGGACGGACGGATTTTTTTTTATTCGATCTTGAAACGTAAACCAACAAATTTTGAGGGGGGGTTAAAATTTTTTTTTCTTTGGGCGATTCCAAAGGTTCATTATCGAAGATAATAAACCAAAATGAAGTACGAGGTACGCGGTGTGGGTGTGACAGGGGGCGCAGAGACATAAAAGGTCTCGTCGTATGACGCACTAGTTGGCTCCTGCCAGCCGTATTACGTCATACGCTCGTGCGTCATAGGCTCTGACGTACTTGTTGGCCTCCTGCTAGCCGTCTTACGTCATACGCTCGTGCGTCATAGGCTATGACGCACTTGTTGGTCTCCTGCCAGCCGTCTTACGTCATACGCTCGTGCGTCATAGGCTCTGACGTGCTTGTTGGCCACCTGCCACCCGTCTTACGTCATACGCTTGTGCGTCATTGGCTCTGACGCACTAGTTATCCTGCCAGCCGTCTTACGTCATACACTCGTGCGTCATAGGCTCTGACGTACTTGTTGGCCTCCTGCTAGCCGTCTTACGTCATAGGCTATGACGTGCTTGTTGGCCACCTGCCACCCGTCTTACGTCATACGCTTGTGCGTCATTGGCTCTGACGCACTAGTTATCCTGCCAGCCGTCTTACGTCATACACTCGTGCGTCATAGGCTCTGACGTACTTGTTGGCCTCCTGCTAGCCGTCTTACGTCATAGGCTATGACGCACTTGTTGGTCTCCTGCCAGCCGTCTTACGTCATACGCTCGTGCGTCATAGGCTCTGACGTACTTGTTGGCCACCTGCCAGCCGTCTTACGTCATACGCTTGTGCGTCATTGGCTCTGACGCACTAGTTATCCTGCCAGCCGTCTTACGTCATACGCTCGTGCGTCATAGGCTCTGACGTACTAGTTGGCCTCCTGCCAGCCGTCTTACGTCATACGCTCGTGCGTCATAGGATCTGACGTAATTTCCCGCCGGTCGCTTGTGTTCTGACGTGATCTGAGGGAAAGGGTGAATCAAGGGAACAAATTTTTCCCGTTTCAGTTTATGTGCCAAAGCAAAGACATGAAAATGTCAAAAAAATGTGTAAATAGGTACCTAAGCCCAACTGTAATGTCAATTTTCTGACAATGAGTTTTCGACTATAGTTTTCATACCTTTTTACTTAAGTACTTATTGAAATTTGAGACTGATAGTGAGCTGTTTGCAAATAAAAAGTCTGATAACTTCATTAGGTACATCTTATTAATCTATTTTCAAGTTCCGATTCACAGTTGAATGTGTTTTATTTAGATGTCGTAAAATTCGAAAACGATGGAATGACGAAAAACCTGTCGACTACTGACTCAAGTGATACTGTCGACTTCTAACACATGTAGGTCGACTACTAGTGCAAAACCATGTCGACTACTGAAGAAAATGTTGGTCACTGGTATCGACTACTACCTAGAGCATTGGGATTTTTTACAAAACTTCTTTTTCCCTTTTCAAACCATGTTGAATAATATTTCCCGCTGCCAGGTCTTTTAGGAAAGGATCTTGGGTACACAATGAACAGGTTTGCAATGAGAAAAAAACCGAGTGAATATTGAAATGTCATCCATTTCTGACCTATATTTAAAATTTCAAGTATGTAGCTCATCATCAAAATTTCATTTGTTTAAACAAATAGGTATTATTTAAACAATTTTACAGACAAAAAACCGAGTGAATATTGCATTGTGATCCAGTTCTGACCTATTTTTAAAATTTCAAGTCAATAGCTCAGCATCAAAATTTAATTTGTATTATTACAAAAAGGTATTATTTAAACAATTTTACAGATGAGAAACCGAGTGAATATTGCAATGTGGTCTATCCCCGACTGACGGTTAAAATTTCTAGACTGTAGTTTACCTGGAAGATGAAAAAAAGGCAGTTTTATTCTGGGCGGCTACCCGGGACCCACCTAACGGCCGTTTTCGACGCGAAGTTTAGTGTTTTCCCATTCTGTTTTCTGCTTCTCCCTTGTTTCATTTATAAATTAAAGATATTTTCTACAGTCGGACATGAAGGAAAATGGATGTAGAAAAAATTACTTGCAGCTAATAAAGGTGTTGAGGGATGGCAAATTGTAACATATTATGTAAGTAAGATACCTAATATTGTTGGTCTGCCGAAAAAATCAGTTGGATATTGATGGCAGACCATGTCACAAAGTTTCTTCTTACAATGTAGTATCATGTGCCAAAATTTGAATCGTCCTAAAGAAGATGCATTTTTACCATAAAAATGGTCAATAATTGAAATTATTTCTGTTTTCCCACGTTTGAGTTCAGTCTGCCGCCAGAAGGCAGCGGAATATTGATGGCAGACTGCGTCAAAAAGTTTACACTAACATGCTAGTATCACATGCCAAAATTACAACTTTCCCAAAATACATTCATTTTGACCTTGAAAATTGCAATTTTTCAATTTCAGTCTGCCTAACTTAAACAACGGGATACTGAAGGCAGACTACTCTTTTTCAGTCTTATTGCAGGAGAACAATGTTGAGCCGAAATTTGAAGCATCCTAAAATCACAAAATTTTGATCAGTAATTTGGCAATTTTTGCATTTCAGTCTGTCGGTAGAAAGCAACTGGCTAGGCAAGGCAGACCATGGTCTATTGCTCTCATACCACAGGTACTTTAACGTATTGAAATTTGAATCTTCCTAAAACTGATGAAATTTATCACCAAATTTGGCAATATTTCAATTCAAGTCTGCCATTACTTTTCAACTGCTTTAGATTGGCAGACAAGTCTCAAACTCCTTATTTGGGCATATATAATCATGTGTGAAAATTTGAGGCGTCCCAAATACTGTAAATTTTACACCCGAAAAATGCAATTTTTGAAATTGAGTCTGCCACGCATTTTCAACCGGTTGAAAGTGGCAGACTGGTGAAAACATCTATGTTTGGACATAATCTATCATCTATAAAAGTTCCATCCATCCTAAAGACAGGTCATGTTTGTGCGTTTTCGTCACTTTTTAAATGGCTGCCATTTTTGAAAGCAACCGCTTTGAAATGGCAGACTTGGATTTTCTTACTCAGAATTGACTAGATTTTCATAATTTTATATCAAACCTTCTCCTAAAATGAACACCCATTTTCGGCCTCGGCTCCAGGACTACTTGGACAGCAGGACGCAGTTGCTGAACGTTTTGTGTCTCAGTTGCCGGGATTTCGTTTGGTTCTGTCTCAACGCCCGCAGGAGCAAGCTGCCTGAGTGAGACTGTAGTTTCCCTACCGTCAGGGAGGCGTACGTGGGCGTAGTGGGGAGTTGACTCGACTTTATCCGCCAATGGTTCGTACTTGCTCGCTCTGACGTTCCTTCGCATCCACACAGGCCCTGGGGTAGTCAACCACTCTGGGAGAGATGTTCCGTTGGAGCTACGACGGTTGTGTTTGAAGAGGCGTTCATGAGGAGTCTCGTTTGTTGAAGTGCAGAGGAGCGATCGAATTGCATGAAGAGCTTCTGGGAGCACTGTTTCCCAATGTCGAGCGTCAATATGCTTAGCACGAAGGGCAAGCTGAATAGTCTTCCAAATTATCCCGTTGTAACGCTCCACTTGACCGTTTCCTCTTGGGTTGAATGCTGAAGAGCGACTTGCGGCAATCCCGTTCTTTGTAAGGTATTCCTTTAGCTCTGTAGACATAAAAGAGCTACCCTGGTCGGAGTGAATATAGCACGGTGTTCCAAAAATCGAAAACAACAACTACAAGTTTTTGATAACAGAGGCAGACGACGTATCCTTGCATGGAAACCCTAATGGGAACCGTGAATACTCGTCAACTACTGTCAACAGATAACGATTACCCGAGCTTGTTGGAAGAGGTCCTTTAAAATCTAAATTGAGCCTCTCAAACGGAGAAGTCGCTTTAATCAAAGCACCTTGGTACCGTGTGAATTGTGGCTTGATCTCGCAGCATACCGCACATTTTCTGATGGTTTCACGGATCTCTGCAACAGAAAATGGAAGGTTTTTACTTCGGATCCAATGGAACATACGTGTAACCCCTGGATGACAAAGCATGTTGTGAAGGTCGATCAGAGTGGGATGGCTGCTGGCAATTGTAGAAGAGCAGAAGCGTGAGAAAGCGTCAGCAGCTTTGTTCTCACTTCCTGGTCTGTAGATGATGTCAAATTGGTAGGGTAGGAGCTCAACTCGCCAACGCTGGATCTTCTCATTTTTGATCTTGTTCTTGATTTTAGAATTGAACATGAAAGAGACCGCCTGCTGGTCCGTTATTATTTTAAAAGGTCTACTCAGTAGGAAGTGTTTCCAACGTCGAATTGCTTCCACAATGGCATAGGCCTCCTTTTCGACCGCTGAATGTCTTTGTTCGGCAGCTGAAAGTGTCCTTGAGAAAAAGGCCACGGGACGACCAAGTTGAGTGAGCACTGCAGCTATTGCATGATCCAAAGCATCAGTCTGTACAACGAAGTCCTCGACCTCGTTGACGTGGTGAATTGCGGAGCCTGCAACAAGTTTCTTCAGCTCCTCGAAGGCATTTAAAGCATCACCATCCAGAGGGAATTTTTTACATCTAACAAGGAAGTGAATTTTCTCCGAAAAGCCTTTGATGAATCGAGCATAGTGCGCAAACATGCCGACAGCTCTTCTAAGAGAAGGGATGTCCTTTGGGGGAGGGTGGTTGAGGAGAGGCTTCAGTCTTTCGGGATCTGGCTGTATGGAATGGTTAGCTACAGAGTAGCCCAACAACTTGATGGAGGAAAGATTGAATCTACTTTTTGACTTGTTTAGCGTTAGATTATATTTCTCAACTGCTTTGAGAAAGTTTGCCATGGTCTGCCTGTGTGAGTCCACAGATGGTGATATCGTCAAGGTATGCAAATGTCCCTTCTAGGTTCTCAGAGTCTATGATGCCCTGAACCACGCGTTGGAATCCCGGTACTCCGTTGGTCACTCCAAAAGGAATCCTCCGAAATTGGTACAGGTTACCATTAGCCTCAAACGCCGTGTAGGTTGATCGCGCCTACACGGCGTTTGAGGCTAATGGTAACCTGTACCAATTTCGGAGGATTCCTTTTGGAGTGACCAACGGAGTCCCGGGATTCCAACGCGTGGTTCAGGGCATCATAGACTCTGAGAACCTAGAAGGGACATTTGCATACCTTGACGATATCACCATCTGTGGACTCACACAGGCAGACCATGACAGAAACTTGGCAAACTTTCTCAAAGCAGTTGAGAAATATAATCTAACGCTAAACAAGTCAAAAAGTAGATTCAATCTTTCCTCCATCAAGTTGTTGGGCTACTCGGCACGGCATTCACAACAGGAAATGCACTATTGTACGAGGTGGAATGAATCTGGGCTGATTCTAGAGCTAGTGCTTGCGTATAGGCTTGATCAAGCGTGAGAGTTTTGTTCTCCAACAAGCGACGGCGAATGTCAGACGATGTTAGTCCTCTAATGAACGAGTCCCTAACATAATCGTCCTGATTTTCGGCTGCCGATCTAGCTTGGAATTGGCAATCTAGACAAAGCTGATTTAATGCCCTATAATATTGGCCGACGGACTCATGAGAGCCTTGAGATCTCGTAGCTAACTGGTGGCGGGCAAAAATCTCGTTGATCGGTTTTACAAAGGTGGCTTTAAGGATTGCAATAGCCGCCTCATAACTATTTGCCTCGCTAATCATTGCAAAGATGGGTGGAGCTACATGGTTCATGAGTAAATCGAGTTTACCTTCTTCGGGAAGTGGTCCAGGAACGTTCCGGACGAAGCTTTCAAAAGTGCGGAACCAATGTTTCCACTCGAGTGCCGCAGTAGCTGTGTTTGGATCCAGTTCAAGACGATTCGGGCGTAAGAGCCTATCCATATTGAATTTTGTTCAATAAATTGTAATAAAGCTGACCTCGATAGTTAAGGCTTTATTGAACAAAATTCAGGCATAGAATGAAATGAATAATTTGAATCGCGTAATTGTTGTGTGGTAGGGATGCACGATACTGTATCGATATATCGGACTATCGATACTTTGTTTGCAATATATCGATATTTTTACATCGATAGTTTCAATCCACGATACTTGGAAATATCGATATACGTTATGCGATATATCGATACTTCAAAATTGTGGAGAAATCGTTGAAAATGTTTGAAATTCGTCTGCGCCAAGCGAGCTCTCACGCGGGATTGCTGCCGGCGGCGCTCGGCGCTGGCTGGCAAGCAGGCTGGCGGTGTCGGTTTGTTCCCCCTCCGGCAGATGGCGCTGGCGAGCTACCTCACCTCGTCACCCCGCCCTCCCCGCCAGCGGCACCCGTTTTTGTTTTATTTCGCGTAGCGCGAGACGAAATATATTTCAAATACGCAAGCGCACAATGGCTCCGGCCAAAAGCGAGGTTTGGAAGTATTGGGATAGAGTTGGCCCCCGAAAAGACTGCAAAGCACAGTGCAAGAGGTGCAACAAGATTTACAGTACATCCAAAAATACGTCCAATTTGTGGTCCCATTTAAAGAACAGCCACCAAATTACAAGAAGTAACCAGGTTGAGGCCAGTCGAGGTGACGTGGATCTACGTGAGGGTAGCGAAGACGAAGAGAGAGTCGACAATCCTGACGTAAGTATAAATTTAGCGACATTGTACAGGTTGGATCAAGTAAGCATTAGCATTAATAACCCGAACAAAAGGTATTACTACTTGTTGAAATTATTGCCAACAATTGCAGTTACAAATTGCCAATATCATATTACTATTTATTTAGAGATTGCCAATTTTGTGATTACCTATTATTACCTATTATTTGTAGTGAATATGTAGCAAAACCTGAAACAAGGAAGTGATTTTTATTTTTTATGTAATTTAACTATTATTTGTAGTGAATATTATGAATCTTAGTGGCTCTACATTATCAATACCTACTAGGTTTAGTAGTATAAAGATTTTAGACGGATTTACCCTTGTCCTGGTCTTAGAGACATGATACTTACCGAAGGTATTTGGTTCCTATTTGACTTGGTATCAATGTGCCATGTTTTAGCGTAAATAAACGTTTTACTTACCAAAAAATTGTTTCCTCTCTTGCAATACAAAGTTTTTACCGGAAAAGAACTAGTGCGACCCTTTTTTCTGGGATATTTAACACCTGAGCCCAATTCAAAGCAAAATTATGGAACGGAGTGAAAAAAATCGCTCTCTGCTCGATAGATCATTCGATATTTGCATATATCGATATATTTTTGGCGATATATCGATATTCAATATCGAAAGCATTCAACTATATCGATATTGAAAATATCGATATCTATCGATTCGATATGCATCCCTATTGTGTGGTCCATAGCAACTCGAGAGGAAGCTAGGGATGGCAATCATACATCGATGTTTTTGAAACATCGATGTTTTCGCGGGACACATCGATGTTTTCTATGTCGATGTTTTTGGAACATCGATGTCGGGGTTTCGATGCATCGGCACATCGATACATCGATGTTTCAATTTTGGTTTATTATCTTCGATAATGAACCATTGGAATCGCCCAAAGAAAAAAAAATTTTAACCCCCCCTCAAAATTTGTTGGTTTACGTTTCAAGATACGTAGATTCAGAAAATCGAATAAAAAAAAATCCGTCCGTCCGCCGTACGCCGTACGCCGTCCGCCGTACGCCGTCCGCCGTCCGCGCCACTTTGCCCAGTTAACGTTGAGCTAAAATTACGAAATTTGGTTTCTGGGTTTGGACCAGCCCCACAATGATCCTCGAAACTTTTCATAACCCTAGGTCAAGGGGAAGGGGTTCAAAACGAATTTTGAAATTTTGAAAATTCCATATCTCGAAAAATTCATATAGAGCGGTATGTTTTTTATTTCATATTTAGATAGAGTTTGTTCCGTAGAATTTTTTAAGACCATCCGCTGCTTTGTACGACCAGCCGTTCGTTCACAATGACGGCTCAAAGATTGTGCCTCACAACACGATCATGACTCAAACTGTTGAAATACAGGTCCATTTTCATACTAACAAGCTCTTTGAAACATCATATGGATTAAGTGATGTCGAGTTTGTTGTTCTGAGGTGCGTTTCGTGCTACGGAAATGAAGGTAATTTCGAATGTTTGTTGGTAGGTACTTCTTTTATAGAAAAATAATTTTTATTACCGACGTAGTATTAAAAACCCCAGAATTTTATCGTATTAATTAATCATAATTAATAATAATAATTATTATTAATAAATACGAATTATTAATACCTAACAATAAATTATAATAATTTTCACTAGGTACTTGATAAAATTGTTAATAATTAGTGATGATTTATAATAATAATTAATCTAACATTTAGGATCTAGACATTTAGACCTAGTGATCTAGACAGAAGGGTGATCTGTACAAAGAAGATAATGAACCGTTGTGTCAAGAATTTGCAGAGTTTTTTTGCCATAGGCTGCTGAATGTTTTATTCTAACGTTTTTCTCACATACCTAGGAATATTATTTCTGAATTTTTATTTCCTTTAAATGAAAATATCGAGGCGTGTTGGCTGAAAAGTATCGATACTTCCAATATTTCGCCTGTGGGAAAGCAGCTAAAACAGGCTCTAATGTCAGGATTTCACTCGAGATTTAAGGGGCGGGAAAACTGTCACTTGCTGACCCTACCCATGTTTTTGGACCCCGTTTCAAAAATATTCACTTTTCCGATTCCATCGCATCGTCAAAAGCCCTCACTCAAATTAAAACACTGGTGGCGTCTGTTGATACTTCTAATTCCCCGTCATCTCAGTCATCTTCAGAATCGGACCGTGGAAGTCCCGTTGACATAATATGGGCCCATCATAAATCGTTGGCGTTCAAAACCAACAAGAAAATGTCATCTTTTCAGAGCTTATCGGTGAACTTGGACACGGAGATATCAATGTATCTCTCAACTCCAGTGGCATCAAACATACGTTCAAATCCCCTTGAATTTTGGGAAAGACAGTCTAACCCAAGCTGTACACGTTATCAAGAGAATACTTGGTGAGGGTAGCCACCTCTGTACCGGCAGAAAGATTATTCTCCAAGGCTGGTGCAGCTCCTTACGCAGCAGAGAAATCGCCTGGGGGGCAAATTGCTTTCAAAATTACTTTTCTTGAATGGACTACCTGCCAAATACTGGGTGATAGCCCAGCCTTCTATTTTTATACGATTTTTTTTCTTGGAACTGAATTATAATGGTAACAAATAAAATAAATTTATAGCTTATAAATTAAATTAAATACAAAATTGATTGAAAACCATCGATACATCGATGTTTTTTTAAAAACATCGATGTTTTTTCCCATCGATGTTTTTGGGGTCCGATGTTTTTGGAGCATCGATGCCGGCCTGTCGATGTATCGATGCATCGATACATCGATGTTTTCTTTTTTTTTGCCATCCCTAGAGGAAGCACAAATAATGTTTGTGAGTTTATCACAGACGCCATTCCTCGATGAAAACGCAGACTCGAAACGCCAATTCGACGGAACAGAAATATTATCGTAATCTACGTCCGTCAGTTCTAATCCATCCTGTCGTCAATTCTACTCCATCCTATCGTCATAGGAAAAGAAACATTCTACTTAGCAAGGCAGTATCCCACATCCTGACATCGCTACATATCATCTTGAGGGGTTATATCATCTTGTCCGTATTTCATCCCCGAAATACCCAATGGTTTCGAATTCCCACCAAGGACGAGTGTGACGTATAAGTCACAATAAACAAGTTCTGAGAAAACCGCATTCATGTCGCTGCAGGTCGATGTTTTTACCTACGTCTACGTTCCCCACATGCAGGGGAGTCTGTTTTGTCAGTTCATTGTGCCTAACTGTCCAGGAAAGGTGAAATGTTATTCTTTTCGTTTGTTTGAAAGTTAAAAATTTTTTTCGATGGACCCAAATCATTGGTAAGTAGAATTTCTTGCTTATTTCTTTTCAAATTGTGTTATCCTTCCAATATCATTCTCTCAGATAGTTCTGAAGGTAATTTGGATGATTTAATCGAATTTAAAACCGTTTCTGATTGGTCTGGATGAATGGAAAGGACGGTGTGACGAATACGTCACACTCGTCCTTCCCCAATTCATTTCACGCCTGCCCATAGTTTTCACGTTTTTCTCCTATTTCATTCGTTTTTTGTGCCGGAAATTGGAATTCTCATTAGTATTTTTCTTTTTCCAGGGATAACGTACACTTGAAGGGTGACCTGACAGTTGCAGAAATAATTCAATTGCTCGATGAAGACATCCAAGGCGTCCTTGACGACGAATATGACAATTTAGAAGTGGAGGATATTTTCATCGCACCACCACCGACTAATGAGCTCACTGACGAAGACAGCGGAGATGAGGACACAGGAGGTTTGGTAGATAATTTGACTGGCAACCAATTGGTCAGTGAAGCTGAGGCAGTTTTATCAAACGGATTACGTATTGGAGGCGCTCCTCACGATTTCTCGGGGTATTCTACAAAACGGCAACGTATCTGGATTGATGGGGACCTAGTTGATCCAATAAATAAAGATAAGTTTTTTCCTGAAACCGTTGCCAAAAAATACGAAAATATGACTCCCGTTCAAATTTTCGAGATCTTTGTGGATGAAGCGGTGATAAATCTCATCCTTACAGAGTCCAGGAAATACGCTTTATCAAAAAATGAAAGCAGTATGAATGTCACCGCAGATGAGATAAAGGCTTTTCTGGGTATTCTGATCCTCTCCGGATATAACGTTTTGCCGGGGAAGAAAAGTTACTGGGATACAAAGCCAGACATGAAGAATATACTAATCTCTGATTGTATGCGGAGGGACAGATTTATATTCATCGCAAAATACTTTCATGTTGCCGATAATTCTTACCTTGATAATAATGATAGATTGTTCAAAATTCGCCCTCTGATGAATCTCCTAAAAGAACGTTTTATCGCCAACTTTCCTGTATGTGAATATTTGGACTACGACGAATCCATGGTGAAATACTTCGGCCCACATTCCTGCAAGCAATTTATTCGCGGGAAACCAATCAGGTTTGGGTATAAGGTGTGGTGCCTGAATACACACTTTGGGTACTTGGTAAATTTTGAAGTTTATCAGGGGAAAAATACACCGGTGACGAATCCCGCGTATGACAAGGTTTTTGGAAAAGCTACAGCCCCCTTGATTTCATTTTTAGATGAATTGCCTGATCATATAAAAAATTTACCTTTTCACATAGTAACAGACAATTTATTCACAAGTTTGAACCTTCTGAGGCATTTGAAAGAAAGGGGGTATTCGGGTACCGGAACCATTCGAAAAAACAGGATTCCAAAAGACTGTAAATTACCATCTCACGAAGAAATGAAGAAGATGGATCGCGGAACATTTCGAAGCACTATAGAAAAAGAAGACGGAATTTTTGTTGGAAAATGGATGGACAATAGTGTGGTAGCAGTTGCATCGAATTCGCTCGGGGAATCTCCAGCAAAGCCCGTGAAGAGATATTCCTCCAAAGAGAAAAAGCACATACATGTACCTCAGCCAGCAATCATATCTGCCTACAATAGAAATATGGGAGGCACCGATCGGATGGATCAAGATGTCAGTCAGTACCGTATTTCCATCAGAAGGAAGAAATGGTACTGGTCAATACTGACGTGGCTAATCGATGCTGCGATAAATAATGCCTGGTTGATTTACAAGAAGACAGGGAGGAAAATCACCAAACTCGAATTCAGAAGAGAAATTGTCATCACATACCTGACAAGATATAAAACAAATGTGAAGACTGTGGGCCCAACAGCTCCGTCGTCTAATAGGACCTCAAGAGTTTTGGACGATATTCGCTACGACCGAACTGATCATCTATTGGGGGAGGTGGAAAACAAGAAGAGAAGAAGGTGTGTGGGTGATGGCTGCAAAAGTGTCGTTTCGTCGATGTGTGTGAAGTGCAACGTTGGTTTATGTTTGAGATGTAACATTCGGTTTCATTCGAAAAAATGAATACCTGAATCAACTTTTTTTTCTATGTTTTTAACAAATCAGTATGATTTTAACCCGGGATAACAAGATCCCAAGTCATTTGTATTGTAACAAATAAATGCCTCTGATTTTCCAATAGCATACTTGGTTGAATATTTTTTCCTTCTATTTCTGACCTAGGATGCACATTTTTATCACCCTCAAAGGACGAGTGTGACATGTATGTCACGCCCTCCCACGCCTTTTAGAAATATGGATTATTTTTTTCATCATTTTTCTGGGATTATTCTAAGCCTATTGAACCGAGAAACGTATGGAAATTTCATAATTTTCACACAAAACATTTTCCGTCCTTGGCGGGTTAATTTCAAAGGGTATGAAATGTGCAGAACTCACCGTTATCCACCTCGTACTCACTTAAAGACATCTCAGTATGAAATGAGAACACCGTTTGTACAGAAAAATATAGATTTTTATGTAACACACTTTTCACAACACATATGCAATACACAAGTGAAGAGTTCGCCTGAAGTAGAGGTGAGACGTTATTTCAGTAACCGATATTTTGTAACCGTTACTAGCCATCCAGATATGTAACCGATACTGAAAACCAAAAATATCGGTTACAAAGTATTAGTTAAGGTATCTGTTAGCAGTATCACAGAGAGACTCTTAACAGATACCTTAACTAATACTTTGTAACCGATATTTGTAACCGATATTTGTAACCGATATTTGAAAGTCTCTGTATCAGAAGTAACGGATACTCACAAGTATTCGTTAAGCACACCTCTAGCCTGAAGGGAGAGACTCTTAACAGATACCTTAACTAATACTTTGTAACCGATATTTGTAACCGATATTTGTAACCGATATTTGAAAGTCTCTGTATCAGAAGTAACGGATACTCACAAGTATTCGTTAAGCACACCTCTAGCCTGAAGGGCTCGCTAGAGGTCAACAATGCTACCAACATGCGCACATAATTAATTACCTAGGTACTTCATATTAATTATGTGGATCATAAAATGTCTTTGGATGTGTTCACTTAATTGTTCTAGAGTTTATCATGGGGGACTAATTCTGCGGGATCTTGAATTAGGGACTGTTCATCGATGTCTTCCAAAGTGATGTCAGCTCTCTCTGTGTTGATGAAGTGAAACTTCTTGACCCCGTGTCAAAAGCACCTTAGGAGAGTTAAGAGGATATTTTCCTTCGTCAGGGTGAAATTTCTGCGATATTAGCGTCTGAACGAGATGTGTGTGGGGTACAGTATCAAAAGCTTTCGTCATGTCCTTGAATACAACTAATACTTTTTCTCCCGCGTCTAGAGCTAACGTAATTTTTTCTACTAGGCACATGATTGCATCTAGAGTACTCTTACCTAATGCACGCAGATGGCGGACCACCGCCCTGGATCGAGAGGCGTGGGGCATAGGAAGGCGGGGAGAAAGTCTCCACCCCTCGTCACAACTACTTGAATTTAAATTGTGGGTGAATATGGAGGTGGGTGTGAAGAAGGAAAGCGAGCAGATGTGGGTGGTTTATGAGGGGATGGCGGTGAGGGGGGGGGGGGAGGTCTGGTCACCCCCCACCGACCCGGGCATAAAATATTATTGTGGGTGGAAGTGGGTGGGAAGGAGGAAAGCAAGCAGATGTGGGTGGTTGATGAGCGGGTTGTTCGCTTCCCCTCCCTCCCACCCATCCTTACATAAAATTTATATTGTGGGTGGATGTAGAGATGGAGTAGAAAAAGGCCTTCACGACTCCCCTTTCACCACTTCTACCGCACTTCCTCGAATCAACCCGGTCTTACCATGAAAGTCGTTAGAAGTATTTAAAACAACGGTTTATTATCTTCTTTGTGCAGATTACTCTTCTCTGTAGATCACTAAATGGTAAATTGATTATTATTATTTAAAGTACGCAGATTTTGTATGCACAGGGTGTCCCACTCAAGAGCGAACATCCCGCCGAAGGTGAATTCTCCAACTAATTTATGAAAAAAAAAAGCTCTATGACTCATACTTTTTACTCCACTTAAAACCCGAGTTTTTTCACTTTTGAATTTATTTTCGTCACCTTACGTCACGAAAACGAACATAACACCCTTATTTCCCAATGTAATCTCAAATCTGAGGATACCGTTGGAAACAGCATCAAATTTCCTATCTCTATGGTGCCAAACTAAAATCTTTTGCTCAGGTTTACCAGGTAATGTTTCGAATGTTTGTTGGTAGGTACTTCTTTTATAGAAAAATTATTGCTCACGTAGTATTAAAAACCCCAGAATTATATCGGTACATTTTATTTGTAATTAATTCATCATCTCTATAATTCAGGTTCTGCACAAAGGAACCCAGTCGTCGATTCCAACAGCCGGATATCGTATTAATTTATCATAATTAATAATAATTATTATTAATAATAAATACAAATGATTAATACCTAACAATAAATTATAATAATTTTCGCTAGTTTTAAAGTGGTTTGTTTTTGTGGTAATTTTTCAAGGTTTTTTTTGTACCTACGTTTTGGAATTTGTTTTAGTATGAGTTGATTAATTTTAATTCAAAAAATCGAAATTTGAGTTTTTTTTTTTTTTTTGTATAAAAAGTTTTTAAACCAGCTTCCCACTGAGTTTATTTAATTTTTTTGAATCGATTTTGTTCATTCGATTTTTAATCGATTCATAAGATCGATTTTTTATAACGATCCCCCGTCTCTAGCTGCCCTTCATCAATTGCTCCATCATGTGTCGTTAGTGACTAACTGCCATGTCATCAGCAATTAAATAGGTTTTGTGATTAGGCAGATTGAGGGGTAACGCATTGATGTCAAAAACAATGTTGCACTTAAGGTTCCCCCTTCAATTCACTGGTGAGTTCCCCGATTGAGAAAACGTGCTATGGTTCAAGTGCTAAACTAAATTGGGAAAACGTGCTACAGGTACTGAATTCAAGTTCAAGTTCGTGAAATCATGCGTTGCTTTCATCGCAAACTGATTATTACACCTTTAATTCCCTTCTTAGGAGTATTATCGCGCGATTCGTGCTGACACTGAATTGAAATTAATACAATAACCGTCTCACATCTCAAGGAGTTACCGCCCAGTTTTGAAGGTTCCTCTGGATTGAGCCACAGGTGTAAACGTAGGTCTACGTTTTATTTGACCCATTCCCTTCTACGAAACATCCCAGAAACCACGGTTGGAGGGGACAGGGGTTAATTCACTGTAGTCATTACCAGCGGCAACAAGTCTCCAGCTTCCCATTATGTCTTTTACTCGACCCTCTCCTTCTTTGTCTACACAACCCCTTTCTAGAAACTTCTCGTTTCTACCCTGGTAACCTTCCACTCTCAACTCTCCTGCTCTTTCACTCTGTTTTACCGCTTTACCCCGACCAAAGAACGCCTTTAAAATTTTCTTGCTCCACTCCTTCGGCCCGCTATTATTAGACTTTTAATTGTGAGCCCTCAAAATACCCACTTTCCTCCTGGAAAGAAGAATTTTATCATCGTAATTATTTTCCGAGTACTTTTTTCTCCTCCAGGAAAAGGAAAAAAAGAGTAATGGGTGCGGTCAAAATGCTTTCTCATTTACCCGAAACCGAATCCCCGTGTAAACCATACATTTTGTTGAGAGATGCGATCTTACATCGATCCTACCATACATTATCCACTCCTTCTACGGTTTCGCTTTTCAGAGGTTTATTACTTACCAGCCGATACTTGTGCGTTGAACGGATCTACACTTTGGTACACAAACTCTTGAGACCATGGGGGGAGTGATGCGACTTAATTCCCATCGTCCCGCAAGGTCTCAATTTCAGCGCCCTATAGGGTCAACAGGGGAGAATTCAGCTGTATCGCTCACGAAGCTGATCTTACATTCCCCCCCCCCCTCTCGCCAGTGATATTGTGAGGCTGTGTACTAAATTTCAGGATGGAATCTAAACCCGACGTGATATTAGAACCTTGGTAAACTTTGTTTGGCAGTGGCTCGAGCGAGAGATTCTTTTAGATAGATATGTATATGTGTTGATGGGGTTTTGTTCCATGCTTTGTTCCATGGCTTTCCATGGCTTTGTTCCATTGCCGAAACGTCGTGAAAAAATAAACACGGAAAAAATACTAGCTTGGTCATTTGAATACAACCTGATATGTATATGTATACGCATATTCATAATTATTATTATTCGTAATACCTACCTAATTATATTATATTTGTAATAATAATTATTATTATTACTAGTGGTGTTGGATAGTCGATAGTTGGGACCAACTATCGATAGAATCGATGGGTTTACACCATCACCAGAACGTTTCGCGATGAATCTTGGTCGGAATCTATATCTGTCCTGTTTAATGGTAGAATTTACTATTCAATGATCAGTATTAATAATAATGCCGAAGTAGGTGAAATAAAATTCAACGGAAAAGAGGATTTATTGAAACCATTAGGTCCTACTTGAAGGATTTAACGGAAAACAAGTAAAAAACAGCGATTTGAAGGAGGAGTGAACAAGCAATCGGCGTAGTGGGGACTATCCCACGGGGGGAGGGAGGGATATTCAATCCCAGGAAACGATAAATCCCAGCAGCTATTTATTTCAAGTTTTTAGGTAGGTACAATATGACTTCTGTGAATCCCCCTATGAAACGTATACCTATTATGTCCGAAATTGTTTGGCAAACACAAAAGTGCAGAATTTGAAAAAATCTGACTCAGTTTGATAAATGTTGAAAATAAAAGGAAAAGACCCAATTCAACAAATTCAATCACAAAAATTTTCACTATTCCACTACCTACCCTTCTGGTTTTCTAGTTCTTACTAAGAAGTTATTGGAATGAGGGGTATGTAGGTACCTGTTCAATTTTCGAAATGTTTCGGAAAATTCCCAAGTTCAAAATACAAAAACTATCGATAGGGCTCTCGATAGGAGGCTACTATCGACCGATCATAACGCCCTTAATAATTATTACTACATCACGTTGGAATGCCTGACAACGGAGAGAAGTTATCGGTACTTATCGTCACTAAGGAAAGCCTGACACGTCGTGGCAGCCTGCCACTGGCAGGAGTTGAGGGCCCGCAGGATCTTGGTTAGAAGGTTTTTGAAGGATATCTTAGGATGTGATTGACTTGCAGTTTTGAAATGCGGGGGAGTTTTCCGCCACTATAGAAGACATCAAATAAGAAGAAGGTTATGACACATTTATCGAAAAATCGAGAAAAAAATCGACATTTATTTGAGATCCTGCTCGCTCATTTTACATGTTTTAACTGCGATTTTTGCATTTTGCGGTCTATTAGCCTTCCAAAAATTCCCCCTCGTCTCGTTTTTAAAATAAAAAAAATTTAGCCACAATTAAAAAAAATTATTTTATGAATTTCAAAAATTGGGCAATTTAGGGGCAATTACTTAGTAATACAGTAATTTAGAAATTAAGCTCAAAACTCTAAGTCAATCACTGTTTGCGCCCAAAGGTGACATTTATTTATATCTGTATCGTGCCGAAACGCGTGTGAACCTCGGAAGCTGAAACCCCCCCACCTGTCGGATTTGATCGGCCTTGAAGACGGACTGGTCAGTTAGCTGTGAAGAGTCCTCAAGATCTCTCGCCATTTTACTCCGGTTTTCACCGTAAATTCGCTCATCAGGGTCATCAGCATCCCTGCACTGCAGCATATTCCTTCTTCCTTCTACAATCTACCGCTCATGTAAGTAGCTACCACGGCTGCCGTTTCCTTTTCCCAGCCGCAAATTACCATTCTCACGAACAATTATTTTCTGCAGCGTGAAGTTCGGCAGCACCGTGGTCAAACCATTCAGTAGCTGACGATCCATATAAGGCAACCTGGTGAAGCTGCACGATTTTGACGGATCCCGACGTCAACTCACCTCCTCGTCATCTTCGCGGTATATACACGCGTGCGCGAACCAACGAAACGGTCAGACTGTTCATTTATTTTAATTTAAGAAGAATAACCTTTATATTTACTCTTACATATCAGCGTTGTTATAATTTCATTCAAAGGAGCTCCTTATTTTCATTTATACCATTTGACAAAATTATATTCTTAGTACCTTGGGTAATTGGTAATTTATTGAGAAAACCACTCCTCTGGTGCTAACATTTTTGGTAGCAGAGCGTGGTTGTAGGTCTTCATTTTACGCATAATACCTACAATTACATTTTTTACGCATAATACCTACAAACAAATTTTGTTTGTTAATTTAATCCTCATACGAGGTAATTGAGATTACGTGAAATATCTTCGCATGCGTATTCCATTAGCATCGATCTATTTTTACCTATTATACGTAACTCATGAAACAACATGAATTGGGTGATACGTGAAAGGTAATCTGCATTTGAGAACAAAGTGTTGTAACTGGTACCATATCATTCTTGTTATGTTTCAAAGGTAAAAGCTCAAATGACTTGGTAACACTACTTAGGAAAACTGTTGTAATCTGAGCTTGTTTGTTTCTAAGTCACCCTTGATCCTATTGACCCCAATACTTACCATTTTTCGTAGCCAATTCCACTCTTTATCACTTTCGCTCTCTTTCCTATCTCTAAACCTACATAATGAGTGAGAACCCGAAGAGAACGGCGGCGAAATTGAGACGACAAGTTGCTTCAACAATATCTGAGCTAGCTAATATTCAGGTGGCAGCGAGAAATGCTAAGTCCAATCCCTCCGAGTACTTACCACTTTTAAAAGGTATGATCCCATCATTGAATGATTATTATAAAAAATATGAAGATGCCTACGATGAATTAATTCTTTTGAATGACGATCTTTCTGACCTCAACTTCCCTAACGAAGAAGAAAAGAAAAATCGTAC